>CAMZMU010000107.1:40568312-41092166 GCA_947311845.1 Poa pratensis
TTGGTTAAATCTTGTCCGTTGGATCTGAAAGGGGGACAGGATTCGTCCAAATCGCTCGGTGACTTGTGCAATGCAAGTCACCGAAGCTGAGTCCGTATATTTCATGGAGTAGGTAACGTGTCACTATGCATGGTTACGTACGTAGCAGGTGCACTGTGCTGAGTATATATGGCATGTGTCGGAGTAGGTGTTTGGACACGCGCTAGTTTTTGCACAAGTTGATGCACTCGTTTAGTCTCGATCCATCTGCGACTACTGTTCTTGATCGATCCATCATTTGCTTGCAGATGAGATCGATGACCATCCACCGGCCTGAATAAATAACACACGCTCTTCGAGCGTGCAACCCACACGCACACACCACATTCATCACACTCCTTAGCTAGTTTTTTTTGCGAGGAAGAGACGACTACAAAGATGCAGCGATCTTACAGAAAAGCCCAGAAACGAAAGAAATTACACAAAGCACCTTCTGGACTCCGACCTCGCCTGCATCCATGGCGAGAGAGAGACGCGCCGCTGCCGCTACTCGCACACACTCCAAGGATTGACGAACCAGCTCCCTGGCAACCGGGAAGTCTCCACTCATCGCCCCCGAAGGGGTAACGCCGTGGATCTTCAGCTCCGCCGCCAGCATCCCGTCGTCGTCTTCCGAACCATCAACATCCAGATCCGCCACCGCACGGAATCTGGCCGGGAGAAGCCACGCAGCACGAATCCGCCGATTCGCGAGCGTGGAGGAAGCAGGTGCACCACCGCGGAGCTCCACCGAGCACCGCCGTCGAGGGGCCGCACACCTGCAACAGAAGAATACGCCGGCGCCCGGAGCTCCTCACACCGCCGCCAGCGCCAAACCCAACAAACCCTACCATATATACACCCGTGAGACGTGGATCCCCCGCCCCCCCCCGCCGCCGAAGCGGCCGGCGGGGGCGAGAGATCCGGCGAATCGACGAGGAAGAGGTGGATCGGACGGGTGGATCTAAAAATCGCCTCTCCTGCGACAGTGGAGGGAGAGCGGCCTCAGTAGTAGCAGTCCTGCTGGCCTTCACGATCTGCGGCGCCGCGGCGGCGACCATGAAGGTGGACACCACGGTCGAGGCGGTGGCGAACGGCCTCTCCTTCGACTTCTACGACAACACGTGCCCGATCCCCGCACATCGTGGAGTTCTTGGTGGAGGAGGCCTTCAGCAAGGACGCCGGCATCGCCCCCGCCCTCATCCGGATCTTCTTCCACGACTGCTTCCCGCAGGGCTGCGACGCCTCCGTGCTCCTCAACGGCACCGCCAGCGAGCTTCTCGAGGTCCCCAACCAGACGCTCCGCCCCACGGCAATCAAGCTCATCAACGACATCCGCGCCGCCGCCCACGCCGCGTGCGGGCCCATCGTCTCGTGCGCGGACGTCATCAGCTTGGCCACCCGCGACGCGCTCGTGGACGCCGGAGGCCCCAACTTCGACGTGCCCCTAGAGCGTGACGGGCGAGCGCCGGCGTCGAAAGACCTCGTCGGCACCCTCCCAGCGCCCTTCTTCGACGTCCCGACGCTCATCAAGTCCTTCGGCGACCGTGGTCTCAAATTGACGGACCTGGTGGCGCTCTCCGGCGCGCACTCCTTCGGCGTGGTGCACTGCCCCGCCTTTTCCGACCGCTTCACGCTGTCGCCCGACACCGACCCGGCCATCGACCCCAAGTTCGCCGCCACGCTCAAGGCCAAGTGCGCCAAGGACGCGTCGGTGGGCACGGTGACCCAGAATCTGGACGTGCGCACGCCGGACGTCTTTGACAACAAGTACTACTTCGACCTCATCGCCAAGCAGGGCCTGTTCAAGTCGGACCAGGGCCTCATCGTCCACCCGTCGACCAACCGCACCGCCATCCGCTTTCTCGCTCAACCAGGGCGCTTTCTTCGACCAGTTCGCCAAGTCAATGGTGAAGATGAGCCAGATGGACGTGCTCACCGGCACCCAGGACGAGATCCGGCGCAGCTGCGCCGTCCCCAACAAACGCGCCGACATCCAGACCACCACCTCCACCGACGACGAGGGCCTCGCTGCCGACATGTAAGAGATGATTTAACGTAGTGATCGTTTGAGTGAAGGGTGCGTGAGTGTGACGCACGAATGGTGGTTTTGTGTAAGTGTGCTGTCTATTTATTTAGTCAATAAGATGAATGATCACTAGTCACTATGTTTCTTATGGTCTCCTACCATGGGATCGAGGATTGTCATCTGTAACTTCGTAAGACCAAAGAATGGTATCATGTCCTTGTTGGTGTTAATTATGTAATGACGGTCTCCCCCGCATCCTTGCCTGAGGCGACACGGGAAAACCCTAGCTACCCCGCCAAGTCCATGGTGAAGATGACCAGATGGATATGCAGGCGAGAAATCCAACATTAAACGTCGACACAATAAAGACCGTCGTTGCCTCCATCAACGACACCGAGATATGTGAGAATCAATGTATTAGTTATCCTTTGGATGAAGGGTGTGTGACTCACGTACTTACTGTGGTTTAGTTGGTGTGTTTGTGTAAAGTGTGTTGTCTAGTAAATAGTACGATAAGTAGTTCGCTGGTCATAGGTGTAGATGGTTTGTGGATGTGTGCATCCCTATTATGCAGAAGCCGGATGTTAAACATTGCACTTTGTATCTTTTGATATCTTGAGTAATATAAGCCCTTAATTTATATGTAAAAAGTAACATCTTAAGAGAAAAAATTGTACCATACCACTGTTTGTGCTACTGTATGATGGTCAAGATAGCACCACGGGATAGGCCAAAAGATGGTACTGTGTCACGCTCACTATAGTGGTATTGTTTGATGGTTAATAAACTTAATGTAACAAGCGTCATAAATAGTTGCAAAGCTACTTGCCACTTAAAGTATAGTCACAGGCACGGTACTTAATTTACCTGTCTGCAGGATGACAAATTCTATACTACAATTTCCAAACAGAGAACAAACAGACACTGCTACACGTTGAAAGCGTCAGAGGATATACTTTAGAGATTTGTAATTTGGGATGCTTGTTTGCCGCCCCACTTGCAAGGCAAAGCGCTGAATTTCCGCAGACACGTGCTCCTGCAGTACCTACTCCATAATAAGTTAAGTTAATCTCTAACGGTACCTAAATCTGGAACGAGTCACACAACCACACAGGACGTGCGCGTTCCGACCCAAAATGTCAAGCGTCACTGCGTTACCCCTCCTTTTGCATTTACATTGATTATCCTATGTCTAATCAGGAAATGTTGTCAAAATTACGGTTTCCAATAAAATAAATCAAAATTACTGTCACTTATATGCGGGCAAAGGTAAACCTTCCGTTAACTCCGAGCTGTCATATCAGTGAGTTCACATGTACCATTTTGAACGTAGAAGTTTTTCATAAGTGGATTGAACGGTACTCTGTCTGATCCATAGTGGAAGAAGTCCATTTTAAACCTTAAATTTATAGGGCTTAAGTTTGACGCTTAACGGGATTCTTGACAGTGGTGGGCCAGCGGGATGGTGGGTTACCACGTCAAACAGGTACGTGAGAGTTACAGAATTGGAGAAGGTAATTAGGTTTGGCAGGGGCGATTTCGCGGCGAAGAGCAAGGAGCTTGCCCGCCATGGCCTAGGCAGCGGACAGTAAAGTGGATAAATTGACTTGTTCATATAAGCCTGGGACAAAAATTTGGCAATAATCTGCAACATTGCAGTGCATAAACCTGGGACATTTAAAGTGCTTTTTCAAGTGCATAACCCCGGCAAAATACAGTGCATTTCAAGTGCATAAATCGTGGGACATTAAACTAAACATTACACCTAGGAGACATGACACAGGACTTTAGCTTCAGTTGTTGCCACTGCGATTGAAATACGCATTCCCTAGTATATAAAAGTTGGTGCGATTCGCGACCTCTCCCGCTGCGATTGAAATACGCATTCCCTAGGCGGCGCGGCGGTCGACGGATGTGGAAGCCCTGCGAAGAGCAAGGAGGTCGCCCGCCATGGCCCAGGCAGCGACGGTCGACGGATTTGGTGGGGAAGAGGAAGGAGCCGTGCTCTGCTCAGGATGCTAGCGCAGTGCATTTGCACAGATGCTTTTTCAGATTTGTTGACGTAGTTTGTCTGTTCAATCTGTGGAAATTAATGCCAGATTTTGGCAGATTGTGTGAAATTTTCACAAATTTGTATGAGAAGCACTTTGTAACATGTGGAATTTGCAATTGATATCAAGTAATATTGGGTCAATCATGTTGGCAGTAATTTACTAGCATTTGAATAGTACATTTGGTACCAATTGTTGGACCATTTTTCTGTCATAAGTGGATAAATGGACTTGTTCATATAAGCCTGGGACAAAAATTTGGCAATAATATGCAACATTGCAGTGCATAAACCTGGGACATTTAAAGTGCTTTTTCAAGTGCATAACCCCGGGACAATAAAGTGCATTTCAAATGCATAAATCGTGGGACATTAAACTAAACATTACACCTAGGAGACATGACACAGGACTTTAGCTTCAGTTGTTGACACTGCGATTGAAATACGCATTCCCTAGTATATAAAAGTGGTGCGATTCGCGACCTCTCCCGCTGCGATTGAAATACGCATTCCCTAGGCGGCGGCGGTCGACGGATGTGGAAACCCTGCGAAGAGCAAGGAGCTCGCCCGCCATGGCCCAGGCAGCGATGGTCGACGGATTTGGTGGGGAAGAGGAAGGAGCCGTGCTCTGCTCAGGATGCTAGCGCAGTGCATTTGCAAGGATGCTTTTTCAGATTTGTTGATGTAGTTTGTCTGTTCAATCTGTGGAAATTAATGCCAGGTTTTGGCAGATGTATGAAATTTTCACAAATTTGTATGAGAAGCACTTGTAACATGTGGAATTTGCAATTGCTATCAAGTAATATTGGTTCAATCATGTTGGCAGTAATTTACTAGCATTTGAATAGTACATTTGGTACCAATTGTTGGAGCATTTTTCTGTCATAAAGTGGATAAATGGACTTGTTCATATAAGCCTGGGACAAAAATTTGGCAATAATCTGCAACATTGCAGTGCATAAACCTGGGACATTTAAAGTGCTTTTTCAAGTGCATAACCCCGGGACAATAAAGTGCATTTCAAATGCATAAATCGTGGGACATTAAACTAAACATTACACCTAGGAGACATGACACAGGACTTTAGCTTCAGTTGTTTGCCACTGCGATTGAAATACGCATTCCCTAGTATATAAAAGTTGGTGCGATTCGCGACCTCTCCCGCTGCGATTGAAATGCGCATTCCCTAGGCGGCGGCGGTCGATGGATGTGGAAGCCCAGCGAAGAGCAAGGAGCTCGCCCCCCTGTCCCAGGCAGCGACGGTCGACGGATTTGGTGGGGAAGAGGAAGGAGCCGTGCTCTGCTCAGGATGCTAGCGCAGTGCATTTGCAAGGATGCTTTTTCAGATTTGTTGATGTAGTTTATCTGTTCAATCTGTTGGAATTAATGCCAGGTTTTGGCAGATTGTATGAAATTCTCACAAATTTGTATGAGAAGCACTTTGTAACATGTGGAATTTGCAATTGCTATCAAGTAATATTGGGTCAATCATGTTGGCAGTAATTTACTAGCATTTGAATAGAACATTTGGTACCAATTGTTGGACCATTTTTCTGTCATAAAGTGGATAAATGGACTTGTTCATATAAGCCTGGGACAAAAATTTGGCAATAATCTGCATCATTGCAGTGCATAAACCTGGGACATTTAAAGTGCTTTTTCAAGTCCATAACCCCGGACAATAAAGTGCATTTCAAATGCATAAATCGTGGGACATTAAACTAAACATTACACCTAGGAGACATGACACAGGACTTTAGCTTCAGTTGTTGCCACTGCGATTGAAATACGCATTCCCTAGTATATAAAAGTTGGTGCGATTCGCGACCTCTCCCGCTGCGATTGAAATACGCATTTCCTAAGCGGCGCGGCGGTCGACGGATGTGGAAGCCCTGCGAAGAGCAAGGAGCTCGCCCGCCATGGCCCAGGCAGCGACGGTCGACGGATTTGGTGGGGAGAGGAAGGAGCCGTGCTCTGCTCAGGATGCTAGCGCAGTGCATTTGCAAGGATGCTTTTTCAGATTTGTTGACGTAGTTTGTCTGTTCAATCTGTGGAAATTAATGCCAGGTTTTGGCAGATTGTGTGAAATTTTCACAAATTTGTATGAGAAGCACTTTGTAACATGTGGAATTTGCAATTGATATCAAGTAATATTGGGTCAATCATGTTGGCAGTAATTTACTAGCATTTGAATAGTACATTTGGTACCAATTGTTGGACCATTTTTCTGTCATAAAGTGGATAAATGGACTTGTTCATATAAGCCTGGGACAAAAATTTGGCAATAATCTGCAACATTGCAGTGCATAAACCTGGGACATTTAAAGTGCTTTTTCAAGTGCATAACCCCGGGAAAATAAAGTGCATTTCAAGTGCATAAATCGTGGGACATTAAACTAAGCATTACACCTAGGAGACATGACACAGGACTTTAGCTTCAGTTGTTGCCACTGCGATTGAAATACGCATTCCCTAGTATATAAAAGTTGGTGCGATTCGCGACCTCTCCCGCTACGATTGAAATACGCATTCCCTAAGCGGCGCGGCGGTCGACGGATGTGGAAGCCCTGCGAAGAGCAAGGAGCTCGCCCGCCATGGCCCAGGCAGCGACGGTCGACGGATTTGGTGGGGAGAGGAAGGAGCCGTGCTCTGCTCAGGATGCTAGCGCAGTGCATTTGCAAGGATGCTTTTTCAGATTTGTTGACGTAGTTTGTCTGTTCAATCTGTGGAAATTAAAGCCAGGTTTTGGCAGATTGTGTGAAATTTTCACAAATTGTATGAGAAGCACTTTGTAACATGTGGAATTTGCAATTGATATCAAGTAATATTGGGTCAATCATGTTGGCAGTAATTTACTAGCATTTGAATAGTACATTTGGTACCATTTGTTGGACCATTTTTCTGTCATAAAGTGGATAAATGGACTTGTTCATATAAGCCTGGGACAAAAATTTGGCAATAATCTGCAACATTGCAGTGCACAAACCTGGGACATTTAAAGTGCTTTTTCAAGTGCATAACCCCGGACAATAAAGTGTATTTCAAATGCATAAATCGTGCGACATTAAACTAAACATTACACCTAGGAGACATGACACAGGACTTTAGCTTCAGTTGTTGCCACTGCGATTGAAATACGCATTCCCTAGTATATAAAAGTTGGTGCGATTCGCGACCTCTCCCGCTGTCCACGTCGGCCCAATAACGCTGGCCGTCCGATCGCGCGCACGAACGGCTCAGATGCGCTCGCGCGTTTAGCTACTGTAGCAGTGCAATTTCTTCCAGTCGCGACAGGACACTTCGGTCCCGCACGAATTTTGGCGCGCGTTCTCGCGGAAAACCCCCCAAAGGACCTAACCGTAATTTTTGGAAAGCCCGGGGACTTCTATGCAAAAGCATCACAGTTCCCTCCCTCTCCTCTCTCTCTCCTGCGACGTCGCGGATCGCCGCCGCCACGGCCCTCCCCGCACGAATCGCGGCCAACGACGAGCTTCCCCGTCCCCGCCCTTCCCTCCGCACCGGCCTCGCCTGCCGGAACGCCGCATCGGCGGAGGAATCGCCGCCACCGCCGCGCGGCCCTCTGCCGCGTTCCGCGCGCCTCCGGCGACGCCACGGCGACCAAAACTGGGCGGCGCCGCCGCCCTCGGCCTCCCCGCGTCGTCGCGCGTCGAACCCGCACGCGCGCCGCGTCCCGCCTCGCCATGCCGCGCAGCCGGCGCCGTCGTTCGCCGCCGTGGCAGCCCAGGGCCATGCTGACGCCATGACCGCGTCAGCGTGGGCCCTGGCTGTCAGATTTTTCCCAGGATTATACGTGAGAGTTACAGAATTGGAGAAGGTAATTAGGTTTGGCAGGGCGATTTCGCGGCGGCGGTCGACGGATGCGGAGGCCGGCCTGGCAAAGAGGAAGAAGCTCGCTCGCCATGGCCTAGGCGGCGGCGGTCGACGGATGTGGAGGCCCTGCGAAGAGCAAGGAGCTCGCCCGCCATGGCCCAGGCAGCGGCGGTCGATGGATTTGGTGGGGAAGAGGAAGGAGCTGTGCTCTGCTCAGGATGCTAGCGCAGTGCATTTGCAAGGATGCTTTTTCAGATTTGTTGACGTAGTTTGTTTGTTCAATCTGTGGAAATTAATGCCAGGTTTTGGCAGATTGTATTAAATTTTCACAAATTTGTATGAGAAGCACTTTGTAACATGTGTAATTTGCAATTGCTATCAAGTAATATTGGGTCAATCATGTTGGCAGTAATTTACTAGCATTTGAATAGTACATTTGGTACCAATTGTTGGACCATTTTTCTGTCATAAAGTGGATAAATGGACTTGTTCATATAAGCCTGGACAAAAATTTGGCAATAATCTGCAACATTGCAGTGCATAAACCTGGGACATTTAAAGTGCTTTTTCAAGTGCATAACCCCGGACAATAAAGTGCATTTCAAATGCATAAATCATGGGACATTAAACTAAACATTACACCTAGGAGACATGACACAAGACTTTAGCTTCAGTTGTTGCCACTGCGATTGAAATACGCATTCCCTAGTATATAAAAGTTGGTGCGATTCGCGACCTCTCCCGCCGTCCACGTCGGCCCAATAACGCTGGCCGTCCGATCGCGCGCACGAACGGCTCAGATCCGCTCGCGCGTTTAGCTACTGTAGCAGTGCAATTTCTACCAATCGCGACAGGACACGTCGCTCCCGCACGAATTTTGGCGCGCGTTCTTGCGGAAAACCCCCGCAAAGGACCTAACCGTAATTTTTGGAAAGCCCGGGGACTTCTATGCAAAAGCATCACAGATCCCTCCCTCTCCTCTCTCTCCCGCGACGCCGCGGATCGCCGCCGGCGCCGCCGCCACGGCCCTCCCCGCACGAATCGCGGCCAACGACGAGCTTCCCGTCCCCGCCCTTCCCTCCGCACCGGCCTCCGCCTGCCGGAACGCCGCATCAGCGGCGGAATCGCCGCCACCGCCGCGTGGCCCTCCGCCGCGTTCCGCGCGCCTCTGGCGACGCCACGGCGACCAAAACGGGGCGGCGCCGCCGCCCCCGGCCTCCCCGCGTCGTCGCGCGTCGAACGCGCACGCGTGCGCGTCCCGCCTCGCCATGCCGCGCCGCCGGCGCCGTCGTTCGCCGCCGCGGCAGCCCAGGGCCATGCTGACGCCATGCCCTCGTCAGCGTGGGCCATGGCTGTCAGATTTTTTTTCTTTTCCCACAGAAATCCAGAAAATGAAAAAATTCTGACAGGTGGGTGATACGTCTCCAACGTATCTATAATTTCTGATGTTCCATGCTTATATTATGCCAATTGCTACATGTTTTATATACACTTTATATCATTTTTATGCATTTTCCGGGACTAACCTATTAACAAGATGCCGAAGTGCCAGTTCCTGTTTTCTGCTGTTTTTGGTTCCAGAGGGTGTGGCCCCCTCGGGCCTCCACCGACGCTGCCCCTTCGCCTATTTATTCCCCCAGACGCGAAAACCCTAAGTACCCGAGTCATATTCCAGAAAGAGTTCCACTGACGCCGCCGGCGTCAACCCTAACTCGGGAGGGTTCTGAAGCTCTTCCCGACACCCTGCCGGAGAGGGGAATCATCACCGGAGGGCTCTACATCGCCATGCCTGGCTCCGGAGTGATGTGTGAGTAGTTCATCCTTGGACTATGGGTCCATAGCAGTAGCTAGATGGTTGTCTTCTCCACTTGTGCCATCATGTTTTGATCTTGTGAGCTGCCTATCATGATCAAGATCATCTTATTGTAATGCTACATGTTGTGTTTGCTGAGATCCGATGAATATTGATACTATGTCAAGTTGAATATTGTTTTATCATGTCTATGTCATTTATGATCTTGCATGCTCTCCGTTACTTGTTGAAGCTCTGGCCAAGTGAATGTTTGTGACTCAAAGAGGGAGTATTTATGCTAGATAGTTGGGTTCAGCCTCTATTTAATCTGGGACAGTGACAGAAAGTTCTAAGGTTGTAGATGTGTTGTTGCCACTAGGGGTAAAACAGCAATGATTTGTCTAATGATGAATGTGTTGTTTACATTATGCACTTTACTTAATGCAATTGTCTGTTGCTTGCAACTTAATACTGGAAGGAGTGCGGACGCTAACCCGAAGGTGGACTATTTAGGCACAGATGCATGCTGGATAGCGGTCTGTGTACTTTGTCGTAATGCCCAAATGAATCTCATAGGAGATACTACAACTTGCACATGCATGTTATGCACTTATCAATATTGTCAATTTCCCAGCTGTAATTTGTTTACCAGCATGTTAGTTATCTTTACGGAGAGACACCACTAGTGAACTATGGACACCGGTCCATTCTTTTACATCTGAAATACAATCTACTGCAATCATTGTTCTTTTACATTCTCTGCAAGCAAACATCATTTTCCACACTATACGACTAATCCTTTGTTTTCAGCAAGCCGGTGAGATTGACAACCTCACAGTTAAGTTGGGGCAAAGTAATTTGATTGTGTTGTGCAGGTTCCACGTTGGCACCGGAATCACTGGTGTTGCGCCGCACTACATTCCTTCACCAACACCTAGAAGTATCACCGATCTCCTACTGGTCCGATTAAACCTTGGTTTCTTACTGAGGGAAAACTTGCTGCTGTACGCATCATACCTTCCTCTTGGGGTTCCCAACGAACGTGTGTCTTTCACGTCATCAAGCACTTTTTCTGGCGCCGCTGCCGGGGAGAAAGGAGGTGCTTCTGGAAGTCTTGCACTCCCGACAAGACGCCAAGAATTTTTTGACGTCATCGCCGTGAATTCAAGCCTTCTGTTAGGGGAGTCTCTCACACCCAATCTCTTTACTTTGTTTTTGTCTTGCTTAGTTTATTTTTATTTTGTCTTTTTGCTTTCTTATATCAAAAACACAAAAAAATTAGTTACTTGTTTTATTTTGTTATTTCGGTAGTTTTGTTTTTCAAAATGAGTACTCCTGAGAACACTAAGTTGTGTGACTTCACTAGCACAAAACAATGATTTCATATGCACTCCTATTGCTCCACCTGCTTCTAAAGCAGAATTTTATGAAATTAAACCTGCTCTATTAAATCTTGTTATGAAAGAGCAATTTTCTGGTGTTAGTACTGATGATGCTGCTGCCCATCTTAATAACTTTGTTGAACTTTGTGAAATGCAAAAGTATAAGGATATGGATGGGGATATTATAAAACTGAAACTTTTTCCTTTCTCCTTGAGAGGAAGAGCTAAAGAATGGTTGCTTTCTTTGCCTAGAAATAGTATTGATTCTTGGACAAAATGCAAAGATGCTTTCATAGGGAAATATTATCCTCCTGCTAAGATTATATCCTTGAGAAGTAGCATTATGAATTTTAAACAACTTGATAATGAACATGTTGCTCAAGCTTGGGAAAGAATGAAATCTTTGGTGAAGAATTGTCCCACTCATGGACTGACTACTTGGATGATCATCCAAACCTTTTATGCAGGATTAAATTTTTCCTCAAGGAACTTATTGGATTCGCCTCTGGAGGAACCTTTATGTCCATCACTTTAGGTGCAGCAACAAAGCTACTTGATGATATGATGATCAACTATTCCGAATGGCACACCGAAAGAGCTCCTCAAGGTAAGAAGGTAAATTCTGTTGAAGAAACCTCCTCTTTGAGTGATAAGATTGATGCTATTATGTCTATGCTTGTGAATGGTAGATCTCATGTTGATCCTAATAATGTTCCTTTAGCTTCATTGGTTGCTCAAGAAGAGCATGTTGATGTAAACTTCATTAAAAACAACAACTTCAACAACAATGCTTATAGGAATAATTTTGGTAGCAACAATTATAAGCCTTATCCTTCAAATGGTTATGGCAATTCTTATGGTAATTCCTACAGCAACAATAGAAGTGTGTCCTCTGATCTTGAAGCTATGCTTAAAGAATTTATTAGCACACAAAAAGCTTTCAATAAAACTGTTGAGGAAAAGTTTGAAAAAATTGATGTTCTTGCTTCTAAAGTTGATAGTCTTGCTCATGATGTTGAAATTCTAAAACTGAAAGTTATGCCTAATGAAGTTAAAGATACTAAGTCATTTGCTACAGCAAATGCCATCCAAGTTCGAATTGATAATAATATTAGGATGTTGGCTGAATTGCATGCTAGGTGGGAAAAAGAGGAAGAACTTGAAAAAGAGAATAGTATAGTTAGAGTTTGTACTATCACCACCACTAGTAATGCTAATGTTTCACATGCTAGTAAGCCTCCTACTATTGATGGTAATGTTATTGGTGTTGGTAATGTCTCTACTACTTCTGCAAAGCGTTTGAAATTGCCTAAAACTGCTGAAACTTTTTCTGATAAAAGTGCTGAAATTTTTCAAACTATTGGAGACAATGGTTCCACCACCATTGACAATAATGATTTTGATTTTGATGATTGTAACATCTCTGAAGTTATTATGTTCTTGCAAAAATTAGCTAGAAGTCCCAATGCTAGCACTATTAATTTGGCTTTTACAAAGCATATTACAAATGCTCTTTTGCAAGCTAGGGAGGAGAAGTTGAAACTTAAAGCTTCTATTCCTAGGAAATTAGAAGATGGTTGGGAACCCATCATTAAGGTAAAGGTGAATGATTTTGATTGCAATGCCTTGTGTGATCTTGGTGCAAGTATTTCGTTTTGCCCAAGAAGCTTTATGATATTCTTGATTTGCCACCTTTGGAACATTGTTATTTGGATGTTTTTCTCGCTGATAATGCTATGAAGAAACCTTTGGGGCGAGTTAATGATGTTTTTATTAGTAACAATAACCTTGTCCCCGTTGATTTTATTGTTATGGATATTGAATGCAATGCATCTTGTCCTATTGTTTTGGGAAGACCTTTTCTTCGAACTGTTGGTGCCATCATTGATATGAAAGAAGGTAATATAAGGTACCAATTTCCTCTCAAGAAAGGTATGGAACACTTCCCTAGGAAGAGAATGAAGTTACCTTTTGACTCTATTGTTAGAGCAAGTTATGATGTTGATGCTTCTTCTCTTGAACACTTGATTTTCACTTTCTGCGCCTAGCTGAAAGGCGTTAAAGAAAAGCGCTTATGGGAGACAACCCATCGTTTTTATTTGCTGTTATTTTTGTTTTCTTTGAGTCAAGGAGTTTTGTTACTTCTGTAGCAACTCCTTTGTATCTTTATTTTATCGCAATGTTGTGCCAAGTAAAGTTCTATATTGAAAGTTGATGCAAGATTTGGATTTCTGCGCAGTGACAGATTTTTAGCTGTCACGGATTTGAGCTTATCTCCCTGTAGAAAATTCAAAAATTCTGAAAAAATCACGCATATTCCTGAGATATGTACGCAACTTTCATTATTTTAGGCCAGATCCATCTGAGCAACTTAAGTGCCTCGAAAAAATTCGTCATTCCAGACTGTTCTGTTTTTGACAGATTCTGCCTTTTGTTTTGCATTCGCTCTTTTACTGTGTTTGTGTGGATTTCTTTGCTCCACAAAGCATTGGTGGCTGTAGCTAATGTCCAGAAGCTTTGGGATTGATTGTATCATTACAGAATATGAGAATTTTTGATTATGCACTAACCCTCTAATGAGAACTGTCTTGAGTTTGGTGTGAAGGAAGTTTTCAAGGATCAAGCGAGAAGGGTGATATTATGTGATCAAGAAGAGTGAAAAGCCTAAGCTTGGGGATGCCCCCGTGGTTCATCCCCATATTCAGAGAGACTCAAGCGTCTAAGCTTGGGGATGCCCAAGGCATCCCCTTCTTCATCAACAAACTTATCAGGTCATCTCTAGTGAAACTATATTTTAATTCTTTCACATCTTATGCGCTTTACTTGGAGCGTCTGTGTGTTTTTTTTTTGTTTTTTTGTTTGAATAAATTCGGATCCTAGCAATCCTTGTGTGGGAGAGAGACACGCTCCGCTTTTTCATGTGAATACTCATGTTCTTCACTTATATTTGTTGAGTATTCTTAACTAGCTACTGCAGTGCTTTTAGCTCCTGTTTTTCATGCATCTCTTCGAGCTGTTAGCACTTGTTTATAAATACTCTCTTGCTGCATTATTATCATTTGGAGAGTTTATGTTTAAATAAATTGATTGGTGTTTGTTTGGAAGAAAGAAAATGCTACATGTAGTAGTTGGTATTGGAAAAGACATATGCATTCTTGTAGATCATTGTCTTGTTTGATTTGACTTTGCAATTGTTTTGAGCTCTCAAGTAGATCATGTTTAAGCTCTTGCATCATGTAGTTAAAGCCTAGTAGTGGAGAACTACCGTAGAGCTTGTTGAGACTTGGGATGCATATTTGTTCTCTCTAAGGTCTAGATATTTTCTGGTAAAATGTTTGAGCAACAAGGAAGACAGTGTAGAGTCTTATAATACTTGCAATATGTTTTTATGTGATTCTTGCTGTACCGGTTTATACTTGTGTTTGCTTCAAACAACCTTGCTAGCCTAAACTCTGTACTGAGAGGGAATGCTTCTCGTGCATCCAAAACTTGAGCCAAAACCCATGCCATTTGTGTCCACCATACCTACCTACTATGTGGTATTTCCTGCCATTCCAAGTAAATATTTCATGTGCTACCTTTAAACTATTCAAAACTTTATTACTCCTTATTTGTGTCAATGTTTTATAGCTCATGAGGAAGTATGTGGTGTTTTATCTTTCAATCTTGTCATTTACTTCTGACAGACTTTCACCAATGGACTAGTGGCATATACATCCGCTTATCCAATAATTTGCAAAAAGAGCTGGCAACGGGGTGCCCAGCCCCAATTAATTACAACTTTCATTAATAATTCTCTTCACATGTTTTGCCCTGATTTATCAGTAAGCAACTTAATTTTGCAAATAGACACTCCTCCATGGTATGTGAATGTTGGAAGGCACCCGAGGATTCGGTTAGCCATGGCTTGTGTAAGCAAAAGGTTGGGAGGAGTGTCATAAAACTAAAATACATGTGTAAACAAAAGAGAAGAGGGATGATCTACCTTGCTGGTAGAAATAACGTCCTTCATGGGAGCCGCTCTTGAAAGTCTGGTTGACAAGGGGGTTAGAGTGCCCACTACCATTCGTTGACAACAACAAACACCTCTCAAATACTTATTTTGTGCTCTCTATATGCTTTCGAAAACTTAAAAAGCTCTAGCACATGATTTAATCCCTGCTTCCCTCTGCGAAGGGCCTATCTTTTACTTTATGTTGAGTCAGTTTACCTACTCCTTTCTATCTTAGAAGCAAACACTTGTGTCAACTTTGTGTGCATTGATTCTTATATTACTTATTGCACTTGTTATATTGCTTTATGTTGACAACTATCCATGAGATATACATGTTACAAGTTGAAAGCAATTGCTGAAACTTAATCATCCTTTGTGTTGCTTCAATGCCTTTTACTTTGAATCTATTGCTTTATGAGTTACCTCTTATGCAAAACTTTTTGATGCTTGTCTTGAAAGTACTATTCATGAAAAGTTTTTGCTTATATGATTCATTGTTTACTCTTTATCTATTTGTTAGCAAACTATAGACCATTGCTTTGAGTCACTTCATTCATGACATGAGCCTTGCAATATATTGATCAAGATTGTGTGAAAGCATGTCTCCTCAGAAATTATTTGTTGTTATCGTTTTACCTACTCGAGGACGAGTAGAACTAAGCTTGGGGATGCTTGATACGTCTCCAACGTATCCATAATTTCTGCTGTTCCATGCTTATATTATACCATTTGCTACATGTTTTATATACACTTCATATCACTTTTATGCATTTTCTGGGACTAACCTATTAACAAGATGCCACAGTGCCAGTTCCCTGTTTTCTGCTGTTTTTGGTTTCAGAAAGTTACTTCTGGAAATATTCTCGGAATTGCACGAAAAAAGGCCAAGTCCCTATTTTTCCAGCACGTACACGGAGTCCGAAGGAGAGACGAAGAGGGGCACGAGGTGGCCAACCCCTCCTCGCGCAGGTGGGCCCCAGCCGCGCCACCAGGGGGTGTGGGCCCCTCGGGGGTCCGCCAACGCCCCTTCGCCTATTTATTCCCCAGACGCGAAAACCCTAAAACACCGAGCCTTTTCCAGAAATATTCGCTGCCGCCGCCGTCGTCAACCCTAACTCGGGGGGTTCTGAAGCTCTTCCCGGCACCCTGCCGGAGAGGGGAATCATCACCGGAGGGCTCTACATCGCCATGCCCGCCTCCGGAGTGATGCGTGAGTAGTTCATCCTTGGACTATGGGTCCATAGCAGTAGCTAGATGGTTGTCTTCTCCACTTGTGCCATCATGTTTAGATCTTGTGAGCTGCCTATCATGATCAAGATCATCTTATTGTAATGCTACATGTTGTGTTTGCTGGGATCTGATTATATTGATACCTATGTGGAGCTGAATATTATATTATCATGTCTATGTCATTTGTGATCTTGCATGCTCTCCGTTACTTGTTGAAGCCTTGGCCAAGTGAATACTTTGACTCCAAGAGGGGTATTTATGCATGATAGTTGGGTTCAACCTCTATTTAACCTGGGATAGTGACAGCAAGTTCTAAGGTTGTAGATGTGTTGTTGCCACTAGGGGTAAAACAGCAATGCTTTGTCAAGGATGAATGTATTGTTTACATTACGCACATTACTTAATGCAATTGTCTGTTGCTTGCAACTTAATACTGGAAGGGGTACGGATGTTAACCCGAAAGTGGACTATTTAGGCATAGATGCATGCTGGATAGCGGTCTATGTACTTTGTCGTAATGCCCAAATGAATCTCATAGTAGATACACAACTTGCACATGCATGTTATGCACTTATCAATTGTCAATTGCCCAGCTGTAATTTGTTTACCCAGCATGTTAGTTATCTTATTGGAGAGACACCACTAGTGAACTGTGGACCCCGGTCCATTCTTTTACATCTGAAATACAATCTACTGCAATCATTGTTCTTTTACATTTCTGCAAACAAACATCATTTTCCACACTATACGTTTAATCCTTTGTTTTCAGCAAGCCGGTGAGATTGACAACCTCACTGTTAAGTTGGGGCAAAGTAATTTGATTGTGTTGTGCAGGTTCCACGTTGGCACCGGAATCCCTGGTGTTGCGCCGCACTACAATCGTTCACCAACACCTAGAAGTATCACCGATCTCCTACTGGTCAGATTAAACCTTGGTTTCTTACTGAGGGAAAACTTGCTGCTGTACGCATCATACATTCCTCCTGGGGTTCCCAACGAACGTGTGTCTTTCACGTCATCAGTGGGCCCTACTATTTTACAAAAAACCCCAGAAAATTGAATATATTACAAATTCGATAACTTCAAAATTACGCACCCCAAAAATATGAAGATGAAGCAAAATGGTCACAAAAATAAATGCCATCTATTTATGCCAAGACGATCAACTATTAAATTGTAATATTTTACAATTTCAACTGCATTTCAAATATAAGCATTCAATAAACGCAAACATAATTTAAATATAAAATTTATATCAACAGAAGCAAAAAAAACACCGGCTATTTATGACATTTGACCAAATTCCATATTCGAATATTTCAAAATTTCAGATTCTTTTTAAATCAGAGCATTTAATAAACATAAACACAATTGAAACATTAATAACTTCCCAATTTTACCAATTTCCGAAATTTGAACAACATAAAAATATAAACTTTTCTTGAATTTGGACATATTAAAATCCAAAAAACTTTCGACTGCACACATTTACAAATTTCAGTTCTTTACACCACGGTATTCACAAACATGACAAAAAAAACAGCATCCTCCCAGAAAAAAACTACCTGCCTATGGCATGTGATCAACATTCAAATTTGAATATTTGAAAAATAAATGCCTTCCAAATCTGAATATTCAATAGACGTTAAAAAGTAATCAAATGTGATCAATTTTCCGATTGTAAGAATTTTTTGAAATTTGATGAACTTACATGTACAGATTTTTTTTTAAAAGTTCCATCATATTTAAATTCAAGTAACTTTTGAATATGGACATTTACAATTCCAGTTTTTTACACCGCACTATTTCTTCTTCTAACAATTTTAAAACGTAAACTTTCTCCGGATTTTCAATAATTCCCAAAATTTGACCGCTTCTAAACGTCACCATTTTCAAATCTGAATTTCACTAAACAGGCAACTTCTAAATGTCAGCATTTTCAAATCTTAATTTCAACAAACACGCGGGGCATTTCTCAAACGTAAAAGAAATCGAATCTGAAAGACTTCCTAAATTGAACAAATTTCGAAGCCAAAACAATTTCTAGCCGGAAACTTTCTCTGTATTTTAGCAATTTTCAAATCTGCACGCTTTCAGAATTTGGACATTTCCCAAGTTTAAATTTTACCACAATAACGCGGCATACAAATTTATATACTTCGCAATTTTGAATGCCTTTCAAACCTAACCATTTTACAAACGTGAAAACAATTCAGATCTAAATAACTTTCCAACTAGAACAATTTTCAAACTCTAGACAATTCTAAAACGTACGTTTTCTTTGCATTCCAACGTTCTCAAATTTGCACAACTTTTAAATGTCGACATTCCCAAATTTGATTTTCACCACACGAGCGCGGCGACACTGTCTAGTAGCTTGGAACAGAAGATGCAAATCTTCCTCTTCCCCTTTTTTCTCCAGTGCCTCTGCCTCTAGAAGCATTTGTTCGAGGCAGTGAAGATGAAGATGCTCCAGGTTCAGAGGGTGCAGATCTTTTTCTTGGAGGTTTGAACTTGCTTGCTGGTGCATCTGGAGCAGCAGCTCTTGGTGGTGCTGGGGCAGCAGGTTGAGAACTTCTTGGTGCAGCCGGAGCTGCAGTTCTTGGTGGAGCCGGGGCAGCAGATTGAGAAGTACTACCTTGTGCTGTCTGGAGAATCTGAATCTGAATCAGTGTCTTGTCTATCTATAGCAGTTGGCGGTAAATAGTCTTGTACTTGATCAGTACTTACAGTGCCAACATGCATTCCACTGCTGCCACGTTGCTCTGGCCAGGTACTTGCTCAGCTTGCCCTTGGCTCGGATTGAGAAGTTGAGAGACTGCCTCTTGAGTCGGTTCTGCACTAATTACCTGATCTGGTTCTAAATCAGATAAATGCACAAGTTCCTCCTCCTCGAAATCGCTGCCACTCCTACTGTCATGGCTGTCCTCCTCCCCATGGTACTCGACATACACATCTGCAACCCCACCGACACATGTATAATCTGACATCTTCAGACAGACACTATCATTGTTCAGAAACAGCAACCCATCGCTAAGTTCCTTGCAAGGAATATGAAAATAAAACTTCATCGATTCCTTCAACTCTAAATGATCTTTCACAAAGCCTTTGACCTCCTGCAGTGACAATTTGTCTCTCTCAATCTCTGAAAAACCTTCATCTCCTCCCACATAATCCAAATTCGGACCAATTCGGATGAACTCGCCTCCGATGTGAAATCGAACATTCAATATGTCCACAGGGTCCATGTTAACTGAAAATGAAGGAAATTCGAAGGAATATAAGATACCAATGCTATTTACAACACAAATCGACGGCAAAATCTGAGAACAAATCTAGCTTTTCAGCGGCAAAACACCACCAATTCTGCTCCTATAAACCCTAACACTAGAAATCAAGGATTAAATTAAGTCTACCGGAGGAGGAGGAGTTCGGGGACGTTACCTGCACCTTCTTCCTTTGTCGCCTCTCCACGATCAGCACCGGCGCGGTGTTCACTCGCCCGCCGCCATTGCTGTCGCCAAACGTGACGAGAAATCAGGGAGATATGGTTGGAGACGACGTGCACTGGAGGGCCGCTCTGGGCCGGCCCATGCACTTTGCACACACGCGCACCGCACACCCACCAGCGATCCCTTGTCTCAAAAGAAAAAAAAACAGCGATCCCACTCTCCCTTGCCTCCTACGCAATCCCTCTGTTTGGGTTTGGCTGTTAGGTCTGATTTAACCGGGAATGGTTAGTTTAGGGTCCTAATTTCTGGGATTGAGAGTTGGAGGTTCATTTATCTAACCCCTGTTTAAAATGGACTTCTTCCATAGTAGAATACATGGATCGGAGGGAGTAGAATATATGTGTTGATGAGGCATCCGTGACACATCAGCCCATGATGTATCTGCATAGTCGCTCCTGGGTTAGTACGATCGAGGCCTATTCGGATCACCGGCCTCGGCAACAGACAAGGTTTTGTGTACCGGTTTAATTTTATTTTTGGAGGGTGCCGCGTGGTTACTGCTTACTGGAAATTACGGGTCGGTTACCAGACAAAAGTCTTGGGACTGAATTTAAAATTCAAACATAATCGTCGAAAAGAAATAAAATAAATGAGAGAAAAAATTCAGCCCAAATTCAAACATCCTGAAAATTTTCGTCCTATGAACTTATTTACCGGAGAGGGCCGAGATTTCCGGTTACTGCGGGTATTTCGGCCTAACTAAAATCTTGGCGGCACGTGAACCGGTTACAACTGTTGAACTAGCAACAAAAATGTTTTTCCCCACGAAATGCTTTCTGCTAACACAAAATATTCTAATATATATCCATTTTTTTAAATTTAGTTGTTATTATGAAATAAATAAAAATGTTTTACATATTAGATGCATTTTCAACCTACTACCCCACTACTAGATATCTCGATATAGCCGAGGGTTGAATTCCCGTCAGATATTTAAGTTTACCGTCGGTTAAGACTATATCCGACGGTGTACCGTCGGTGAAGCTCGGTCAGCCATTACTCTTATATCCGACGGTACTGTCGGATATTATCTTTACCAACGGTGAATAACCGACAGTGAACTGTCAGCTATGTTATGGTCAACAGCTGCATCACCATGCCTTGACGACAGTTTTAGCCGACCATTCCCCGTCGGTCATGTACATACCGACAGTTAGTTTTTCCCGTCGACATTAACATGGTCAACGTTATATATGTTCTGACAAATATTATTATATCCGAGAGGGCACCTGGCACCGTCAAAAAGCGCAATAACCAACAAGCCTAACCAGACAACACGCTGCCCACACCTCACACGGTCAGATTATTATTGTTGAGTGCTTCATAAAAACATCCATTTGTATAACTATTGATGGAATTATATATAGCAGTCTCATAATGTATCACACACTGGACAAAGGCACAAACTGGGCAAAAGTTGCAATCCAGATCACATTGAACATAAATGATTCACGGAAACAAAAAATGAACATAAATATTTTACATAAGACAACTGGTCCGAAAACATAGAACTTCACTTGGTTGAATGATGTTATGAAGTATTTTCTACTCTACGTTGATAGACTGCTCATCAACAGAGATAACTGTTCTCATCATTGGGACGACCTCAAACATTGCTTCCAATTCCTAAGAGAGTACAAAATTACTTGTAAAAAAAGATGAAAACAAGAATCATAAACGTATACGAACCAATAGATATTGTTGTAATCAAGAGAGATACTACTATCACTCAGCTTACATTTTGACAAAAGAATCACAGAACACAAAATTTCTAGTTTGACACCACAACACCAGCCAATTATAATCTTCAAGAAACTGACTGATTACTGATATAAGACTGAGCAGCAAACTTACTGGTTCGGTTTCATGTCGATTAGAGGCGTCTCAACCTGTTGCTAATCCAACTTCAGCGTTTGACGTGGCCTATAATTAACACAAGATAAATCAAATAGCAGGTCTGAGATGTGCATAAGAAATTTACTTAATATAAATCATGATAGCTGCTAGTCTAAAAACAGGATGTGTTAAACTTCATTCAAAAAAAGAATGTGTTAAACTTACGATGATAGGTGACTGGATAAAAGCATCCAAGTCCAGTATTTTGTCTCAGCCATTGACTACAAAATTACCAAATAAGTATTCATTCTGTCATGTACTCCATTAAAGAAGGTATACTTTAAACATTTAATGGTACAACAGAAGAGAAAACAAGTTATATTAGGTATTTCAGTTTCAGCATCCAAGCTGCGGATATACAATGAAACTTCAACTGCGAGCTACAGAACATCATTATGACATTATCTCTCACAAAATGTTTGCACAGATATATAGAATAGGATTGTGTTGCACAAGCTCTCAACTCTATAAAAATGTTCAGGATTGTATAAAACACAACATTCGCGTCAAGAACATTCACATATTTGAGGATGCAAGTATAAAAAATCATATAAAGATATTCATAGCAGGAAAAGGAACGTGGGAACCACAAGATCAAACAGGTTCAAATTGCAAGTTATGTGTTGCTCCTATCATTACGACTAGTTACATTTCTACACAATGCGAGTACTACATGATGATCTCCAAATACTATCTAGAGCCTGCAGAGAAGATACACATAAACACGCATATACAAATCTCTTTCTGCAAAATCTAAGCACTACAGGATGTTTTACATAATCTGAGTTCATGTTAAAAATAGTAGCATAATCTGAGAGCAGGTTCACCTTAATCAAGATAGTTTAGGTCACTTTCGGTTGAATACATCCACAGCTTCTTCATCTCCTGAATCATTTTCAATTAATAGGAGAAGATACTAAGTGCAGATTTTCACCTACAAAATAAAGTGCAAGCTAGAAACCAAACAGAGAAGAGGTATGGAGTGAATAGATGAAGGCAAGCCGACAAAGATACCTGCGACCTTGCCGCCGAGAGGAGGGCCGGTGCCGGGGGGATTCAGCGGTGGTGACCAGAGAAAGCGAGTCGCTGCGACGGAGAAGATCGACTCCAGGCGGCGCGGCGGCAGAGAGGAACGACTCCAGGCGGCGGCCGAGAGGACCAACTCCAGGCGGCGGCGGCGGCAGAGAGGACCGAGTACTGGACGGCCGCGTCTCAGAGGGGAGGGGGTCGTTGGGAAGGAGGATGCGCGTGACTAGGGCAGATGGCGGCGGCGGCACCCGCTTGGAGGTTGGAGCCCTTGGGATAGGTTTAGGAGGAACCGAGGAAGGTGGGATTTTTACTGCAGGATGTGGTGGTGGTGGCTGGCCGGGCGGTTTTTCTACCACTCCTTAGGAAAATTTTGTCTGGCGCGCGCGTAGCGCCTGAAACATTCTCACTTAGCCGAAAAGCAATATCTTGCGCGCGCCTTTGCCCAAAATGACGCGCCCGATCAAAAATTCATTGATTTCAATACTTCACGGAATACCACCATCGAAAAAACCCAAAATACTCCTTCACGTATTTTTTATATAAAAATAACTTTTTTCACGTGAAACGTACACCATTTAAATGTTAATGTAACAGATTGGTCAACTGAAACATATCGCCGAGTGTCAACTTCAACCGTCGATTATTGATATTTCCCGTCGGGTATCTACAGTAATAACCGAGAGTTTTGAATGTACCGTCGGTTATTGATGCTCATAGCCGAGAGTTTTGTTTACACCGTCGGAAAATGTACTACACCTTCGGCTATTGGTACTAATACCCGAGAGTTTTTTGCAGACCGTCGGCCATTATGGCCACAGTCGGTTATTAGCATATTAGCCGACGGCCCCACCGTCGGAAATATGGGGATTTCTAGTAGTGCCCATAACGCCGCCTCCCTTTTCTTCCTTACCATATCATCATGACTGTTGGCCAGTGAGTTTCTTACTAATTCCAGTCAATAGTCTCTGCCCGGAACTACACGTTGCCGAGACTAAACTCTGCATTCTTTGACCAAAAACCATTGTATGCGTCTATAAAACGGAGTTAGCTTAGCTATATGGGCCGAGAGAGTAAGATCACCAGATCAGGAGCAGTATGTACGGGGTAGCCATGCTGAGGAGAGTGCTGGTGCTCGTTCTAGTGCTTGTAGCAGGGCTTCTCCTTGCCATTGACAGCGGCGCCGTGGCCGTGGAAGGCCGGAGGGTGCTCGGCGACCGGGGTGGCGGTTCGACGCCAGGCTCGCCGGACCCAAACATCGCCCCCGGTGTAATCCACTAGATCACAAGTATTCCGGGACCGAGAAGTGAAAGTGTGAAACAGAACTATATTTTCAGAAAGTTAATACAGTCTGAGAGCTTCATCGTGGAAACTGAAGGTTATATTGTTTCCTTACACTTGTTTTGTAGTACTACCATGCTATTAGTGTACGTATCCGGAATTGAGTATCGTATGTCAAATGTTTTGACTGAAAACTTGTGGCGCAGACTGGACATGTGTTAAAATTTCGATTCTATGATTATATTCCCATGCTGCTTTATGCTCAGCGAGTCCGACTGCTTCATGTTGTTCGATGTAATGCCCTAAAAGTCAATTGTAAACTATTTGATTATTATTTTTTGAACAAAAAATGTAAACTATTTGATTATGAATTAGCTTGCGTACACACAATAATGTGGGTCAATTGAGCCCATTTTCAAAGCAATTGGTTCTTGGATCATTTTCTGGCTCCGTCCCCAAATTTGAAGTTTCGAGTCATCGACTTCAACACCACATCAGAAGTTTTGATGCATCTACTAAAAAGAGCATTTTTGTGAGATCTGTAAAAGGAAAAAAAATTGATAATCCATAAAAAATTATCTACAATTTTCATATGATGTGTTTCCTATGAGAAAATTTTTTAAGCATACATAATACGCTACCATGTAGATGAAGATATTTTTTCTCGTATTTGAAACAGTTATTTTCCAGCCCAGTGCATGTGCTCCCGGGGAAAATTTATTTTCGCATTTTTATATTTTCTTTATTATAGTTTGCCGCGTTGGATGCGAAACTGGCGCTCACGATGGATTCCCTTCTTCCTCCCGTCCATGTGACGATTGCGGCGGCGGCGGCGCTTCCTTCCTAAACAACGATCATGTTAGCACGGTTGCTCCGTGGTGCTCCCTCCTCCAGAGCGGCTAGTACCTCCGGCTGACCGGCTCCGGCGACTACGGTGTCCGGCGAGATCCAAAGGTACCGCATCTAATACGCCATTCAATATGAGGCATCAGTAAGGCAATCTGGATCCCTGTTGCAAATTGTTGGATTCGCTGCTTGCTAGTGTAGTAGTGTAGGCGATTTACAATTACATCCGTGCTTGCTGATAACTCAGATACATTCATGCACATCCATGTATCAGTCAACTCTGATGGACAAACCAAGCAGCCAAGGCTCCGTCCAAAACAGTAGTGATGCTTCCAAGAAGATTGTGGGACCGAAAATGTTGGTGGAGATTCACCTTCTGCCGACGGTAAGGATCGCCTGCCTTTATTTCTTTATTTATTATGCTGAATCAAAACCTCAACATGAAACATGACTGTTGAAATACTAGAGCGCACTACTTGCCTCTGACTGCACGTGCTTGCAGGACGTTCTGCGCGACATACTGTCACGGCTATCACTCAAACAAGCTGTGAGGATGAGCGCACTGTCTCGTGAATGGAGACGGATAGGGATATGTCACCCGAACCTGGTGTTCATGGGAGATACCTTCTTTGGAAGTAATACAACTAAGGATATTAAGCTGGAACCTATGGCTACTGAATTCATCACGAGAGTGGACAATGTGTTGTGCCGGCTTTGGTCTACTTCCACTACGACAACTACCACGGTGGATAAGTTTGTTGTCAAATTTGGACTCGATAGACATCATAAACGTTACATTGATAGATGGATTGAATTTTCACCGCGTCAATGGCCAAGCACATAGGTCTTGATCTCTTCCATTGGATAGGCTGTGAAGATGACAAGTACGTTGTCCCGCTGTGCAAACTCAGTGGAGAAAATGATTCTTGTCTCAAGTCTCTTGATATAGCTTATGTCTGTTTAAAGCTGCCCCCTAGTTTTTGTGGGATCACAAACCTTAAGAAACTCAACCTACATCGGGTGTCCATGGATGTGAGTGATCTCCAATGCTTGTTGCTAAGCTGTGGTCTTCTCGAGAGTTTAAGCTTGGAGAGCTGCCCCTTGTCAACTCTTAGTGTACGTCAGGAGCTCTGCAAGTTAAAGTTTCTGAGCGTACGTGAGTGTGCAGTAGGAATGATACAACTGCAAGCTCCAAACCTTAACACATTTGAGTTTGATGACTGTCTGACGCAGATTGTGCTCAGTGAATCTTCCAAGTTGTCGGAAGCAACCTTTGCGTTCAAGAGCGATTCGTACATCTGGTATTGTGATCAACGAGACTATATCTTGACTGAGCTTCCAACTGCTGTTCCTTATGTGCATAAGCTCTTTCTGCATATGGCTGTTGAATACAAGGTTTGCTCTGTCGCTTATTTCATTCTGTTTTTTTTTTTTTTTTGCCATGACGATATCTACATTCAGGTGCATGTTGTGCTGTTGACTTGCCACCTCGATCCGGCTCTTATTTGTTGATGTGTGGGCATTGTTTCTGTTCAGGTACAAAAGTTCAATAAATCTCAAGCCACTTTCCTCAATCTGAGGCATCTAAACTTGAACATTAATATGGTGGACGACGATGTGGATATTAGCTGGCATAGGGGGTTGATTGACCTCTTGGAATTAGCACCTCGCTTAGAAGAACTAGAACTGCATGTAAGTGATTCAGTTTTAGTGGTAATTTTCTTTGTTTTTATGGTTGGTCTATCCGGTCGAATCGGATATGTATATTTGTATTAATGATACGGTTGGGTACACATGTGTGCAGATGGATTGCTACAGATTGTGCCTTCGTGATAGGACAGTGAAATATGTTCCAGGGCCTCTGCATCGCCACCTCAGGAGCGTCCACATTACTGGATTTTGTGATTTTGTGGGAGTAGCCGAGCTGACGCTCTACATACTTGGGAATGCTACTGCTCTCGAGTGTATGGTAGTAGATCCAGTGGTACGGATGTACTATGTTTATACCGGTCAATTCTACTCGGTCAGCACGGCCGGTAGCTGCCAAGAGCTTATTCGACCGAGATTTGCCAAGTATGTGCTGCAGTGCAGGGAGTTCGCGAAAAAACACCTTGACAAAGAGATGTTTCGTCACATCCTCACCATCTTATGAAAAACAACGCAGGGTTTGTCCATCTTATCTTGAAGAGCAGATGCTTGTTGGATCAGCGTTGCGAAAATCGACCGGGCGCTTGTTTCCTATTCCATCGGAGGTCCTCTGAAGCGTTTTAAGGATTGGTTATAGCAGAGGCATGCATGCATGCTTTGCAATTCAGTCTGCCTACTTTTTTTATATACTCCCTCCGTCCAAAAATAAGTGTCTTAGATTTGTCAAAAAGTGGATGTATCTAGACATGAAACATGTATAGATACATTCACTTTTGTGCAAACTTGAGACACTTATTTTGGGACGGAGGGAGTAATTTTTTTTAATTCAGTCTGTCTACTACAGTCTGGGTTATGCTTTGGTTGTATGATCTGTTCTTCTTTGTCTTTGATAGTGCAATAAACTGATTGTGGTACTCTTTCTTTCATGAAATATGAGCTATTATATTATGCAACAAAAGGTGTGGACGAAAATTATCCGTCGTTGTTCATTCATTTTTTCTGCCTCGGTTCATTTCATTACTTACATGGCTTTGTTTTTGTTCTTCTCTCCACATCTTTGCATTTTTTCAGATGAAATGGGACCTTTGCAGAACAATAGCAGAGTCATTACAATCAGAGGCGGTAAAAGAGGAAATGCATTCCAGGACCTCAAATCGACATAAACACCGCTAGGACCTGATATATTATCAACTATTTGTGCTTAGATACTAAGCATGTGTGTCCATTTGCGATTATGTCAGCGCACTATTTTTGTGCTTTTATTATTGTCATTTGATTAAATATTGAACTTATGTTTCATGTCAAATACTCAAAACTCCATTTAATCATATTTAGTGTGATTTTCCTAATATATCATGTTGCTGGGAGGGTACCAAAGCGTAAAAAATTTCCTTGGTTTTTTGGGAATAATAAACTACCCCTAGTCTTACCGAAAACATGGGACGACAATGATAGTTATTTCTTGTAGTAAGAAGATTCAGCAGGAGAATAAAAATGGTAGAGAGCTCAAAATAATAATCGAAAAAGGAAATCTGGAAAACAATAGCAAAAGTGGTAGGGGGAATACTAAATTGAAATCAAAGTTAGATGTGAATTTTGCAGTCCAGATAAATCTCTTCCCTTCTAAGACAAAATAAAAACGAATTAACAGGTGCTAGGTGTGAAATGTACGGTCCAGATTCTCTTCCCTTTCTTCCTCCTGATCGATCCCCGGGAAAGCCAGCAGCAGCGCTAGGGTTAGCGCGGCGGTTTCGCCGGCGCGAACCTTCCTTTCCTCCGGCGAGTCCTCTCTGCGCCGCTCCTCCTTCGTTTTCCCTCTCCGGCGACTCCTTCCATAGGTATATTCTGATGTGGCACGTTGTTAAAAATCGATGTCTCGTTCCTCGATTTTTTTTTTTCAACAACTGATTGGTGGATGGAGTTCTGATGGGGCCTCTGCTCGATCTTAGTTAATTAACCAACTCCAATCCCGATCTAGCTGCCTTTGCTGCAAAATTTCAATTTTTCGCCTGATGGCGTCGCCTGCATATACAGTCGTAGTTTTATACTTCACTCAGCCGAGACTAGTAGCATGTAATGTAGGATAACTGAAACCAGTTTTGTTGCCAAATTATGCTATCTATTTTATCCTAGAGCAGAGTCAGCTGACTGGCAAGATACATCCATCTATCAGGTCTACTCTGATGGACAAACAAACCAGCCAAGAACACTCCATTGGAAACGAGAGCGATACTTCCAATCGTGTGGTGAGACCAAATTTGGCACCAATGCAGCTTCAACTTCTACCCTCTGTAAGGATTTAACACGCCTTATTTTAGTCGATTGGCAACTATTCTAGAAGCACCGTCTTAGGAAGGACCTTGACTGTAGAACTCGTCTCACAACCTGACTGCTCATGCTCATTACAGGACGTATTGCGCGATGTACTGTCACGGTTATCACTCAAAGATGTCGTGAGGATGAGAATACTTTCTCGTGAATGGAGACGGCTAAAGATATGCCACCCAGACCTTGTCTTCACCAAAGATACCTTTAGTAGCTGTACAATCGAGTATCCTGAACGCTGGGAGGAGATGACATTCGCCGAGCTGATGGAATTTAAAGCCAAGAAGATCGACTTGCTTACCAGGCAGTTCATAAAAAATGTGGACAATGTATTGCGCCTGTTTTGGTATACCACCACCACCACTAGCACCACGACGCTGGATAAGTTTGCTGTCAAATTTGGTCTACAGAAAAAATATAGGTATCACATTGATAGATGGGTTAGCTTTTCCACTTCATCCCGGGCCAAGCGCATTTCTCTTGATTTCACATCCGAAGACATTATTGGCTTTGGACCTGACCATGACAAGTACACGTATGCTTTGCCGCTGAGCAATTTCACTGGCCCAAATGGGTCTTGTGTCAGATCTCTTTATCTGGGAAACATACATTTAGACCTGCCCCCAAGTTTTTGTGGTATCACAAACCTTAAGAAGCTCACACTAAATGCCGTGTCCATCAATGGTGATGACCTCCAGTGCATGTTGCTGCGTTGTTCTCTTCTCGAGGATTTAAGCCTAGAGTGGTGCTCATCATTGTCAAGTTTAAGAGTACAACAGGAGCTATGCCGGTTGCAAGACCTGCGTGTGCGCTATTGTCACCTGGAAATGATAGAGTTGCATGCTTCGAATCTTAAAACATTTGAGTTTGACGAGTATGTGAAGCAAGTTCTGCTCAATGAATGTCTGAAGTTGTCAGAGGCGACCCTTGTGTCGAACATGAGAGCGGTCGAGTTTGATGATTATGGTTTGGACTTCACCTTCACCGAGCTTCCAACTGCTCTTCCTCGTGTGCATAAACTATTTCTACTTTTGAATGTTGACCAGGTTTGCTCTGGAAAGAAGTGCCCTGTTATATTTTCTTTTAATTTTGTGATAACAATATTGGATCTCAATTTTTGTTGCTGTCCATTGTTTTTGTTCTAGGTGCTAAGGTTCAGCGAGAACCAGTCCCGCTTCACAAATTTAAGGCATCTGAACATGAACCTTGAGATATTTTTCTATCCACCAGATACTAGTTGGGCTGTGGGGTTGGTTAATCTATTGGAATTAGCACCTCTCTTAGAAGAGTTTGAACTGCATGTAAGTAATATGGTCATTAATTATTTGTTTTGAACACGTTAATTATGATAATTGTATGTTTCTTCTGTTTGATCTTTCTGCTCGAATGAAAATGCATAATGAAATTAATGGATATGTGTGCAGCTCGCGCGTGATAGGTTTTGCCCTTCTACTATCAGGACTGCGACGGCCATGGAAGGACCTCTGCATCGTCACCTCAAGAGTGTCTACATGTCTGGGTTTTGTGAGGTATTGGGGCTAGCCGAGCTCGCGCTTTACATCATCGGGAATTCTACTGCGCTTAAACGTATGGTAGTTGATCCAGCGGCATACACCGATCCTTGGAATGATGATATCTATTCGATCAGCAAGGGCGGTAGCACTGAGGAGCATCCGGACAGCATCAATCAGAAGTGGATGTTCGCGGAAAAGAACCTTGACAAAGAGGAGTTTCGTCATATCCTCACCATTTTATGACTAACAACAGTACTAAGATTTGAGATCTTACCTATGTGGTTGATTGGTGGATCGGCCTGATGGAAAATAAACTGATCTAGGGCTCTCTTTCTTTTCTTTCGAAAGCTTTCTGAAGCTGGAAGAATCACTCAGAAGGGTGGCATGCGTTTACAAGCTGAATAATTGCACACAGTAGTACGTGCCCCCAAAACAAGTGGTGTTTGGGTTTGTTTGCAATCTGGGTTAACTATGCCTTCGTTCTTTGGTGTCTTCAATTTTGGTTTGGTATTAAGCAGTTGGCGGAAATAATTGATATGTGTGATTTTCTTTCGTTAACGAAATTGTGGAGCAGTTTGTAGCAATTGGTCTGTGTATGATGCAGTCAAGATTCAGAGCTTTCCTTCGTACAACTTGGCACTTTTTCTTGCACTTGTACTACATTATTCTCTGATCCTCGACAGTTCAGAACCAACAAAACCAGAGAAGCCACCTCTACTAGCTACAGAAGACATATTAGTTAAGTTTTACGTAACCCAAGCACTAATTCCGCTACTTCTAATTAGCTACTACACTAGAGATTCAGTCCTTGTGGCCACTCAAATACTTGAATGGGGAAATGGGAAGAAAATAGAGGTAGTTGGGGAGACTGAATATAAGGAAACTACTCCTTCTGTGCCAAAAAATGTACGTAGTGAATATGAGTTTCTTCAAAAGCTAAATGTGAAAAATAGCGGCCTTCACAAATACATATGTTTGCAGGAAATAGCAGAATGTTTGACCACTGCATTGCTCTTCGCGTCGCATCACATGCCCTCGCAACCAGCATGCTCCACGACATTTAACTAATTTTTTTTTCGACATTGATTTTCACTAAACATATATTTAAACAGAGCTAGCTATTAGAGTTGCGGTACCAAAAGCAGAGATGAAGCAACTAGCGTTCACTAAATACATTACACATAGTATATTTTTTTGAAATTGCATTACACATAGTATTCACGAGAGGGCTGCAACAACCAGACTAACACACCCAAAAGACTCACCAAGTCATTACTACCGCCAGTACTTCGGTCAAGTAACTACCTGTACAAAATCCACTAGCAACCACCAAGTTCGGATAATTGTCATCGTCATCATGTGGTGATGGTGCAAAGAAGAACTTCCAGGCGTGATCGGAGGTCCCTGAGATCGAAACCGTTTTGCTCCAGGAAAGAGGGGCCATGCTTCTTCCACAACAACCACGCAACAAGCTCGGATAATTGTGATCGTCATCATGTGGTGCAGAGACGAGCTTCCAGGCGCGATCGGAGGACCTTGACATCGAAACCGTTTTGCTCTAGGAAAGAGAGGCCTTGCTTCTTCCATAGCAACCATGCACCAAGCTCGGATAATTATCATCGTCATCATGTGATGTCATCCCGATGATATCAGGAACCTTAAAAAACTTTGATATCACGAACCTTAATAAAATCACACTACATTATTGTAAGTGATTTCAAGTGCCTGTGTAGGGGTGCGAACTGGTAGCAGATAATCCATATTATCCGATGTTCGTATTCGATAATTTGTAAATGGAAGTGGTAAATATCTGAATCCAAAAAAATAAAAATGAAAGTAGTAAATATCTAGATTTGTTTTTACAAATACAAAACAAATGTGGTATTGAATATTGAAGCAAATATGGATATGGAAATGGACATATTTGTATCAGAATAAGATTATGTTAGCCAATTTTTGTAGCATAAATATAATCTATCTAATTTATAATGGAGGGAGTATTACATAATACCATACTCTTTTGCATGGTTGCGGACTCAGATCCGTAGTTATTGCAATTTCCGTTTCCTTATAGGTATGGACCATTTCAAGGGGGAGAACTTGTGTTGCAACTTGCAAAGTTGCAGGAAGCTCGGGAGCAAAAAGTACTTTTCGCTTTTTTTATAGAGTATGGTAATGCATAGCATATTTTTACAGAAGACAAAATTTCAAGTATAAAAATGATTGCAATTCGCTGCAAACAACGAGTACAACATAAACTTGACTCTAGGGCTCTAGGCTAGTCTGAAGACAATCACCACGCACAAGCACTTTCCGCTTTCAAGTGGAGAGGACAAAAATACAGAGCCTTTTTTTTAGGGGCAGAGCCTGGGTCAGGATAATCTGTTCGTTTTGTACCCAGCAAATAGGCCTCTTGCTTTATTATTGTTGGCCCACACGAAAATCCAGTATATCTTTCGTGGGCCTGGTCCTAGTATAACTATTCTTAAATCCTGTTGTTTCGAGTCGCTTTGGAAAAACCTAATAGTCCCGCCGCCGGGCGCCAGTCCGTTCGATCGCCGAGAAGCAGTCAAGAATGCTCGCGATGAGTTCCGCGGCGGTGACCCTGCTGGGTTATGGCCCTTTCTAATCCTCCGGCGAGCTCCTCCTCCAGCGTCCGGCGTGATTCACAGGTACCAGTCTCTTGCAATTTGCTTCCTCCTTCATTTCGGGAAAGATTCTGGATTTTTATATGGATGTGTGTATTGATTCCACGATTCTGCCATTCCATCTCAAGAAATGTGTTGTATTGAAAATACCTGCTGCATTACAGCATTAGTATGTTGTGAAAATCATATCAATCTTTTATTTGTATCTAGAGAAACAAAAATGGGGGAAGAAGCACTAAACCATATTTAAAGTGCAGATCAGTCGATGCCATGTATAATGGTATTTGGGCGAGATCCAAAGGTACCGCATCTAATACGCAATTCAATATCAGGCATCATCAGTAAGGCATTCTGGATCCCTGTTGCAAATTGATGGATTCGCTGGTTGCTAGTGTAGGCGATTTACCATTAATTACATCGGTGCTTGCTGAAACATCAAAAATGAAAAGACAACCTTCTTGATTGCTGATAAATCAGATACATTCATACACATCCATGTATCACTCTACTCTGATGGACAAACCAAGCAGCCGAGGCTCCGTCCGAAACAATAGTGATGCTTCCAAGAAGATTGTGAAACCGAAAATGTCGGTGGAGATTCACCTTCTGCCGACGGTTAGGATCGCCATGCCTTTATTTCTTTATTTATTATACCTTTGCGGCTTTGCCGAATCACAACCTCAACACGAAACATGACTGTTGAAATACTACAGCGCGCTACTTGCCTCTGACTGCTCGTGCTTGCAGGACGTTCTGTGCGACATACTGGCACGGCTATCACTCAAACAAGCCGTGAGGATGAGCGCACTGTCTCGTGAATGGAGGTGGATAGGGATATGCCACCCAAACCTGGTGTTCACGGGAGATACCTTCTTTGGAAGTAATACAACTAAGGATATTAAGCTGGAACCTATGGCTACTGAATTCATCACGAGAGTGGACAATGTGTTGCGCCCGCTGTGGTCTACTTCCACTACGACAACTACCACGGTGGATAAGTTTGTTGTCAAATTTGGACTCGATAGACACCATAAACGTTACATTGATAGATGGATTGAATTTTCCACCGCGTCAATGCAATAATGCTACACATACGTAAAATTCTTACGGGAAGAAGCTACGTGCTGACGTGCTGTCCTACGTGGCCGCGATTCCCGTCCGCGATCTGGTCAGGGAGAAAAAAGGAAGTGGCCCAAAGATTACGTCTCCTTCGCAAAAAAACCCTCCCAATCCCCAATCCTTCTTTTCTCTCCAAGGCGACGGGCCGACGGCGGCCGTACAGATCGGCATCGCGAGCGGCGACCCGTCTTGGCAGAGCGGCGGCGAGGCCCTCCGATGCGGCGCGAATGGCCACATCCCCGTTCCGGCACAACGAGGTCAGCCCCCATGTGGTGTCCTGACATGGTGATTTCTTCCGAGGCGGCACAGCAGGCTCCGTCGAGGGGCGAGGCAACCTTGTCCTCCTCGGCAGCGGCGCGGTGATCTCTCCCTTATGAAGTGGTGCAGTCAAATTAAGATGGCCACACTTGTTGGGAGGAGACGCCCCAGACTGCGTAACAAAATTCATGGCTGATCATCGTCGTTCACGGCAAGCGAGGTTGCATCGGCGCCCACCGCCCAGGTCCGTGGCCAGCTACTCTGTGAGCGAGTTCATTTAGGACGACAAGCAGGGACAAATTCTGATGCCTCAGGAGTGACGATTGCGGCGGCGGCGGCGCTTCCTTCCTAAACAACGATCATGTTAGCACGGTTGCTCCGTGGTGCTCCCTCCTCCAGAGCGGCTAGTACCTCCGGCTGACCGGCTCCGGCGACTACGGTGTCCGGCGAGATCCAAAGGTACCGCATCTAATACGCCATTCAATATGAGGCATCAGTAAGGCAATCTGGATCCCTGTTGCAAATTGTTGGATTCGCTGCTTGCTAGTGTAGTAGTGTAGGCGATTTACAATTACATCCGTGCTTGCTGATAACTCAGATACATTCATGCACATCCATGTATCAGTCAACTCTGATGGACAAACCAAGCAGCCAAGGCTCCGTCCAAAACAGTAGTGATGCTTCCAAGAAGATTGTGGGACCGAAAATGTTGGTGGAGATTCACCTTCTGCCGACGGTAAGGATCGCCTGCCTTTATTTCTTTATTTATTATGCTGAATCAAAACCTCAACATGAAACATGACTGTTGAAATACTAGAGCGCACTACTTGCCTCTGACTGCACGTGCTTGCAGGACGTTCTGCGCGACATACTGTCACGGCTATCACTCAAACAAGCTGTGAGGATGAGCGCACTGTCTCGTGAATGGAGACGGATAGGGATATGTCACCCGAACCTGGTGTTCATGGGAGATACCTTCTTTGGAAGTAATACAACTAAGGATATTAAGCTGGAACCTATGGCTACTGAATTCATCACGAGAGTGGACAATGTGTTGTGCCCGCTTTGGTCTACTTCCACTACGACAACTACCACGGTGGATAAGTTTGTTGTCAAATTTGGACTCGATAGACATCATAAACGTTACATTGATAGATGGATTGAATTTTCACCGCGTCAATGGCCAAGCACATAGGTCTTGATCTCTTCCATTGGATAGGCTGTGAAGATGACAAGTACGTTGTCCCGCTGTGCAAACTCAGTGGAGAAAATGATTCTTGTCTCAAGTCTCTTGATATAGCTTATGTCTGTTTAAAGCTGCCCCCTAGTTTTTGTGGGATCACAAACCTTAAGAAACTCAACCTACATCGGGTGTCCATGGATGTGAGTGATCTCCAATGCTTGTTGCTAAGCTGTGGTCTTCTCGAGAGTTTAAGCTTGGAGAGCTGCCCCTTGTCAACTCTTAGTGTACGTCAGGAGCTCTGCAAGTTAAAGTTTCTGAGCGTACGTGAGTGTGCAGTAGGAATGATACAACTGCAAGCTCCAAACCTTAACACATTTGAGTTTGATGACTGTCTGACGCAGATTGTGCTCAGTGAATCTTCCAAGTTGTCGGAAGCAACCTTTGCGTTCAAGAACGATTCGTACATATTGTATTGTGATCAACGAGACTATATCTTGACTGAGCTTCCAACTGCTGTTCCTTATGTGCATAATCTCTTTCTCCATATGGCTGTTGAATACAAGGTTTGCTCTGTCCCTTATTTCATTCTGTTTTTTTTTTACCGTAACCGGCAGGAGCTCTGCCATTGCATTATAGAAGAAAGTGTCGGTCCAGTTAATATGGGAAACCGGACCAAAAACCATTTAATTAAGGGGAACCGAGCGAAAACCACACTCCACGGCCACACAACCTAGCTACACTAGGATTGGAACACCGCCGCGCAACGCGACTACCTGACCCTAAGCACCACAGTCGCTGCAACTCCGACGCCTAAGAACGCGCCGACAACCAACATCAAGAGCAACCTTGTCGCCCACACGACACAAGGTAAAACCCTCGAACCTACGAAGCTCTTGGGGCCGCTGCCCCGACATCCAACTCTCCAGCATGCCCTGCATACTCCACCAACACCACCTTCCGGGGCCGCCACCCCGACATACCACCGCTCGAGCTCGAGCTGCAACGCCGCACGCCACAGCTGCCTGTAGCCCGAGCTACACAGGATCACTGCCCGCAGACCACGGCCGCCACACCATGCCCGGGGCCGCCGCCCCGACATATTGTCCAGCCATCCCCTCTAGGATGCACCGACCGGGCCGATTACCTTGCCGCCCTTGCTGCTCAAGGTCACCACCCAAAGCTGCGCAAGTCGAAGCCCTGCCCCATGGAGCTACCACCGCACCGCTGTCCGAGGCCGCCGCCACGGCGTACATCCGCCATCTCGGAGCCGCCGCCCCGACATCCACGACCGTCCCTTGAGGGGACGGAAACCCCTGCAACGCCACCGTCCGCAACACACCACCACACCACGTCAGGACCGCCTCCAATCGCTGACAACCACCGCCGCTCCGTCGATCCCTCGCGCCGCGCCGCTAGCAGGACCCTCGCGCGGCCAAAACGAGACGAAAAACGCCCCGCCGCCACCATCCTGGAGGCGTGTGCGGCTTTGCCGACGTCCTCTCTGGCAGCGGCGACGCGGGGTGGCGGCGGCGGCCCTCTAGATGTGGCGGCGGCTAGGGTTTCCCCGTGTCGCCTAGAGGAGGAGGACGCGGGGGTGGGATTGGTTACGTTTCGCTTCATTCTACATTCAGGTGGGATTCTGTTTTTTTTTTGCCATGTCGATATCTACATTCAGGTGCATGTTGTGCTGTTGACTTGCCACCTCGATCCGGCTCTTATTTGTTGATGTGTGGGCATTGTTTCTGTGCAGGTACAAAAGTTCAACGCCTCTGGGCTAGAGGCTCTTCTGCTCCACGGCGGGTGCTCCTGGTGGCCGGTTTCTTCGGCGTCTGCGACGGTGGAGGGCTGGCGCGCCGGGCGACCTGGAGGTTGAAGACGGACGGTGCACGCGCTGTTCTTGTTTTCCTCTCTGTTTCTTCGTTTGCTTGTATTGGATCTTGTAAGGCTCCCTTTTTAGTATGAATACAAGTATGAAAAAGTCAAAAAAAAAAAAAAAAAAAAAAAGGTACAAAAGTTCAATAAATCTCAAGCCACTTTCGTCAATCTGAGGCATCTAAACTTGAACATTAATATGGTGCACAACGATGTGGATACTAGCTGGCATAGGGGGTTGATTGACCTCTTGGAATTAGCACCTCGCTTAGAAAAACTAGAACTGCATGTAAGTGATTCAATATTGTTTCGTGGTAATTTTCTTTGTTTGTATGTTTGGTCTCTCCGGTCGAATCAAATATGTATATTTGTATTAATGATATGGTTGGGTACACGTGTGTGCAGATGGATTGCTACAGATTGTGCCTTCGTGATAGGACAGTGAAATCTGTTCCAGGGACTCTGCATCCCCACCTCAGGAGCGTCCACATTACTGGATTTTGTGATTTTGTGGGAGTAGCCGAGCTGACGCTCTACATCCTTGGGAATGCTACTGTTCTCAAGCGTATGGTAGTTGATCCAGATGTACGGATGCACTATGTATATACCGGTCAATTCTACTCGGTCAGCAACGCCGGTAGCTGCCAAGAGCTTGTTCGACCGAGATTTACCAAGTATGTGCTGCAGTGCAGGGAGTTCGCGAGAAAACAACTTTGACAAAGAGGAGTTTCGTCACATCCTCACCATCTTATGAATAACAAAGCAAGGGCTGGCGATTTTATCTGGAAGAGAAGATGCTTGATGGATCAGCATGGCGAAAATCGGAAGTCCTCTGAAGCGCTTTAAAGATTGGTTATAACAGAGGCATGTGTAAGCTGAATGATGATTAGAAACAAGTAGTGCATGCATGCTTTAAAATTCAGTCGTGTCTACTGCGTAGTCTGGGTTATGCTTTGGTTGTATGATCTGTTCTTTTTTGTGTTTGTTAGTATAATGAACTGATGGACTTGGGCCTAGGGACTCTTGTTTCCGGCTCCGATGATGTGCCTTGATTCTTTTTAGAGTGTTTTTGAGTGGGTTTGCCGGTTTCCGTAATTAACCGTGCATTGTATGGGTTTGGGTTCGGTTTCCCCTTCTAAACTGGATCAATTTTCTTCTAATAATGCAATGGCAGAGCTCCTGCCGGTTACGGTAAAAAAAAAGTATAATGAACTGATTGTGGCACCCTTTTTCTCATGAAAATCAGTGAGCGATTATCCCTTTTATTATGCAACAAAATGTGGGAGAAAATTATCGGTCATGGTTCATTCGCTTACCTTCCTTGATTCATTTCACCACTTAAATGACTTTGTTTTTTCTTCCTTTCCATCTTGGATTATTTTGTCACGTGAAACGGGAGCTTTACCCATCAATAGGAGAGTCGGTACAATTAGAGGCAATAAAATAGGAATACAGTCTGGGACCTCAGACATTAAACAAGAATGTACAGAATGCAAATCTTGGCGGTTGATGCACAACTATTTTTCGCCCTACATTCAGGGAAGTAGTCAAGCAAAACTTTAGTCCGGATCTCTGAATCTACTTCGAGGCAGATTTGTACCAAACGTCTGCATTGCTGGCATTGAGGGTAACTTTACAGGAACACCCCGATCCTGTAACACCATTACCATCAAAGGTTTCAAGCACACCAAAGCAACAGATCCATTACTGGGATGTCCTTCCACTTTTTTTTTTTTTTTTTTTTTGAAATAGGAGCCTTTTATTGATTTATGCAATCGTATCAATCTGGTACACCAGCAATACAGACCAAACGCCTACAACCAAGACAAATTGCTAACAGAAAGGAAACAAAGCTTAAGAAGCGAAACACAAGATTCCGTGATGTGAACTACGCCATCCTAGATGCAATTTTTAAACCCGAGTCAACTCTACTATACACAGTTGAAATAAGAAAGTAACACACAAGTTGGTCTTGCTTGTACGTATGTACTAGAGGTTCTGAATAAAGTGGAAACATGCTAAACAAGATACCAAGTCTTGATTCTCCAAGCCATTTTTTTATTGTGTTTTTAATTCTATGCCCCATTAACTGATCAATCAAACTTAAATCAGCTTGTGTGCGGCATATTCAATTTCTCAGTTGGTATTCTGAAACTACCGGCACAAAGCACATTTAAACTTGTATCCTTCGTACACGTAAACCAGCAAGTGGCTAAACTATTAGACAGTTGTATAGGATGGTTGGAGCAAGACCAGGAATCGCATCACTTAAGTATTGCAACTGACTTTATTCATTATGATTGACATTTGTTTTTCATTATGAGTGACAGCAACTAGATAAGACACTCAACACGCAACCACACTTAAATATAAACTTCCTACACTTGGCCATCATGAATTATATGATCCTTTCCTCCACTTGAGGAGGGCCCAAGTCAAAATCGTTTTTTTTTTACAAAATTCCGCTTTATTTTATAGGTGAATACCCAGTCAAGAATAAACCGGCAGAGTACAGCGGTCATGGCCATAAGTTGTAGCGTACATATACCTTATGCTGACCAATTTGATGGCGAGATGTAACTTACAATATGCTATGCTAATACCGACTGTCAACCTCTAGCTAGCTTGCATCATCAAAGACATGTCAGAGACAATTCATCAAACCCATCTTTCACAAGGGAAAACGCTGGCAGTTGCCATGCATATCTATCCACATTTACTAAGCCATCACAGACTGTTTGGAACCAGATTGCAGTGGATGAGATCGTTTCTAAAATACCAGGCACACCAAAGCACCAGATCCCTTACTGTAGGGATTTTCTTCCGGATCGTTTCCTCACAAGTTTCAGGACTAAATTTGCAGTTTCTGTTATTTGACAGACAAGAAAAGAAAACCAGAACTTGGTTTTTCCTCTCCTTTCCCCAACACTAGCGGTTTGCTGAAGTATATAAACTAGTTATGGAAAATCAATGAAATACAGAATAGTGGAATATAGAGGGGCAAATTAATTTGGTGAGTAGGTTTGAGTGCACAGAGAAATATACAGTCAATGTTGTGGGGTGTCTATAATTTAGAATATAGGGGGCCAAATTTGGTGACTGGATGGACTTGCTCTAGCCTGGGATGGTTAGCTGAACTTAAATTTTCAAATGGTCCGGCTATCAATTATTTACTTTTAGATTATACTAGATTTTTTAAAAGTAGAAGCCTTTCTATTGATTCTGCATGCAATAGAATCACTATGGTACATCAGCAGACCAGGCCACATAGCCTTCTCATCGAGAACGCGTATAGCCCACATGAGTACAATCGACACACGCAGGGGAACAAATTTGAGTTAACTAATAGGAAGAGGAAAGAAAGCTTGAAAAGCAAAACGCAGGATGCTCTCATGAGAAGACAATGACCCTCATTGATGCATTTCGTTATTTTGGTCAAATCTAAAATGTAGAAATATTTTATATAGCATATGAAACAAGTCTTGGTAACCCTTCTTTTACTTTGTGTTCTCTCATTTCTCGGTAATTACGACCCAAGTTGGTCTTGGTTTTACGTATGTACTAATGGTTGTGCATAAAGTAGAAGTACTCCACACAAGATACCAAGTCTTGATACGCCAACCTTTTTTTTCATTTTATGGCCATATCCTAAATACAACAAAACTAAATCAGCGTGTGTGTGCGGCTTTCTTATCAAGTATTCTGAAATAACGGTCATGAATTACATGTATTACAGTTCAACTTGTATCCCTCGAACACGTAACCAACAACTGGCTAAGGTGGTATATGCATCTCTACTATGGTTGTGCCCCTACCTTTACATTATTTTATGACGTAAGATGGTGTTGACACCCAGATAATTGCATGTGTTGTGTGAGGTTCTTAAATGTGGTTCATGTTGGATTCAAGTTCTATACTGGTGCAGTTCATCTCCCCTAGTTGTGGTGCTTTCGGCGCCCTGTTCTTATCCCTGGTCCGGCTGCCTGAAATATCTTAGTTTCTTTCTTAGTGTGAAGTATCCTTGATGGGATTTGAGATTTACATCTCTGGTTTGTTTCGAATCCACATGTTGAACAGTTATGCCAATTTAGAATAATTATTTGTGGGCTTGCTCTTTCTTTTGAACTTGACTTGATTAGAGGGTTTTGTCAATGTTGGATGTTGCCTTTTGAAATACCGGATCACTAGATCATGCTACTGCCCCTTTACTGTTTTGTTGCTTGCCTAAATGGTTGCTGATTGGATTTCTCCCTGTTACTATATGTTGCATGTCCCAATTTTTTGCCTTCTTGATCCAGGCATGATCTGACCCAAGAATGATCTGACCCACTGTTGCCTTGATTTACCTAGACTGCTCCTAATCACTTTCTTGAGATTGATCAACAATTCATCTTGATTAGGTTTAGTTGTGTTACCGTCGTAGGCGCATAGTTGATCTACCAAGAATCAAGTAATCACAGCACGATGACAACACCGATATTTGTTAATGTAGTTCAGCGAACTCGCCTACATCTGTGGGACATGACTACAGACGCACCTCCCCATTGATACCGCAACCCTGACCGCCTAGGCGCCGACACAAGCCGCCGGCTCCCTTGCGGGCATGTTGCTATCAAGTCGTTATAGATTACACGTGTGGTGCTCCTCTCATTATATGGGAGGCCCAAGCTAAAAGAGTTCGACTCGAACACTACTCGTATCCTATCCACACCTAATACAACTCCAAGTCCAAACGTAACCCAACTCGTACATAATATCCGACACAAACACAACAAGTTGGATTCAAATACATCAAAATACCACACCCTGGTGTAGGAATACATTTTAACCAACCCAAAAATTCATCTGTTATGGATGTGTTATGTTGCAGGTTTTTGGATGTCAGAAGAATAGAAAAGTAGAAGATACAAGATCAAAGTAGCTTAAGTTTAGACATTGAATTCTTGTGTAATATTCGATTGCTACAAAGTTTTCCTTGTTTTAGTTCTGCAATGTAACAAAATAATATTATTGGAATAAAGTTAAATTTCTTGAATTTCTATGTTGTGAATTATTCTTTGAACTTACTCATGTATTTGTGTTGACACTTGTCAAAGACTTGAATTCAAATAATTTTAACTGAATTTGAACGAAATAGAGATAAATTACTAATTTATAGAATCTCTATATATATGTTTTAATATGACTCCCCTCTTTCTAATCTTCAACAAAATCATCTAACTAGTTACACTCACATTGCGACTTGTTCCCAAATCATCAACACAAGTGAACTGTGAAATCCTTGTCTCACTTTTAACTCAAAAGCGTCAAATTCCCCACATTTTCATTTGCATGCATGCCAAATGCATAATTTTAAATTCTACCCCTGAGATTCCTAAACTAACTGTTATGTTTTGCAACATGCTCCCTGAAGTTTTATTTCTTCTCGTTCTTTGTTCCTCAGTACCCCTCCATCGTGCGTGCACTCATTATTTTTTTTTGAATAAAAGGGCTCTCCCCGATTTCCATTAAAGAAACCATTTTTGTTGCTACAATATTCCACCAAAACGCAAACAACCACCATCCGAAAAACGTAAACTTACAAACCAAGTTCAAGCTAGATCAACAAAGAAAACGCAGAACTCTACAGATGTAGACAATTCTAAATCTACTCTAGCTTCGTCGCTCTCCCAGTAAACTCCACGCCACTTGTAGCCCAAAAGTCTGCCTTCCAGGTCCCTTAAAATTCTTCTCTTATTTGTTTCATGTCAGCCTCCAAGTCTTGGTCTCCACGTTGCCCAGCCTCCGGTGCCTCTGAACACCTCATCCGCGACTCGTCCCAGCAGCTTTGCGCCCGCTGTAGCTCCAGCTTTGCGTCCTCCGTTTTCTGCAAGTTAGCCAGAAATCAATCCAGAAACAAACTCTATGTAGTACTTCAATCGGTTCAGACGGCCACTTGTTCTCAAACACGCTAGGTTCCTTGTTTTCCAAATCCCCCACATAACCGCCGCAACACCTACCGTTAACTTCTTTCTATGATCTTGGAATCCATTGAGCCAATCGGATAGACAGAACGTCGCGTCAGGTATTCGACAGTTAATTCCAGACGATACACTGACGATGTTCCAAATATATCTGGCTAATGGGCAACGGAAGAAGAGGTGATTTATGCTCTCATCCTGCCCACAGAATAGGCAGTTTTTTGAGCAATCTCCACCCCTCTTTTTTAGGATGTCTCGAGTTAAAATACTTTTTTCAGAATTAACCATAGGAAGGTTTTTACTCTCAGAGGAATCCTGACTTTCCACATAAATTTGTACGGTACTTCACCAAAAGACTGCATTGCTGAATAAAAGGATTTGACTGAAAATTGCTTGTTAGCAGATAACAACTATACTAGTCTATCATCTCCATCTGTCAGCTCAATATCTCCACAAATCTCCAGAAGCTTTTCCCATTCAATTGCTTTATCGCCAGTTAAATTCCTCCTAAAAGAAAGTGAATTAACCCCTAACGTAAAAGCTTTTTGAACCATGATGTTGCGATTGCTCGAGATGGCATACAGTCTAGGGAACTGCGAGACATATGTCCGAGACCCACTGATCCTCCCAGAACCTAGTTCTCACTCCATTCCCCACTTCAAATCTGCAACAGGCTAGGAATAAATTTTTATTTCCATTAGCCCTTGCCAGAAGTGGGAGTCTCCTTTTTTATGCGAACACTGTCCTAAGGTGGAGTTACTCAAGTATTTCGTATGCAGTATCGTTTGCCACAACCCTTTTTCATTGAACAGTTTCCACAACTATCTCCCTAGTAACGCTATATTCATAACCTCAAGGTCTAACACTCCCAGCCCACCCTGGTCTTTTGGTAGACACACTGTCTTCCAAGCTACCAGGTGATATTTTCTTTTTTCTAACTTATCACTCCACAGGAACCCAGATCTTGATTTGTCAAACTTTTGTTTTTTCTCAACCGGGATCCTATAGAAAGAAAGCATGTGTAGAAGACTACCAGTCAAGGATGTGTTTATGAGTTCAGTCCTCCCTCCTATTGAGAGGTTCTTCCCATACCAGCATCCTAACTTCTTTGCTAACTTTTCTCCTAGAAAGTTCCACTCACTATCTTTCACTCCCAGATACTTCATCGGTAGAGCCCTATCTTGCATGTTAATATTTCTTCAAAAACTTCTTCTCTCTCTTTGGTAATGCAGAGGCAATAAACTTCACTTTTGTGAAAATTTATTTTCAAGCCCGACATTTGCTCAAAGAGGCATAGAAGAAATTTAAGATTTATTGCTTGTTTAAAATCATCTTTCAACAGGAGAACTGTGTCGTCCGCGTATTGTAGGACCGCCACATCTTTATTAACTAAATTGCACGCCAGACTTCTAGTATCCCGGCCTCTACAGCTCTCTCGATCATTATTGCTAGTACATCAGCAGCAAGATCAAAGAGCAATGGGGAAAGAGGATCCCTTGCCTAAGTCCCTGGTGAGTACAAAAGTATGCTCCAATCTCTCCATTCACTTTTATCCCCACTTTCCTCCTGAGACAATTTTCATAACCAAATCATTAAATTTTACCGGAAAACCTTTCATCTCCAGCCCTTGCAGAAGGAAGGGCCACTTGATTTTATCGAACGCTTTTTCAAAGTCAATTTTGAACATGACCCCAGGTTTTTTCCTTACATGTAAATCGTTTAAAATGTCATGAAGGATCACCACCCCTTCCATAATAAACCTATTTTTCAAGAAGGCTGTTTGGGTTATTTTAACCACCTTCCCAATAATTGGGTTTAGTCTAATCACCAGCATCTTTGTAATAATCTTGAAGACGACATTTAAAAGGCAGATAGATCAGGTCCTTCTCCGTCATTTTGATGGTATGCTTTGTGCCATTTTGCAGGCCGACCAGATTGCAGGAGAAGCAACACGTCCTCGAATGTGCGTGCCACGACAGCATCTTCGGCGAGGCAATCCTGCCAGCTTCCGCCCAGCACGAGCTTGCACACACCATGGCGCGCGCCCCCGGGGACGCTCCTCGATGCCGCTGGTGCCTGCGTGGACCGTGTTTTTTTTTCCAGGAAGCGTGTACGGCTCCTTGTTCGTTGGTACGAACGGGCACGGCTAGAAAAAGTCAATGGTCGATCTAATCAGCGTGGGTAGCTTTCCCCCTAGGTCGATATATATATAGATATAAACCTCACAAACCTATCTAGATATATATTGGGCTTCTCAAAGGAAGTAGAGAGAACAAGGAGAGACAAGATATAAGCTAGCAAGAAAGGGTGAGAGTCAACCGGCGAGCATGGCGACTGCGCTCGTCGCAACAGAGTTCGCCAAAGCGGCGGTGAAGACAGCCTTGGGTTCTCTTGTGGAGCTGATACAGTACGAGTTGTTCCTGGATAAGACCGTGAAGGACGGGCTGAAAAGCCTCGAGACTGAGCTTAAGATGATGCAAGCTTCCATTGAGCATGTCTCCGGCGTGCCACAAGGCCAGATTAACCCGGTAGTCAAGTTCTGGGCCAGCGAGGTCAAGGAGCTATCGTGTACCATCGAGACACAGCTCCAATCCTTCATGTCGAGGATCGAGTTGGCCAAGGGCACCCTCCTTTCTGCAGCGCGCAAGCGGGTGATTAATCATCACATAGCCAGCTTCATCAAAGACATAATGATCGAGGCAAAGGGTGTGAGTGAAAGGCGTGGAAGGTATGATTTTTGTTCTTCCAACACTACTTCCGCACAGGAAGAAGTGGATCCTCGTATCTATGCCCTGTACAAGAAGGAATCTGACCTTGTTGGCCTAGCCGGGCCAACTGAAGAGCTAACCAACATGCTGTCCAACTGCGGTCATGTCTCCATTGTTGGGATGGGGGGACTGGGCAAGACCACCCTTGCTCGAGTGGTGTACGACCAGATGAAAGAGGAGTTCGATTGCAAGGCTTTTGTTCTTGTCGGTCAGAATGCTAGCGTGAAGAAGGTTCTGATGGACATCCTCCATGAACTTAAGGTAGACATTTATGGCCTTGCACCAGGCGTAAGGCAGCTAATCGACCAGGTGAAATTTTTTCTAGAGGGCAAGAGGTAAGCGTATATTTCTCATCTCTGGGGTGGTGTATAATATACAAAGATAACTCAAATAGTCTATACATAATCTTTTATCTGCATACATAATAAACGAAATAGAGCCACAAATTATGAATCCGCAGTTGCACATATGCTTTTCTGACGAATAATTATAGATTCATGCTACACACACAGTCATGTTTGTTGATATAATAGGTTGATTATTATTTATCTGATTTCTTTATGAGTTTTATATTAGGCTTGCCAAGCATATACGAAACGACATGCGAGATTCATTGCAAAATATACTTTTACCTTTCATGATGTCTCTTGCAATAGCATGTTAACAATAACTTGGGTAAATTAGAAACACTCAAATGCCATTTATAAATGTTTACAAAGCAACATTTTATTTAGCTGTTGACATCCTGCATCTCCTTAGTCAAATCTTTCCTGCCTTTTCTCCCGCACTTTTGAGTTTAATCAATATGATTTTTCTTGTCGTTGATTCAAGTCTCTTGCCTTCTGGTGTGAATAGGTGCTTATTTGTCATTGATGATATATGGGATGAAAAAATATGGGAAATTAAACATGCTCTTCTGGATAATCCTGAAAGTAGAATCATCACCACCACTCGTAAACGCAAAGTTGCCAAAGAAATTGGTACCATTTACATGATTAAACAACTCTCTGATGGCAACTCCAAAGATTTACTCCATACCAGAATATTTGGTGCTGAAGCTAAAAGCCATGATACTGAATTTGCTAGATTATCAGGAAAACTTTTGAGTAAATGTGGTGGTGTACCAATAGCTATCATTACAGTAGCTGGCTTGCTTGCTAAAAGACCAACGGATGAGTGGTCTGAGGTGTGTCATTCTATTGGTTTTGCTGAGCACATGAAGGAGGATGTTGTGAAGACAATAAGGAAAATATTGTATTTAAGCTATGAAGATCTACCCTCTGATCTAAAGAAATGTTTTTTATATCTAAGCCTATTCCCCGAAGATCACTGGATCGAAAAGAATATGTTGATATGGAGATGGGTAGCAGAAGGCCTTGTTCCTGGTGTTGAGCTCGGCGAGACCTATTTCAACGATCTAATAGACAGATGTATGATTCAGCGAGCCATGAGCCCACGTGACCTCGGCCAAGGTGGTTGCCGCATCCACGACATGATACTAGACTTCATCCGCGACCAGTCAAGCAGTGAGAAGGAGAACTTCTCCACCGTGCTAGACGGGAAGCAGGATAGCACGTCTCTATCCATCCCAATTCATAGATTAGCAATCCACGAAAAAGGAGTGGACGAAATTCAAAACAGTAGCCACTCGCAAAAAAGAAAACCAAACACTACCGTGGAAGTCGAGAACGTGCTGTCATTTTATGCCAGCTCGTGTCCTGGCAGTAGCTTGCCAAAGTTCTCGAAGTTTCCACTGCTGCGTGTAATAGATCTGGAGTACTGTGACTTATCCGTTGGAGATCACAAACTGAAGCACCTCGCAAAGTCGCGCCAGCTGGCTTACATGGGGCTTTTGGGCACAGGTGTCGCTGAGCTCCGAAGAAGATAGGAGGCCTCAAGCTCCTACAGACGCTCGACGTGACGGCAACCGGCATCAAGGAGCTGCCAGCGTTTGTGGAAGAACTAAGGAAACTGAGGTGCCTACGTGCTGGCAAGGGCACAATCATGATGGGCCGGGTAGGGGAGTTGAAGTCCCTGGAAGAGTTGTGGCTGCACTCGGCAGACAAGTCCCCAGATTTCGCTGTTGGGCTCCGAAAGCTGAGCGAGATGAGGGTGCTGGTAATCAATTTTGATGAGATTGACGTTGTCATGCAGGGGGCGCTTGTGGAATCCCTTAGCGAACTAAAGAAGCTCGAGGTCCTGCAGGTCTGGTTCGACACCAACATGAAGGTCCGCCTCCCCAGCTGGCAAGAGACGGTGCCCTTCCCGAAGCTCCGCCAGCTGCTGCTGTTCGGGGTCATCCAACACAGGCTCATGCCGTGGATCCACTTCGAGTGCGTCCGGAAATTCACCAAGGTTCTGCTGGAGGTGGAGGTCCTGGAGGCGCAGGACCTGGAGACCCTCGGGCAGCTGCTGTCGCTCCGCTCCCTCTACCTCCATAGAGAGGAATACAGTCAGACACGCACGTATGGGTATCTGTCGTATAGAGCCGGCAAGGACCACTTCAAGATGTTGGAATATCTCAACACGAACATAGAGCTGGTATGCGGGAAGGGAGGGCTCCCAGTGATCCAGGAGCTGGAGGTTGGCCGCGTCAGGGTGGGGACGGACGTTGGCCTGAAGGGGAACATGCCTCTACTCAAAAGGGCCAGCTACCACCTCGACTGCAATGGTTACGCCCTCGTTCAGATAGAGAAGGCGGAGGCAGCGCTGAGGGAGGCGAGCGAGGCGCACCCCAACCGTCCCACCCTTTCCATAAAGAGATTCAACAACTATAATGTACGTCCTTGCACTTTCCATCGTTCTCAAGCCCTTACCATAAACTGAGGTTTTTACTAAACCAATGTGCCTAATTTTTGGCTCAGCTTCCCTTGGAATTGCTGCATCAACTTTCAGAGTTCGCGGTCCAGGATGTTTCTGCAGTCAAGTTATGGGATGAAGCCGGCAGCCTAGGCCTCAGTGGAGGCGGCAAAGGGCAAGCCAATGCCAGCAGTGCATCATCTAGCTGTTTTAAGTACTCTATAGCAATGTTAATTCCAGCTGTCGGATTACCACCTATGCTCACCGTGACTGACGCTATGGATGACATGTTATCCACATCTCAGGTAATAATTTTTTACTCTACACGCAGTTATGTAGCTAAAATCCACTAATCCTCGCCTCTATCGTCCGCACCTCAGTCTGCAGGTGGAGTGCCTCCAAGAAGACCAAGTGGTGAAGTACAAGTCCTGCTTACAACGACCAGCCCTACAAGACAGGTAAAAGCAATCCTATTTGGTAACACGATGGTCGTCCATTTCATTATCTTTTTTCCCTAGCATCCGCATAATATCTTTGACCATTCAGCTTATTAATTATTTAATTTGTTCAGCCCAATAAACATAAAATGGAGGCCTCTACTGAAGACTTCTTAGCTGTTCTCAACAGCCATTCTCTAACAAATTTTGTGTCATTTATGGCAACTCAAGCTGGAATGGACCCCTCTGTTGGAACTGAATATGTAATGAACACGGTGCGGAACCCTGAGGTTATTGCTGCCTTGAGCAACATGGTGCTGGACGCAAATGGGTCCATACCCATCGCTGCCCTTTCTGCATCGATGCAGATAGTTTATCGTTTTTTGGATGAAAAGGTAGGTGAGCCAGGATGGGGTTTGGGAACCTCTGCTCAAGCCAGTGCTGCAGCTACCGAGGTAAGCACTACTTTACTAAATAAAAAAATGTAATTTTGGGTCATACCGCGTACATTCCTTTATTTGTCAGTTTGCTGAGAAGTACTAGACAAATCTGGTAGTCACGTATTCTTTCATACCTACTGTACCCCGCGCGTTGCTGCGGGTATCACTTTAAAAGCTATATCGGTCGGGTAAATAAATAAAATGGTATAAAAGGTAAACATGAATTCCGTGTGTATTATATATTGTTAATGTGAAATATTAGATGGATGGAGGAATGGATGATGTGTATATTAATAAGTATTAGTGGAAATGACATGGACAATTGATTGGCTAATAGTATTGATGATGCGGATAGCTTGCATGTTGAGATAGAAAAATAATAAATGCACTAAGTGGGGTTTTGCTTTATAAGAGGTATAGATAGGTACCATCCAATTGATTAGTTGGTTTTAACTTTGTCAATTTGTTCAGTACACATGTTTTTTGCAATAATACTCTTTCCGTCTAAAAATAAGTGTCTCAAGTTTGACAAAAAATTATGTATCTAGACATGTTTCATATATATATAAATATATTCACTTTTGTACAAACTTGAGACGAAGGGAGTACTTTGCAAGTTGGTGGGCTTGGAGTTGGCTCCGGTAGCTTAGTGGCAGTGTTGGTCGATTTCTCTGCAGGAATTGAGCGATACAGCTCTGAATTAAGTGACGACAGCCTGGTGGATAGGATTGACAGTCTGATTGTAGACAATGCAGTGCCTGGCATAACAGCAAATTATGCAGCTGCACATGCTAGGAAATCGCTGAAAATGTCCATGCGGAAGCCTGAAATTGTTGCCTCCATAAAGAGCGTGCAAAATGCAGATGGGTCGGAGCCAGGAAGGGGCAAAGGTAAGTTTTCCCTTCTTAGAATGATGCTGTGGAGTCCTCATATCTTGCTTTCTCGGGATCTTGAGCTGACACTTGTCTTATCCTGCGCCAAACTGCAGAAGCCAAATTAGCAGGAAAGCAACCTGCAGAAAACTCTAGTGCAAGTGTCAGCCGTGAGCCCACGCCTGAGGTGACATATATGCACCCTCAGTTCGACAACATATTCTCCTGGCTAAACAGGCCAGATGGAGCCGATTTTGCGTCGAAGGCAGTAGATCAGTTCAGCCGAAATCCTGAGGTGATTACAAGCATAAACAACGGGATCCAGAATGGAGAATTTCTTGGCCTAGTCCCCAGTTTACTCAGCAACCCGGCCTTTGGCAGCCTATTAGAAACCTAGTAGCTCAACCTAGTTTCATGGACATCATAGCAAGCAGAAATGCTACTGTGGCTCAGGATTTGGCCACGGCCACGGATAGTAGCCAAGCCAGTGTAAACTTCTCAAGGATGTTCAACTTGAAAGAACTGTTGCCAGACCTGGAGCAGGCCCTTGATGCTGGTGAGAGCAGTGGGCAGCTTAGCTCAGCTCAGGTGAGCCACTTCGCTTACTAACATAAACCAGATCGCCATTAAATATGCCTTCTACTTGTATGCATTGCCGTGCTCGGCTCTTGTTCATTACGACCTATACCAATGTTTACTTCTAATGCATATATGCCACTCCACAGCCGGATAATGTCAGGATCGAAGAAGGCTGCAACGAGTAAAGGACAATGAAATCATCGCACGTGCAATGAAGGTCCTTACATCATCAGCGGTACCTCCATTTCGATTGAGAATCTGGATCAACCTTTGTAACGGTCTGATGTTCGCATTGGTTATTTACACGTTGATGATTGGTTGGCAATAAAATATTAAAACTAAAAATTCAATAAATACTTATTTTAGGAAAATGAGTACCGCTAAAAAAAGTGTCCTTTTGTGTGTTTGTATATATTTTTTAAGTTTCTCTTTTTCTCCTCTAAGTGTGTGTGTGCGCGTGTGCGTGTGCTGTGTGTGTGCACTTGTATGCGTGTGTGTGTGCGCGTGTGTGCGCGCGCGCATATCTGTTTATTCATGTTGTTTTTTCTTATTGCCTGTGAGGGTGGGTGGGGAACTCCGCCTATGCCATTTTAAGGTATATTGCATAGCCGGTCCCAAGCCCGGATAAAGGGCCAACCACGTGCTCATGGAGAGAGGATAATGTGTTGTATTGGATAAACCATTTTGCAGCACATAATGGAAACAACATTTAGGAAGAGCACAGTAGAATTGAACAACTCCAATTTCTTACATTTATTCACAAATAAAAATATTTTTTGACTTTTGCTGCAATCCCACCGGTGCTCAGAGGAGGGTCTCAGCTTTAGCTGGATTGATATAATACCTGGTACATCTCACCCTTTCTTTATTAATATGTATTTAGCAATGCTTCAACGCCTTCTATTTCAAGGGATGCAATTCACTCTAACAACATAAGGGGTACATATAGTCGATGGAAATGTGTCGGCAAAGTGTGTTGCATCTTGGGCAGGTTGACAACCGTGCAGCCGTGGGCACTGCTGGGCAACCATTCTGGGCAAAACAGCGAGCACGCATAGAGTACGCAAGAATGGGCATGAACCCTAGGCAAGATGGGTAAGTGGCGTGCATCCACGTGGAACATGGGCCAGGATGGAGAACGTGCACAGGCCGCAATCTTGGGAGTGCATCCATGGCAAGCCGTCAAAGTGCACTGTGCACATGTATGCAACCCATCGCAAATTGTGAGCGTACAGCCCGATCAAGAAGATACATTGTGCGGGGTACATATCAACTAAAAAACGATGCATGCGAATATGCATTAGGGAAGAGGGCATAAAAAGAAGAAAGCACTCCCGTATATATAATTGGACTCGGGGTAAGACCGTAAACTGCGTAGGGGGGGCGAATGTATTTTTCATGGGTGCCTTCCAAGCTATAAGTAGGACGGGACTGCTTTATTCAAAAGGGAGAATATTCATTTAAACACTATCATCCAACTTCAATCAGTGTCGACAATAGCTCTCTCTATTTGTTCAGCCTCCGTGCATGGTGACCAAGTGGTCAATCAGGGGTGCCACGAGTTAATTATGAAGGAAGTACTCGATGATAGAGAGCATCGACACTAATGTTTTCATATTGTTCGTAAAAAGAAAGTTAACTTTTGAAAAGGTATAGTCAAAGCCATATGAATACCACCTTTATAGGGACTCCTATGAACCACAAAAGCATACTAGAACCGCATGAATATAAGAAAAGTTTAGGTGCAAATTCAAAATTCAAAACACACAAAAGCATATATTTCGAATTCATCTATAGATTTTCGTGAAACGGTAGGAACATAAAATGTGAAATGTTAAGTTAAATAGTGCAATGTGATATATGATTATTTTGGCCAAGTGCATACCTGAAATCTCCTTTTCTGACTTAGTGACCATCTTCCATGCTCCCTCCCTTCTTCCGGTAGTCCTTCTAAGTGATAAAGGGAGCACAAGAAGTGGACCATGTAATGGTCCAAGAAAGAACCATGTATATCCTTTTGCTTCTTGCTTGTTTGATCGACACACTACACATGAAAAAATCTACTTTATATAGGTGGTCTGTATCGGTGTTACATGATGGTACAAGTTTCTGGTGGCAACTTACAAGCTAAGACACCTCACTAGGGAACTAGAAGACATCCAAGCGAATTGCAGCAGAATTTCCTGCCATTTTATAAAGAAGTTTGGAGATGCATGCTGCAGGAATGGAGGAATAAAGATGAAAAACTGAGATAGCTTAGGTTGATATTCAAATGAAAATGTTGAAAAATATTGTTCGATACACAATACACTTAGCACTAACATGACATATCTTTCCCACAAATCCAGGGTTCTAGGAACATTAAGCATTTTCTTGTAGAAGCATTAAATTATTGTACTATCTATAATGAGGATGGGTACCCGGCTTTAAAAATTAAGAATAAGGAGCACAATTTAGTACATATTTAGTTTTGTTCCTAAAGAAGAGTACACTTTGGCCACACCAGTCCATCAACATAGCCCATAACTTCATTACACAATTACCCACCTATTATTAACATTTGATATGAAGGAATTGTGTTGTATTCACCAATATTTGTAAAATAGACAAGAGATCAAATAAACTATAGACACATAAATCAGTCAATCTAACTCAGGCAAAAAGCAAATCCATTTTGACCCAGTTTAAATAACACCATGTTTACATAGGCACATGATTACGGAGCTGGTGACTGGAGTGAGTGTGAACAATATTCCATACTTATATAATTTTTTTGAGAGAATTCCTTATATGACACTCTCTTAAAATTGTGTTTCTTATTTGACACCGGTGAAAATTTTCTTCCCTATGTGGCCTCTCCTCAATTTTTCTTTCCCTATATGACACTAGTGTATTTTGTTCATCAAAGAGGTATGAAAAGACATTTTTACCCCTGGCACATAACTGACCAAAATTATGTACGGGACAATACTGCAGTAATATTAAATATGATGTCCGTGAGAAAATAAAGGTAGGACCTAATTCATTATTCCGAATGTTATAAAATAAATTTTTATGCACGGAACATCGACATCTTACTCAACACCCTAGTTATTAAGTAGATTTTGCAAACTTTCATGTGAAGAGAGGCATGACAATACGATGTTAGGAATACTAATCCCGATGGAAATCGGCACGACGTCATGTGTGTGTATGTAGGTCTCTTGTTCGAGTAGGCTTTAGTTTTTGCGCTGCGTCGCTTGCCGGGTATAAATACCCATGTACGTACAATACCCTATAGAGTACTACCACCGTGAAATCCATGAAGCAAAATTAAGGCACGACAAGGGCTACTAGCTATCGATCACGTATGTAGGTCTCTGTGTTCTGCTTGCTACTAGCGATCGATCAGCTGCTAGCCTAGCTGATTTGTGTGTACGCATCGCGTCGGAAGGATCGGAAGGAACTAACATACATAAGTTGCGCGTGTTGTCGGAAGCTCGTCTCGCGTCTCACTGGAGGGATCTGGTAACTTGGGCCACATTCTGACAACCTAAGCAGGTTTGCCATGTTTAGCTATACGTATCAAATAGTATATAACATTCACTTGTTGTTATGTACATAATTTTGAACACATCATGCACTAGGGGTAAAATGGTATTTACATGCTTCTTTGGTGAACAAAATGCACTAGAGAGTCATATAGGGAAAGAAAATTTATAGAGAGGTCATATAAGGAAGAAAAATTTCACCGGTGTCAAATAAGGAACCAAATTTTAAGGAAGTGTCGTATAAGGAATTTTCTCTAAATTTTTCCCCTAACCAAATCAATGTTTTTTTTGTTCTTCTGTTATTCAAAATTTTATTCATGCTATCACACTGAAGTATCAACTGCATCTGGTTGTGTCCACAAATTATTTTCTTGGTACCAAGACTAGCAAAAGGTTTTTTTGATTTTTTTATAGCGTAAATAGCAACTATCAAGTTGGAAGGGCAAACTGGCAAGCGATCCAAACATGGAATTGGTGCACAAATTTGGTTGAACGTCAACACATATGCGTTGCTTTTCAATTTTCTTGGAGATACTGTTGAACTGTTTATGAGATATCTTGCAATGAAACTTTACAATAATAGCATTCTAGAGCTAAGTAAGAGCTGACAGATAAATATAGATGTACAACAGTATTTCAAAAAGAATATATGTGGACACAGAAAACATCTGGTAAAAACCAAATGAAAAATAACTCCAGCGTGGTTCTTAAATTACATGTACCTGGATTTGCATGTACTCCTAGAGCTTGTCATACTCAAGGAATAGTAGGTTCCTGATGACCCACAAGTATAGGGGGTGTATCGCAGTACTTTCGATAAATAAGAGTGTCGAACCCAACGAGGAGCAGAAGGTTCTGGCAAGTAGTTTTGATCAAGAATTCACTGTAAAAGCTAGCAGACAGGTTTTCAGTAGTATTCGAAACAGCAGGTAAAAATAGTGCAAGTAAATAAACGAGCGCGGCAACAAATGCAGCGAGTGGCCCAATCCTTTTGAGTGCAAAGGACAAGCCGAGTGTGTTACTTATAAGAGACAAATGTTCCTGAGGACACATGGGAATTTCGTCAAGTGCTTTCGCTTCGTGCAACTGGTTAATCTTCATTGTTTTGATAAGTGTTGTGTGGGTGAATCTATGCTAACGCACCGCCCTTCCTAGGACTAATACGCACTTGTGATTATACCCCCTGCAAGCATCCGCGAATGCAGAAAAGTAATTAAGATAAATCTAACCACAGCTTTAAACTCTGAGACCCTACGCTCCCTCGTGCACTATCTTACTAACGGGGGTTCAGGTTTCTGTCACTCCGGCAACCCCTCAACTAGCAAGCTAGGTACACGATGCATTCCCCTAGGCCCATAAAGGTGAAGTGTCATGTAGTCGACGTTCACATGACACCACTAGAAGAATGACACCACAACTTAAATATCAAACCATTAAATATTAACGCAGCATTATTTCACTACTAACAACATGACTTCCCCATGTCCTCAAGAACTACAAACTACTCACAAGACATCATATGGATCATGATCAGAGATGATATGGCAATGAATAACAATCTGGACATGAACACTAATCCACCAAACAAACTCAATAGCATCAATAACAAGGAGTAATCAACACCGGGAGAGTCTCCCCAATGAACTAGACAAGGTACAGCCCTAGATGTTACAGCAAGATGGATGTGGAGTCGGTGGAGATGATGGTGATGGCGCAGTGGATGGTGGTGATGATGATCCCGATGAAGTCCAGCGTGATGACGATGACGATGGCGATGATTTCCCCTCTCCGGGAGGGAATTTCCCCGGCAGGATCTCCCTGCCAGAGAGCTCTTTCTCTCTCGGTGGTTTCCGTCCCGTGGAGGCGGCGGAATATTTCGTGGACGTACCCCCCGTGCTTAGGTTTTCGGGAGGCAGATATACGCGAAGAGGCAACCTGGGGGGTGGACCCAGGTGGCCACGCCATAGCTGGGCGCGGCCCACAGGCCAGCCGCGCCCAGGTGTGGCGTGGGGCCCACCTGGCCCACCTGGCTGCCTCCTTTTGGCTGCCTCCGGCATCTGACATTATAAGACCCCCAGAATTGGTTTCGTGATTTTTGGAGTTCCGCTGATATGCTGACTTGACGACGCTTTTTCCAGCAGAAACCTGACTCCGGAAGGATAATTCCCAATAATCATCAAACATGCAAAATAAGGCAAAATAACATAAGTATCATGTATTAATATGAAATATAAGGATAGATAATGACAAATTATGATATAAAATAGTGATGCAAAATGGACGTATCAACTCCCCCCAAGCTTAGACTCGCTTGTCCCCAAGCGAAAACTGAGCTCAGTAAACAAGTCCACATGTTTATGGAGTGAAGTGTCGATAATAAAGAATACGGACAAGAAGCATCAGTATTTACTCAGCTAAACAAGTCATTTTAAACAGCAGTCTCTACACTTCTACTACTTAACTTGGAACAAGTAATGGAACAACCACAAATAAAGGTACATTAAGCAAACCAATTGGATGTGGCAAACTGTGTTCTTGGTCAGAGAACAATCAACATTCTAACTTATCTTTCAAGAAGAGTCTTTATACTAGAGCTATATTGCAGAAATAGAGTTGCTCAATCATCACTGTTCCTTTCACATTCCAAAGAAAACTGTCAAAGTCATATTCTCAAAGATAAAACTTCATGTGCTCAAGCAAAGTAGACAAAACATGATAGGAAATATTATGAACTATAAATGATTGTATCTATAACAATTCGAGTGCTTGCTCGGGATAGAGGGAATAGGTTTACTGACTCAACAATAAATAAATGATAGGCCCTTCGCAGAGGGAAGCAGGGATTAAAACGTGTGCTAGAGCTTTTTAGTTCCCGAAGGCATAGAGAGTGTAAAAATATTGCTTTGAGAGGTGTATGCTATTGGTCAACAAATCAGTGGTAGAATCCTTGTCATCTTCCATACTAATTAACTTTTAGAGCGGTTCCGAGAGTTTATAGAACTGCACTTGTAACAAGCACTTATTGATGACACTCCTCCCAACCATTTCTTTCCACAAACCATGGCTTGACCGAATCCTCGGTTGCCGACCAACAATCACCGTGGAGGAGTGTCTATTTATTTATTTATTTATAGGGTGGACTAACCAGCTCTTTTAATGCAAAATAAAAGGTGGAGAAGCAGATGAAGCTGCCAATCCTTGTAAATCAGTTAGCATGGAAGATGACACATCTGCTACCACGTCCTTATGAGCTTGGTGAACAGTGACACAAAAAGGGATATAATAATAGTTTTGAATAGTTAAAGGTAGCACACGAGAAAATGTACTTGGAGTAGTGCGAACACTACATGATAGGTAGTTATGGTGGACACGAATGGAGTGCTTTGGTTCAGGGTTTTGGATGCACGAGAAGTATCTCCTCTCAGTACAAGGTTTTAGGCTAGCAAGGTTTAGTAGCAAGCACAAGAATTGAGAGAGACAAACACTTATAGATCTAATAGAACAACCATGCTATCTACTTTGTGGGCACAAAACACTTTAATTCAAGAATAATAAACTCATTGGCCAACAAAGAGGAAAACAATAGGGATAATGTTATTGCAACCAGTTCCCTCTTTTCTACTTAAGTGTAAAAAGTATTGATACTACTGACCAGTCTAAGTTTGCCACAACCAACTAAATTTACTTGCTGCACCCAAAGTGATGCCAATACTAATGTAACAAGATCAGCATATGACAAAGGACTTGCTGGCTAAAATAAAGTGTGCAGAAAGTAAAGATAAAGCTTCTCATTAATATTCCATCACAATAAACCTCACACCAACGGATACAACGATAACCAACTAAGGAGTGATACTCCACATTGCAAACTATCTCATATGATAACTTCTCTACTCATGGTACTAAGCAAAAATATAAAGATAAAGATGGTGATACTGAAAACACCCCCCCCCCAAGCTTGAAACAAGCTGGGAGTGTGTTGTTACCCATGGTGAATTACTCCCTTGGCGGTGATGGTGGTGGCGCCCCTCTAATGAGCTTCTCGGCAAGCTCCATTAACTCATCAACTCTACCAATGAGGGTGCGGACAAGCTCTGAATTCTGCTCAATGCGGTTCATCATCCTGTCAGAGGGTGAATCCCAGCTTTTGGAGTTGTTACCCCACTTCTCTTCAGCTTTGGAGCTCCCTTTTCCTGCATGGTCAGAACGATCCATATCCCAGCTACTGGGCAATTCTGATTCTGGAACTTTTTCAAAGGGATACTTATGGATGAGAGTGTGAAAAGGCCTTTTGGTATCTGAAGGAAGTGTTCTTGGAGCTAGGAAGCGACGAGGAACTCTCCCACCAGTGCTCATCCTCGCGCCCTGCCTGGCCCTGGGCTTGTTCTGCACCACTCCGATGCTTGCAACGGTAGCGGTGGGAATAGGACTTGGATCTTCCTCTTCTTCACCGACAGCTTCAGTCTTCTCCTTCTCCTCCTCAGCATCTTGGTCTTTCAGATCTTTCTTCAGGCCCTCCTTGTCAGGGTTGTTGGAGGCGACCATGGTGCTCTAGACTTCTACAACCCTGGCAGAAACAGCTCGAAAACAAACGCGACGAAAACACGAGATACGGACCTCGGGAGATCCGGGTAAATATATAGCAGAAAATAACGCGTGAAAAGGAAAGCACAGGGCGAAGCGGAGTCGGAGGGGGTCTCCGAGGCGACCACGCCATAGCTGGGCGCGGCCCAGGTGGGGCCCGCGCCCTGCTGTGGCGTGGTGCCCTCGGGCACCTCCTCCGGCACTTATTCGTCTTGATATTTCCAAAATTGTATAAATATAACTAATATAAAAGTTTCGAAGTAAAACGCGGACTTTTTCTTACCGAAACTCATACCTACTTCAAATCAGACTCTGCAGTTTCCTGTTTCTGAGTTTTAATAAATTCCTCCGGAGATACCATTTGAATAATATCAACATTTTCATTATAAGATTCTCCAGAAATATAATGTTTAAGTCTCTGCCCATTAACAACTTGAGGTTTGTCACCGTCAAGTGAATTAATTTTTATTGCACCAGAACGATAAACTTCTTCCACAATGTAAGGTCCTTCCCATTTTGAGAGTAATTTTCCTGCAAAAAATCTGAGACGAGACCTATACAATAAAACTTTATCACCTATGCAAAATTCTCTTTTTAAAATTCTCTTGTCATGCCATCTCTTAACTTTCTCTTTGAAAAGTTTAGCATTTTCATATGCTTCACTTCTCCATTCATCTAGAGAGCTTAACTCTAGCAACCTTTTCTCACCAGCTAATTTGAAATCTCTATTAAGCTCTTTGATTGCCCAATAGGCCTTGTGTTCTAATTCTAGAGGTAAATGACAAGCTTTTCCATAAACCATTTTATAAGGAGACATGCCCATAGGATTTTTATATGCTGTTCTATAAGCCCACAAAGCATCATTAAGCTTTCTAGCCCAATTCTTTCTAGACCTATTGACAGTCTTTTGCAAAATCAACTTAATTTCTCTATTTGATAACTCTACTTGACCACTAGTTTGAGGATGATACGGTGAAGCAATTCTGTGATTGACACCATATTTAGCAAGAGTTTTTCTAAAACCACCATGAATAAAGTGTGAACCACCATCAGTCATGAGATATCTAGGCACACCAAACCTCGAGAAAATAACATCCTTAAGCATTTTTAAGGAAGTCTTACCATCAGCACTAGAGGTTGGTATAGCCTCTACCCACTTAGTAACATAATCAACAGCAACTAGAATATGAGTATAACCATCTGAAGCGGGAAAAGGACCCATAAAGTCAAATCCCCAACAATCAAAAGGTTCAATAACAAGAGAATAATTCATAGGCATCTCATTACGTCTACTAATATTCCCAACTCTCTGACATTGATCACAGGTCAAAACAAATTTTCTTGCATCTTTAAAAAGAGTAGGCCAATAAAAACCTGATTGTAGAACCTTTTGTGCAGTTCTGTCTCCGGCGTGATGTCCTCCATAAGCACTACCATGGCATTTATCCAATATTTCCTTCTGCTCATGCTCTGGAACACATCTTCTCATAATACCATCAACTCCTTCTCTATATAAATGTGGGTCATCCCAAAAATAATGCCTCAAGTCACAGAAGAATTTCCTCCTTTGCTGATAAGTAAAAGTTGGAGGCAAATACTTGGCAACAATAAAGTTAGCATAATCAGCATACCAGGGACAATCATTCGAATTTACCTTTATAGAAGCCAACTGCTCATTTCGAAAATTGTCATCAACAGGAATAGGATCATGCATTATATTTTCTAATCTAGACAGATTATCAGCAACAGGATTTTCAGCACCTTTTCTATCAACAATATGCAAATCGAACTCTTGTAACAGGAGAACCCATCTAATAAGTCTAGGCTTAGCATCCTTCTTATCCATAAGGTATTTAATAGCAGCATGATCAGTATGAATAGTTACCTTAGAATCAACAATATAAGGTCTAAACTTATCACAAGCAAACACTACTGCTAAAAATTCCTTCTCAGTAGTAGCATAATTCTTTTGAGCTGCATCAAGAGTCTTACTAGCATAATGAATAACATTTAACTTTTTATCTACTCGCTGTCCTAAAACAGCACCTACAGCAAAATCACTAGCATCACACATAATTTCAAATGGTAAAGTCCAGTCTGGTGGTTGAACAATAGGAGCAGTTATTAAAGCCTTCTTCAAAATTTCGAATGCCTCTTTACACTCGTCATCAAAAACAAATGGAACATCCTTTTGAAGAAGATTGGTAAGTGGCTTTGAAATTTTAGAGAAATCTTTAATAAACCTTCTATAAAAACCAGCATGACCAAGAACACTACGAATACCTTTCACATCTCGGGGGCATGGCATTTTCTCAATTGCTTCCACTTTAGCTCTATCAACTTCAATACCTCTTTCAGAAATTTTATGCCCAAGAACAATGCCTTCATTAACCATAAAATGGCATTTCTCCCAATTAAGAACAAGATTGGTTTCTTCACATCTCTGCAAAACTTTGTCAAGATTGTGCAAACAGTTATCAAAAGAAGTTCCATAGACGGAGAAATCGTCCATGAAGACTTCCACAATTTCTTCACAAAAACCGTGAAAAATAGCAGACATGCATCTCTGAAAAGTAGCAGGAGCATTACATAAACCAAAAGGCATACGTCTATAAGCATAAGTACCATAAGGACAGGTAAAAGTGGTTTTCTCCTGATCTTCCTTTCTAACAGCTATTTGGGAAAAACCAGAATAACCATCAAGGAAACAAAAATGAGTTTTCTTAGACAACCTTTCTAACATCTGATCAATAAAAGGCAAAGGATAATGATCTTTCTTAGTAACCTTATTGACCTTACGAAAATCAATGCACATTCTATAACCAACTACAACTCTCTGAGGAATAAGCTCATCATTTTCATTAGGCACAACAGTTATTCCTCCTTTCTTAGGAACACAATGAACAGGACTAACCCATCTACTATCAGCAATAGGATAAATTATACCTGCTTCAAGAAGTTTTAATACCTCATTTCTTACCACTTCCTTCATCTTAGGAATTAAACGACGTTGATGCTCAACAACAGGCTTGGCATCAGGCTCAATATTAATAGCATGCTGACATATAGCAGGAGAAATCCCTTTTAAATCATCAAGAGTATAGCCCATTGCGCCTCTATGTTTCTTCAGAACTTGCAATAATTTTGCTTCTTCATCTCCTGAAAGTTTAGAACTAATAATAACAGGATATATTTTCTTATCATCAATATGAACATACTTAAGATTATCAGGTAAAGGCTTAAGATCAAAAACAGGGTCTTCTTTAGGAGGGGGCGCAATTCCCAGGTCCTCCACAGGTAAATCATGCCTAAGCATTTGAGGTTGACGCAGAAAGATGTCGTCAATCTCCCTTCTTTCTTCTGCAAAAACTTCACTTTCGTGGTCTTCCAAAAATTGCTGCAAAGCATTGTTAGGACCAACAGCAATAGAAGCAAGCTGTTCAACTTGAAAGTTCTCATTAGGCATTTCAGGTTCATAATGATTCTTAGCAAATTTTGAAAAATTAAACTCATAAGACTCTCCATCGAATCTAGTAAATTTTTCTCTTTTTGACAGTCAATAATAGCACCACAAGTATTCAGGAAAGGTCTACCAAAAATAATAGGACAAGAGTCACTAGCAGCAGAACCGAGAACTAAGAAATCAGCAGGGTATTTAGTCTTACCACATAAAACTTCAACATCTCTGACAATGCCAACTGGACAGATAGTTTCCCTATTAGCAAGCTGAATAACCACATCAATATCTTCCAATTCGCAAGGATCAATTTCCTTCCTGATTTCCTTGTAGAGAGCATAAGGGATAGCGCTGGAACTAGCACCAATATCACAGAGACCATAATAACAATGCTCACCTATTTTAACAGAAAGCACAGGAACACTAGGCTTTCGAGCTCTTTTAGGATGTGTAACCATGTTAGAAGCTTCTTCACAAAACACAATATGACCTCCTTCTACATTTTCAGTTACAAGTTCCTTAACCATAGCTACTTCATGTTCTACACTAATTTGCTCATCAGGTTCCCTAGGTTTACGTTCACTTTTGCTAACCACACTAGCCAAAATAGAGTGTTCTTTTACTTTAACAGGAAAAGGTATTTTTTCAATATAGGGTTCTGGTATAATGCGATCAACAGTTTGAACTTCAACATTTTTAGCAAGAGCAAATTAGCATTATCTTCATAAGGTTCATGATACTTTTCCCAACCTTGTCTAGGAATATCGAGATACGAGGCAAAGGCCTTAAAGTAATTAACAACAACTTGAGAATCAAGACCATAAGTAGCATTAAAATTACGAAAACTATCAGTCTCCATAAAGGATTTAATGCATTCGAAATCATAATTTATACCTGACTCCCTACCTTTGTCGTTCTCCCATCCTTCAGTATTTTCCTGGATACGATCAAGAAGATCCCATTTATCTTCATCCTTCATACGAGTGAATGACCAAGAACAAGAAGTGTCCAATAAATCTTTATCATGATAGGAAAGTCTTGCATAAAAGTTATTGATGACAATATTACTTGGAATCCCATGAACAGGGCATTTGAGCATTAATAATTTCAATCTCCCCCAAGCTTGGGCAATACTTTCTCCCTCATAAGGCCAAAAAGTGAATATAGAATTCCGATCCTTATGAATCTCACTTGGAGGATAAAACTTGTAATAAAAGAGAGGGACAATTTCAGCCCAGCTCAATGAAGGACCATTCTTCAGCAGACTATACCATTCAGCAGCTCTGCCATCCAGCGACAGAGTAAATAATTTCCTTTTAATAATGTCCATCGAAATACCTGCACACTTGAACAAACCGCATAGTTCATGTATATAAAGCAAATGATTACCAGGATGAACAGTTCCATCATAGCGGTTATCCATAATACGTCCAACAATTTTCGTAGGTATTTTAAATGGAACAATCTCAGCAGATGGAGGATCATCTACTACCGTAGCAGTGGTAGTAGTCCTCCCAAACAGCGAACCAAATGGATTTGACTCCATAACAGTCATTACAGTAAATAATTTCCTTACCAATTTCCTTACCAATAGCGCTTCACTCCCCGGCAACGGCGCCAGAAAATAGTCTTGATGACCCACAAGTATAGGGGGTGTATCGCAGTACTTTCGATAAATAAGAGTGTCGAACCCAACGAGGAGCAGAAGGTGCTGGCAAGTAGTTTTGATCAAGAATTCACTGTAAAAGCTAGCAGACAGGTTTTCAGTAGTATTCGAAACAGCAGGTAAAAACAGTGCAAGTAAATAAACGAGCGCGGCAACAAATGCAGCGAGTGGCCCAATCCTTTTGAGTGCAAAGGACAAGCCGAGTGTGTTACTTATAAGAGACAAATGTTCCTGAGGACACATGGGAATTTCGTCAAGTGCTTTCGCTTCGTGCAACTGGTTAATCTTCATTGTTTTGATAAGTGTTGTGTGGGTGAATCTATGCTAACGCACCGCCCTTCCTAGGACTAATACGCACTTGTGATTATACCCCCTGCAAGCATCCGCGAATGCAGAAAAGTAATTAAGATAAATCTAACCACAGCTTTAAACTCTGAGACCCTACGCTCCCTCGTGCACTATCTTACTAACGGGGGTTCAGGTTTCTGTCACTCCGGCAACCCCTCAACTAGCAAGCTAGGTACACGATGCATTCCCCTAGGCCCATAAAGGTGAAGTGTCATGTAGTCGACGTTCACATGACACCACTAGAAGAATGACACCACAACTTAAATATCAAACCATTAAATATTAACGCAGCATTATTTCACTACTAACAACATGACTTCCCCATGTCCTCAAGAACTACAAACTACTCACAAGACATCATATGGATCATGATCAGAGATGATATGGCAATGAATAACAATCTGGACATGAACACTAATCCACCAAACAAACTCAATAGCATCAATAACAAGGAGTAATCAACACCGGGAGAGTCTCCCCAATGAACTAGACAAGGTACAGCCCTAGATGTTACAGCAAGATGGATGTGGAGTCGGTGGAGATGATGGTGATGGCGCAGTGGATGGTGGTGATGATGATCCCGATGAAGTCCAGCGTGATGACGATGACGATGGCGATGATTTCCCCTCTCCGGGAGGGAATTTCCCCGGCAGGATCTCCCTGCCAGAGAGCTCTTTCTCTCTCGGTGGTTTCCGTCCCGTGGAGGCGGCGGAATATTTCGTGGACGTCCCCCCATGCTTAGGTTTTCGGGAGGCAGATATACGCGAAGAGGCAACCTGGGGGGTGGACCCAGGTGGCCACGCCATAGCTGGGCGCGGCCCACAGGCCAGCCGCGCCCAGGTGTGGCGTGGGGCCCACCTGGCCCACCTGGCTGCCTCCGGCATCTGACATTATAAGACCCCCAGAATTGGTTTCGTGATTTTTGGAGTTCCGCTGATATGCTGACTTGACGACGCTTTTTCCAGCAGAAACCTGACTCCGGAAGGATAATTCCCAATAATCATCAAACATGCAAAATAAGGCAAAATAACATAAGTATCATGTATTAATATGAAATATAAGGATAGATAATGACAAATTATGATATAAAATAGTGATGCAAAATGGACGTATCAGTTCCATATGAAAATAGCAATTGTTCATGCATCATAACCATATAGAAACGCAAGCTAAGTGTTATACATATAGTTTTTTAGTTGCTCTTCCATGTGAATTCTAAGATCTGATAGTGCTTGACAGAGAGATGACGATAAGAAACCAAAGTAGTATCATACCTATCGAGGAGACACGTCACAAGAGATCCCTTCGAGCTTCGACATACGTCCTTCGGGTAGATGAAATATTGAACTTGTCAAACTCCTTGATCAAGTTGCGTCACTGCGAATCGTGAAACAGCTTGATTGACTGGTCTACTGCGTTAACATTCACTGGAGCACTGAAAGCATACAGGTCGCTACACACGTTGCTATCTGCAGCCCTGTTTGGAATTTCATCGAACACCTTATCAGCACAACAGATCCTGCAGGAAAGAAATGAGAAGGGGAAGGGAGTTAGTTCCAGCAGGCCACGGCTAGCCCCAAGGATGCCAACATCGAAGCAGACAAAAGGGAAGGGAAATGCGTGGTCACAGATTCGAGAGTCGAGACCGAGTGGAAATCCATTCTCTGGAAACCTTACCCTCGGAAGCAGTGAAATGAGAATGAATCGGGCATCCGGGACGGGGGGAGATGCGAATAGGGAGCGGAAATAAGGAAGGGGAGGCGGAGTTGGAAAAAATGGGAGTGAGCCCGGCGCCGGCGAGTCGGCGAGAGCTATGACCGTGTGGGGAGCCTTATGGTGGGAAGGACCGACCGGCGGCGACTCTGGTTTATTTGTGCTCCAGGCCTATTATACTACTGTGCTCGGTCCTCCCGGCGGCGAAGCTCCCAGCTCGCCGTGATAAGTCAGACGACTAGCGCCCGATGGCCGTCAAGCAACTCGGGGCGCACATAAGGTGTTTGACAAATCCTTGCAAGGTATGTATTGCCGCCAATGCTATGTTTGTACATGATTTTTTTTCCTGAGTGTTGTTGGTAATTTAAATAAGTTCAAATTTATGTTTGTAGATGAATTTCGACCTACGGCTCTTTCGATGAGTTGATGGGATGTCCCGTGTGAGTGCGGAGGAGGGAAGAGAGGGGGCTCACTTTATTGCCTCATAATCTTACATTCGACAAGCCCATGCATATGATGAGTTTCAAAAGGATCTCTTCGAGTAGCGGTGGTCGGGGCCAAAACACTAGTTTGATCTAGTATGTTTGTGGTGGTCATGGAGTAGTTGATAAATTATTTGTTGTATTGCTGATAAACTATTTATTGTATTGATGATATCATTCATTTGTCGTACTAATGCTTAACTATTTATTTGAGTTGTAATATTAATTAAAATATTTATTGTTGATTTATTTGTGTGTTTAATCTTTACTATTCTAGTTTTGTTTGTGTGTTTGTTTATGCTGATCACGCAATGCATTTTTAGCGTGTCTGGTGAAGCGCTGATTGCTGACGCTGTAAAATAGCGCGTCTGAAAATGATGTCATATGCCTCGTGCTTTAAACAGCCCTCAATCATTGTAAAAGTATTTTAGCCTCGACATTATAGCGCGCTTGTTGAAGACGTGACTCTGAGAAAATATAAATTACAAATGGTGCCTTACAATAAGCTAATGCATACTTCCTAAATAATTTGTTAAATATATAAGCAATTTAACAATTAATTTAATGATTTAATCATTGAAAACAGTAAATAGTTTATAACTAGAATAACCAGGAATAAACTAAGATGAAGCGTTCATATTTTGCGGCAGCAGTGCCGTTGGCGTTCTCGTTGTCACCCATGTCCTTGATAAAAAGGTTGATGTTGTCGGGGAAGAAGTCATTATTGGGGACGAACTCGATGCAAGTAGTCGCATGAGTGCGCTTTCAAAAACCTGATCAACCCTCTTCCGTCCAATATCACAAGATGCAGGGTTCCGGCAGCCTACTGTCACTTCAACCGGTTCACGCCGGAAAACGTGATGGAAAAGACTTGGAAAACGGCGGGGCATTTGCTCGACTCATTCCTGCAACCTACGACGCGACGCGTCGTGACGTGATGAGACGAGCGAGCGTGGCGGCGGAGGAGTGTGCGGGAGAGAGCCTTCTGTTCTCACATGCTTACCAAGTAGCACAACTCTCCATGTTATAAGGTGGTGCGACTCTATCCCAACTACCAGTGTGAGACTATAATGTCACTTTACACACAGACACCATATGAATATGAATAGGCAATGAAAATTTCAGAATTTTAGTTGGGCATGACAAAAAGGCCCACTACCAAAATGATAGTCTAAATTCCAACATAATTTGTCTCAAATGCGGTGATAATCTAGAAAAAAGGACGCACGAAGGACAAAGGTGTAGTTGGAAATTCGCAACGAAAAAACCTAGCACGTCGGATGGGAAACCTGCGGTTCAGATTCGACCTCTGCTCTCGTTACAAACAACAGCTGGTTCGTGAGGCAGGGTTACGGCGGCGGCGGTGAGCTCCGTCCACGCGGCGGTGAGCCAGGGCTAGGGCGCGTCCCTCCCTTCCTGATCCTCCCCCTCACCCGTCGGCGAGCCTGCACTTTCGGCGACGTCCTCCGCCGAGATCCGCAGGTACCTCGAGATTCGATTCTTGATTAAGGCATTTGTAATCCATGGTGAACAAATAGACGGGCTCAGGACTCGTGTATGAATTCCCACGATTCTGACAGTTCCTCTCATCAGAAAAAAACGTGTTCTGGTCCTGAGGTAAAAATGTGTTGTCCAAAATTTTCTTCGGATCATACGCAGGTTGTGTTGACGGCAACATCAGCCTAGTAATTGTGTCTGCTGCAAAATTAGTCTGCTGGGTTAGTCGTACTAACGTACTCGTACCTACATTAGTCGGCTGCAAGATTATATCATCGGTTTAATTGCTCCTAGAGAAATAGGAAGACGGATAGAAGAAGAAGAAGCGTAAATGTATTTAGAACGCACCTCGACGATTCACGATTGCTTACGGAAACAATGTTGCCGCAGCCAAATAAAATGAAACGTGAAATAAAGCAGGGGCCTCTGCTCGTCTTAGTTAATTAACAAGTACCAATCCCGATCTAGCGACCCCTGTCGCAAAATTTCTATTTTTCACCTGACGGCGTCGCCTGCATATACAGTTGTTGTATTTTTATACTTCACTCAGCCCAGACTAGTAGCATGTAATGTAGGATACCTGAAACAAGTTATATTGCCAAATTATGCTATCTGCTTTGTCCTAGAGCAGAGTCAGCTGACAGGCGAGATACATCTATCTATCAGGTGTACTCTGATGGACAACCAAAGCAGCCAAGAACACTCCATTGGAAACGAGAGCGATGCTTCCAATCGGGTGGTGAGACCAAATGTGGCACCAATGCAGCTTCAACTTCTACCCTCTGTAAGGATTTAACACGCCTTATTTTAGTCGATTGGCAACTATTCTAGAAGAACCGTCTTAGGAAGGACCTTGACTGTAGAACTCGTCTCACAACCTGATTGCTCATGCTCATTACAGGACGTATTGCGCGATGTACTGTCACGGTTATCACTCAAAGATGTCGTGAGGATGAGAATACTTTCTCGTGAATGGAGACGGCTAAAGATATGCCACCCAGACCTTGTCTTCACCAAAGATACCTTTAGTAGCTGTACAATCGAGTATCCTGAACGCTGGGAGGAGATGACATTCGCCGAGCTGATGGAATTTAAAGCCAAGAAGATCGACTTGCTTACCAGGCAGTTCATAAAAAATGTGGACAATGTATTGCGCCCATTTTGGTATACCACCACCACCACCACTAGCACCACGACGCTGGATAAGTTTGCTGTCAAATTTGGTCTACAGAAAAAATATAGGTATCACATTGATAGATGGGTTAGCTTTTCCACTTCGTCCCGGGCCAAGCACATTTCTCTTGATTTCACATCCGAAGACATTATTGGCTTTGGACCTGACCATGACAAGTACACGTATGCTTTGCCGCTGAGCAATTTCACTGGCCCAAATGGGTCTTGTGTCAGATCTCTTTATCTGGGAAACATACATTTAGACCTGCCCCCAAGTTTTTATGGCATCACAAACCTTAAGAAGCTCACACTAAATGCCGTGTTCATCAATGGTGATGACCTCCAGTGCATGTTGCTGCGTTGTTCTTTTCTCGAGGATTTAAGCCTAGAGTGGTGCTCATCATTGTCAAGTTTACGAGTACAACAGGAGCTATGCCAGTTGCAAGACCTGCGTGTGCGCTATTGTCACCTGGAAATGATAGAGTTGCATGCTTCGAATCTTAAAACATTTGAGTTTGACGAGTATGTGAAGCAAGTTCTGCTCAATGAATGTCTGAAGTTGTCAGAGGCGACCCTTGTGTCGAACATGAGAGCGGGCGAGTTTGATGATTATGGTTTGGACTTCACCTTCACCGAGCTTCCAACTGCTCTTCCTCATGTGCATAAACTATTTCTACTTTTGAATGTTGACCAGGTTTGCTCTGGAAAGAAGTGCCCTGTTATATTTCCTTTTAATTTTGTGATAACAATTTTTGATCTCGATTTTTTTTGTTTCCATTGTTTTTGTTCTAGGTGCTAAGGTTCAGCGAGAACCAGTCCCGCTTCACAAATTTAAGGCATCTGAACATGAACCTTGAGATATTTTTCTATCCACCAGATACTAGTTGGGCTGTGGGGTTGGTTAATCTATTGGAATTAGCACCTCTCTTAGAAGAATTTGAACTGCATGTAAGTAATATGGTCATTAATTATTTGTTTTGAACACGTTAATTATGATAATTGTATGTTTCTTTTGTTTGATCTTTCCACTGGAATGAAAATGCATAATGAAATTAATGGATATGTGTGCTGCTCGGGCGTGATAGGTTTTGCCCTTCTACTATCAGGACTGCGACGGCCATGGAAGGACCTCTGCATCGTCACCTCAAGAGTGTCTACATGTCTGGGTTTTGTGAGGTATTGGGGCTAGCCGAGCTCGCGCTCTACATCCTCGGGAATTCTACTGCGCTTAAACGCATGGTAGTAGATCCAGCGACATACACCGATCCTTGGAATGATGATATCTATTCGGTCAGCAAGGGTGGTAGCGCTGAGGAGCATCAGGACACCATCAATCAGAAGAGGATGTTCGCGGAAAAGAACCTTGACAGAGAGGAGTTTCGCCATATCCTCGCCATTTTATGACTAACAACAGTACTAAGATTTGAGATCTTACTATGTGGTTGATTGGTGGATCGGCCTGATGGGAATTCAACTGATCGAGGGCTCTCTTTCTTTCCATCGAAAGCTTTCTGAAGCTGCAAGAATCACTGAGAAGGTTGGCATGCGTTTACAAGCTGAGTAATTGGAGACAGTAGAATGTGCCTCCAGAATCAATTGGTGTTTACGTTTTGTTTGCAATCTGGGTTAACTATGCCTTCATTCTGTTGTTTCTTCATTTTTTGCTTTGGTCTTAGGAACAAAAGCAGTTGGCAGCAATGAATCTATATGTGTGATTGTGATATTCTTTTCGTTAAAGAAATTGTGGAGCATAAGCAGTTGGTAGCAATTGGTCTGTGTATGATGCAGTCAAGATTCAGAGCTTTCCTTCTTATAACTTGGCACGTTTTCTTGCACTAGTACTACATTCTTCTCTGATCCTCGACAGTGCAGAACCAACAAAACCAGAGAAGCCACCTCTACTAGCTACAGTAGAGATATTAGTTAAGTTTTACGTAACCCAAGCACTAATTCCGCTCCTTCTAATTAGCTACTACACCAGAAATCCAGCCCTTGTGGCCACTGATGAAATACTTGAATGGGGAAATTGGGAAGAAAATAGAGGTAGTGGGGGAGAGGGGAGCTATCAATCGACTGAGTATGTAGCACTAGCTGTCGCTCACTCATCACAACCAGATGCTGCTGTGTGATTTTTGCAGCCTGACCTGCTCCAAGCGAGGTGGTGAAATGTCACATGGAAGCTCGATCATCAGGTTATTTAGGCACACATATACTCCGTATGATATATCCCGTTACATGACACAAAAATTTGTATTCTGCATCCAAGAAAATTTACTCACCATGGAAGCAATATTCTATCATCCACGAAAACATACTTTTGTATGTTTAAAATTAATATTTCAATGTTGAAGGTTTTTTCAGTTGTAATGGAAGCAAATTACCCTATATATAATAGGCGGCAGATTTCGCCTCCAACCGTGCTGCCACGTCGCGGGTCAACCCTGGCCGTCCGATCCGCGCGACGGACGGCCAGGATGAGGCCACGTCGTCCACAAAACCAAAGTCACTATTCATCGCCGAGTTTTAACCAATGGCGTGGTGACACGTGTACCGGTCACCAGCCGGTCGCGCGCCGGTCAGCCGGTCGCCCACCCGGTCGCCGGCAAATTTTGCAAAAAGAACCTCCAGATTTTCCAAATTTACACGAATTCCACGTTCTCTACTGTAATTGGACGTAAATGCAAAATACGGAAAAGTTAGGGGTCCCCGTGTAAAATTGCCACGCGCCCGCCCCCTTCCTCTCTTCCTCGCGTGCGACGCCGCAGGTCGCCGCCGCCGCCGACGCCGCGGCATGCCGCCACAGGCCTCCTCCGCCAGATCTACGGGGACGGCCGGCTCCGCCGTCCGCGCCGCTCCCTCCTCGCCACGCGCTGGTCCAGGGAACGCCGTCTGGACGCGGGGATCGACGCCGCCGTCGCCGCTTCCGCCGCCGCGTTCGCCCGTCGCCGGTGGCCGCTCCGGCGACCTTTTCGGGGCGGCGCCGCCACCCCCAGGCGCGCCGCGACGAGGCGCTCCCGACGCGAGCAGCCGCGCGTCCTGGGACGCGCCGGAGCGCCGCCGGCGACGTCCGCGCCGCCGCGGCCGTCACTCCCAGGTCTGGTCCCGTGACGTCAACATGACGTCACGGGGACCACGTGTCAGTTTTTTTTCCCCCCTTTTTTCTTGCTTTTCTTTTTCCCTCTGTCCATTTTTTCTTTTTTCTTGCTTTTCTTTTTCCCTCTGTCCATAATATTTAAACAACTGTTAATTTTTTTTAAAAAAATACAAATTTGACAACTTCAAATATATTCGACGGGAAATATTAAAATACATCAACACGTTAAAAAAAACTAAATGATTACGCCGAACAACCAAAATTTAAATTTGAATACCTCGAAGTTTAAAATTCCTCTCAAGTTTGTCCATTTTTCCTGAAGGATTTTCAAATATATTCGACGGGGAAATATTAAAATACATCAACACGGTAAAAAAAAAAAGCTAAATGAATACGCCGAACAACCAAAATTTAAATTTGAATACCTCGAATCTCAAAATTCCTCTCAAGTTTGTCCATTTTTCCCGAACGATAGAACAATTTAGATAAGTTTGTCCATTCTTCCTGAACGATCTTCAAATATATTCGACGGGGAAATATTAAAATACACCAGCACGGTAAAAAAAAAAAAGCTAAATGACTACGCCGAACAACCAAAATTTAAATTTGAATACCTCGAATTTTAAAATTCCTCTCAAGTTTGTCCATTTTCCCCGAACGATAGAACAATTTAGATCCGACCAAATTCGCCAACTACGCCATACGATCAAGACTAAAATTTGAATATCTTAAATTCCAGATTCTTTCCGAATTCGACCAAAGTCGACCGTCAGAACAATTCAAATCACAAGAAACTTCTCCAAATTTCAGATTAAATCCCACTAAAAAATTCAAATTCTTTCAAGACCACGAGCGCGGCGAAGCGCGCGCCTAAACCCCTAGTATTAGTATCATCGGAAGCAAAACAATTGTTCCCACAGCAAGAAATCTGCATGCCTGATATTTTCGTAAAGTTGCTATTCTAAACATGATTTAATTTCCTAAATACCTGGAAGAATTAAATCTAGAATCAGTTGCGTATCACACAAATTTAGCGATTTAGGTTGGCATCACGGATGCATGCAATCAGACCCGGGCCTTAGGATGACTCCAACGGGCCGACGCATCGAGTCCGCGCCGGTCCGTCGCTGTCCGCGAGGGGCAAAAACAAGGCCCAACGGGGCGACGCAAACGGACCGCGGTCCGTTTTTCTGTCCACCGCGACGCATTCCTGGCCCAAATTTGGGCCACCGATGTGTCGGCCCCGGACGCGAGCGGAGCTCTTTTGTGTCCTCCCCTGGTCCGCTTTTGGAGGCAAAATTCACACTCTTCCCCCAAAAACCCCAGTCCACAGTCCAGACCTACCCATGGCCGTCGCCGCCGCCAGGGCCGCCAAGGCCGCCGCCAAGACCGCCACCGCCATCGCCTCCGCCGAGACGCAAGAGCAAGCCGACGACGCCGCCGGACTTGCGCCCCAGCTGAAGAAAGTGAAGAAGGAGCTCACGGAGGAGCAGAGGGCCAGGGAGACCCTGAAGCGGGGCGAACGGAGGAGGAGGCTGAAGCAGGACAAGCTCCACGCCGCCGCCAAGGCCGCCGCCGAGGAAAAGGGCGATGATGCCAACGCCGACCTCGTGACCAAGACCGCGACAGCTGCCCTCCTCCTTATTGGACTTGCCCCGTCCGCGGCGGCGGTTGGGGTAGCGACTGCGGCGGCGGTCGGAGTTTCCTCTGCGGCGGCCAGCTCCAACGCTTCCGCGGCCCGACCTCCAAGGTCGAGACCGCTCGCGACCGCACCATCTCATGCGTACGGGTTCCTCCCGCCGTGGGTTTCTCCTACCTCCGGCGAGTCGGGCGAGGTACCTACCCTCGATCTCAACGCGCCGGCGACACCGTTGGTCGCACAGTCGCCCGCGCCGCAGATTGCGGAGGCGCGTGCAGCTGCCCCGGCAGTGGTCGCCCCGGCACGCAACCTGTTCGGCACTGTGCCCATGCCATCGCCGGGTGACCCCAGGTACTACGAGGAGGACGATGACCGCTATTACGGGGAGGACGTCCTCCAGGACATGGTCTGCAACAACGGCCAGTACGACTGCGATGACTACAATGCCGGGCATGATGAGACTCTTCTGACCGTCCCCGATGTGATCAACATCGATAATGAGCCGGTCTTCAACGAGCTTGATGCTGCCGCCGCGGCCATGAGGAAGAAGGTCAGCCAAAGAGGCGCCTCGTTCACCTCCGAGGAATACGTGCTCATTTGCGAGTCGTGGATCGAGGTTGGAACCAACCAAATCATCGGGGCCGAGCAAAGAGGGTCGGCATATTGGGGCCGGTTCACCAAGCGCTACAATGAGGGCCGAATCCTTCCGCCTAGAAACATTCAAACATTCAAGCGGAGATGAGCAAGTTTTGCGGCGCCGTTGAGAACATTGAAAGCCGGCCACCGCAAAGTGGCTATGGAATCAAGGTGCAAGTGTTGCAAGCATTGGATCTCTTCAAGGCTCAATACAACCATGTCTTCACCTTAACCCATTGCTACCGAGAGCTGAAGGACCAGCAGAAGTGGAAGGAGCTATACGCCTCCCTCAAGAAAGCGGGACAAGCGGGACATCTTGGTGTTGACAAGGGAGAGGACACAACGGAGAAGGAGAATGACGGGAGGCCAAGGGGGAAGAAAAACTCGAAGGCCGAGCAGAAACGCAATGCAACGACCCTTGCGTCGCAAGAGACTTTGAGCGGGTTCCTATCCAAAAAGGATAAGACCTGTGACAAGAAGGAAGAGAGGAGAGAAAAGGAACGCCTCGAGAGAGAGGCGTCTTTCAAGATCTTCTTCGAATTGCAAAAGAAGAGGCTCGGCATAGAAGAGGAGAACGCTCGGACCCGGGCACAGGAGGTCGAGATCAGGGCAAGGAGGACGAGGCAAGGGCCAAGGAGGCCGACGTGAAGGCCAGTGAGGTGGACCTGAAGGCCAAGGACCTTGAACTCGCCCTACGCGCCGAGGAGGCCAGGATCATGGACATGGACATCTCCACCTTCGCCCCCAGGAAGAAGGCCTACTACGAGAAGAAGCAAAGGCAGTACATGGATCAGGTTTGATCTATTCTCGGTCCCTTCTACTTATTTCTGTTGTACTATGGCCAACATGGCCGGAAAACATGGCCGATGGCCGAAATTTGTAATATTTTGGGCACACATGGGGACATGGCTGATGGCCGAAATTTGTAATATTTTGGGTACACCTGGAGACATGGCCCGTGTGAGGCCAGGATTTATGTTTTTATTCTGTATTGGTACTAGTTTTCTTGCAATGTTGGGGGGCATCGGAAACTATGGCCACCATGCCCGAAAATGATCAAAATGATTAAAAACTCTGGCCGGGCGGACTCAATGCGTCGGCCCGTTGGGGGCAGCGGCCGGAAAGGGGCGGACATAGACGAGACATGGGTCCTTTTGGCGACGCAAATGGACCAAACGCGGACCAAACGCGCATCCGTTTGCGTCGCCCCGTTGGAGTCATCCATGGCACAGTCCGATCTCACTCCTCCCATACAAAAAAAGCATCCGCTCCTCCCATACAATAGCTGCTCCGTGCTGTGCGCCAAGGTTACGACGGCGGAGGCGGGCTCCAGTCCAGGCGAGGAATGCCGCGGTGTTGACCCAGGCGAGAGTCTCCCCTCGGGGAGATTGCTCCTCCTCCGGCTCTGCTAGTACCTCCCGCGGCGACTCCGTCCTCCGGCGGGATCCACAGGTAGGTATCTTGCGATTCGATAGATGAATAAGGCGTTCATTTCAAGTCATTCCTAGTACACGTTGAACAAATAGATGGGCTCAGGACTCGCGTATGAATTTACTCTCAAAGAAATGTGTTTCCACTCACGCCTTATGCAATGTGATATCCCAATCTACAAGCTCGATCCTCTCTGGAAATCCCAATATTTTCTTTAGATCATCCTTAGTTTATCAAGATATCTGCATTCGTCTGTTGCAAAATTATATCACCTGTTCATTTGTGTTACTACAGAAAGAGAAAAGAGGGAGATAAAAGGAAGAATCCGTAAACGTATCTAGGATGCATCTGAGTCTATTCCTAGGAGATTGATTTTTAGGCTATTCACGAATACTTACTGAAACAACGCTGCTGCCGCAAAATAATATAGAACGAGAAATAAAGGAGAGATTGACTATATATCTTTTGTGTACTCTTTGCTGACAGACAGATACATCTTCCATCGACCAGTTTACCCAGATGGACCAACCAAGAAGAAGAGGATCTAGATTCGGTCAAAAAGGCTCCATCCAAGACAAGAGCTATGCGTTCAAGAGGATAGTGAGATCGAAGGTGTCATTTGTAATCTGTAGACCGCTCTTTTTCTCTTTTAATGCAAAGGCAGAACGCCTGCCGGTTACGTTCAAAAAAAGATCGAACGTGTCAATGGAGCATCACCCTTCTACCCCTTGTAAGGATCGACATGCCATATTTATTACCAGTTACCTACTCTGCTAAATCACAACTTTGACACGGATCGTACAAGCACCGAAATACTCCCTCCGTTTTTATTTACTTCGCGTTCTGGATTTTTCTAAAGTCAAAATTTTCAAAGTTTGACTAAGTATATACGGAAAAATATCAACATCTATAATATTAAATAAATATGATAGGACAATATATCTTATGAGGATTCTAATGATATTAAAATTTTGTTATAATTGTTTATATTTTTGTCTATATATTTGGTCAAACTTCACAAAGTTTGACTTTGACTAAACCCAGAACGCGAAGTAAATAAAAACGGAGGGAACACCAACAATAATTGGCTACTCAATGTTATTGTAGGATGTTCTGCGCGACATATTGTCGCGGCTATCACTCAAGGAAGTCGCAAGGATGAGTGTACTTTCTCCTGAGTGGAGACGGCTAAGAATTTGCCACCCAGACCTGGTCTTCACCAAAGACACATTTTTCTCCAAGAGGACCAACATTTCTAAGTGGGAGTCGATTGCTGCTAAATTCGTCACCAAAGTGGAAAACGTACCGTGACGCTGGATAAGTTTGTTGTCAAGTTGGCTCTTTGGAAAGACCACGGTGATCACATTGATAGATGGATTTGTTTTTCCACTGCATCGAGGACGAAGCACATTGCTCTTGATTTCAGGTTAGATGGGTTTCGCTATGGACCTGACCAGTATGTATTCGCACTCTGCAATCTCACCGGGCCAAATGGATCTTGTGTGACGTCTCTTGATCTGCGCAACATATGTCCTAACCTGTCGTCTGGTTTCTGTGGTATCAAAAACCTTAAGAAACTCACGATACATTCGGTCTCAGTCGATGTTAGTGATTTTAAGTGCCTATTGCTAAGTTGTGTTCTTCTCGAGTGTTTAAACATCGAGGCCATCCAGTGGTTCTTAAACACAGAGCGGTGTTCCTTCCCAAGTTTACGCATACACCAGGAGCTGAGTGGATTGAAGTACCTGCGTATGCATGAATCTAACCTGGACGTGGTAGAGTTGCATGCTCCAAATCTTACAACTATTGACTTCAACGAGGGGGACCATCTCGTACTTGTGCTCGGCCAATCTTTGATGTTGTCAGAGGCAACCATTAAGTCATACAGAGGACATCGCCTGTTTCATGATGCTTTAGCGTACGTCTTCAACCAGCTTCCAAGTGATCTTCCTCGTCTGCGTAGACTGTTTCTCGATCTGGGCCTCGAAAATTCGGTTTGTTCTACTCCTAGCAATTGTCTATTTCCATTGATTGTTGTACTCCTAGCAACGAGTAAAACGAATTGCCTTATTTTATTTTAAATTTTTGCCATCATGATATTTCCATTGAGTGGTTTCGATTTACTTATTTCTTCATGGTCGTGGAATGTTTATTTCTAGGTTCAACGTTTCAGAATACCCCAGCCTGGATTCATGAAGTTGAGGTATCTGAACATCAATGCTCTTATAATTGGCAAACTGCGAGGGGATACTAATGGGTTATGGTCTTGGTTAATCTCTTGGAATCAGCACCTCTGTTACAAGAATTTGAACTCCATGTAAGCAATCAAATCTATCCTAGCAATTGTCTATTTTTTCTCTTACGATCTTTCTTGTCGATGTACATTGATATTAATGAATGGTCGGATTACATGTATGCAGATGGACGTACATGGAACTCGCCGTCGTAATTTCAGTTGGTTGGCGAAGGCTGCGCACGGGAATCCACATCGCCACCTCAAGAGTGTCTACATGACTGGATTTTCTAGTCTAGGAGGGGTAGCCGAGCTGGCGCTCTATATCCTTGAGAATGCTACTGTGCTTGAACGCATGGTTGTAGATCCAGTGGTAAGGAAAAACCATAGACTCTCCGGTCTTATCTATTCGGTCAGCAAGGCCAATGAGTTCCCCCCACGTAGACCTAATGAGGACGAGTTGAACGACATGAAAAATGGCAGGAGGTTTGCCAAAAGAAACCTTGATAGAGAGGAGTACCGTCACCTCCTTACCATTTTATGAATAACTGGATTCTGTACAAGTGAAAGGTTGATGGAACGCCGTGCTGGAAAATCAGTTGTTGCTGAATGGTTCAAGACACAAGTAGTAATATGTGCATCAGAATCGAGATTTTGCTGCACTAGTCTCTTGGACTGTTATTTTTTGCTTTGGTAATAATGAATGATGGCATGTTCTTTTCCTTGGGCGTTGGTAGTATCAACAGAAGGAGGATGTAATGAACTGATATGGGCTACTTTTCCATGAATTGAATCATGGAGTTATTTTTATTTACACAACAAAAATGTATGTACGTTTTTTTTTTTTTTGACGAGAACAGCAGGCGCTCTGCTTTTGCATTAATAGAAGGGGGAACAAAACAGTTGCAGTTACAAGATTTTACACTCAGAATCTGGTTTTAGAAAAGCCCAGGTTCACCGCCAAAAACATTACAGACTAGACTCAGGAACAGCTATCGGCCTATCGCTGACCGTTTGCAAAGGCCAGGTTCAGCAACTCGATATCGTCTCGGATTAAACTCGCCACAACATGTGCCTGCTTTGCATCATGCTGGAAAATCCTTCGCCCACGCTCCTTCCAGAGGTGCTAAAACACGTAAACTGAGAGTGAGGTGTTTTTGTTCTGCAGATCATCCGGCTTTACACTTCTGGCCTTTGCCCACCAGGAGCTGATCGAAGTGGCAGCCAAGGCAGTTTGGACCGCATCAGGGTAGTTGCCACTAAAATGCATCTAAACCTCCTTCGCAAACGGGCAGAGCAAGGCGAGATGGTTTGCCGTTTCCAATTGCTGGTCGCAAAGACAGCATGCATCATCGTGAGGCCACCCCCTTGCCAACAGCCGATCCGCTGTCCAATTTCTGTTCTGGAGAAGCAGCCAGAAGAAAAACTTGACCTTTCCTTCAGCCCTAATCTTCCAAGCCTTTTCAAGGAAAGGCTGCTTCAAACGACCCAAGAACCGGATGTATGTACGTTATTGTTCTGGTCTCTCATGTATCGTTTCTTATACGGTCACAACCTATTACAAAATCACTTGCCCTTTCTTGGGTTGTAGTAGGTTTGCTTGGTAGCCGTTGTTGTTCTCATTTAGCTTTTTATGAATTTCGTTATTACAACACTTCAGGTGAAAATTAACCAAATAATCGAAATCTGGGATAACGTGACATGTGACAAGCGAAGGAGTGAGGTAGGAGAAGGAATGTGGGATTAATTTTTGTTGGTGTTGAAGAAAGAGCATATACATGGGCACTTCACAAGTATTGGGGATGGATATCTTGAATTGGACACCTTCATGGCGGCAGTGCCATTGTTGAACAATTTTTGTTGGCTGCTGTCCCCATCTCCCACGCACCCAGGTTAGACACCTTCATGGCGGCAGTGCCATTGTTGAACACGTACAGGTGGCTGCTGCCCGTTGCCGCGTTCTCTGGGTATGCGCGAAGAGAGCCGTGGTGCACGTCTGTCTGCCTTTGCTGAAGCTCTCCACCACTGTGTGATCAATCTGCATTTGTTCGTACACGGGCGTGTTAGTTAGTTATCTCTGGCTTGCTGTGTATTTTTTCACAGTTCAGAGGAGGCTCCATGACTCACCAGCGTTCTGAGTGATATGAACTTGTCCTTCTCCACGTCCACGTCCACAAATGCTCCGTAGGATGCCTTCTGTACTCCTGCGTCTGGTAGACGACTTGTTTGCAAGCAAATGTTCAGATATGATGTTGCTTTTCCTTTCTACTTGATTCACAAACTGTCATGTTCTTGGGGGAAAAGAACTGTCATGTTCTTGGTAAACTTGCAAGCTAGCATACTTACTTTTTCAGGTCGGTACACATGAGGATTTTATACTCCCTCCGTTCCAATTTAATTGACTTTCTATCCACATTGTTAGAATATTGGGCCCATTAGTGGGCAGCCCATATAAGCAATTCTGGAAATCTTAAATTGGTCCATGTGCATGGCAGAATTTTGGAAGTGCATGTACGTGACTAAAGTTTAGTCCCATACTGCTAGCTTAGAGAGAGCTGCACCACTTTATATAGTGGAGTGTTCTATCACTTGGTGTGCTGGCTGAGAATAGAATGCTCTCTCGTGCGCACTCCTCCGCCGCCGTCCGTCACGACACGCCGCGGGTTACGGGAATGAGCCGAGCCGATGCTTATATTTTTACAGTTCAGGAAAAACGAGTCGTGTTAGCGTACGTGTACAGTTTAGCCAATTCGGATCGCTACCGGATCGTGGGCTGCTGTAACCGACTCAAACGTGTGCGACGTGGCCGGCCCACGTTGTACCCGTTAGGGTTTTCCGAACCGCACTATATATTGCCGTGCACTGCGTGCGCCGTCACACACCGAACCAATCTAGGTTTTGCCAATCTCGTGCCTTGCGCCGCCACCGTAGTCTACTCCACCCCGTGCGCCGGCGTGCACCGGCGAACGGGACAGCAGGTCTCCGGAACCGCTCGTCCTTGTGATCCTGTACGGGAGAGGGCGAATAAGGTTTTTGGGAAGCGCTCCGCGCGACTGCTTTCAAGTTCTTCATCACGGCTCGCCTTCCTGGACGATCGCCGGATCAGCGGGTGGCTCGTCTCCAACGTCGTCTTCTTCGAGCTGTTGCCGACACCGAAGCCGCTCAAGCTGTTGCCATCGCTGCTTCAACGACTGCTTCATCTACAACCGTTCGGTACGTGCGGCTTAAACCAAACTGTTTTACTATGGATGTGTTGGCGTATGTCTTGCTGCTGTTCATGTTAATTAGCACATCTAGTATGTTTGTATTTAACATGTTAGCAGCTGCGATTGTCATGTTTAATATTCTGGAATTAATCATGGAAATTATGCCTAGTAATCCAACAATCCAAAAACCTTGTATGTGTTATAGGCAATTTCCTGAGTTAAACATGGGACATCTATCTGATGCGCTGAGGCCGGACAAGTTTACCGGTGTGGACTTTAAGAGATGGCAGTACAAGACCACACTGTGGTTGCGATCTCTGAAAGTGTTCGAGGCTAGTGAGGGTTTACCTGAAGGAACTATATCTGACAGGATCAGAACAAGTTCAAGGAAACCAATACTGCCTTTGTGGGACTCGTTCTGAGTGCTCTTAGCAACAAGCTGTTTGATGTGTACATGCACATTACAGATGCCAAAGAGCTCTGGGAGGCACTGAACGCTAAGTTCGGTGTAGCAGATGCTGGCAGTGAACTGTACATCATGGAGAGCTTCCATGACTTCAGGATGGTTAACAACCGTTCTGTAGTCGAACAGGCTCATGAGATACAGTGCATTGCGAAGGAGCTTGAGCACGCTAAGTGTGCCTTACCTGACAAGTTTGTGGCTGGATGCATTATTGCAAAGTTGCCCTCTTCATGGAGGAACTTCGCCACAACTCTCAAACACAAGAGACAGGAGATATCGGTTGAAAACCTGATAGCGTCTCTTGATGTTGAGGAGAAGGCTCGGGCTAAGGACACTGCTGAGAAAGGTGAAGGTCAGTCTAGCGCCATGGTGCAGAAGAACTTTCACCATGGCAAGAACAAGGCAAAGAGTAAGCCTTCCTTCAACATGCCTACCAAGACTACTTCTTTCAAGAAGAAGAAGAAGATGCTGAACAAATCTGAGCTAAAGTGCTACACTTGTGGAGAGCCGGACACTTCTCTGTGGACTGCCCAGATCGTGCAGACAAGAAAGGGAAGAAGCATGTCAACGTCGTGACCGCTAGCAATACTGATGGGTATGGTAATTTACCATTGTGCTTTCAGTATTTCAATCTCCATGTTGGTGGATTGATACGGGTGCTAATGTTCATGTGTGTGCTGACATCTCTATGTTCACTTCTTATCAGGTCGCAGATTCAAGCGTCTTAATGGGGAATGGATCACATGCTTCTGTTCGTGGTGTTGGCACGGTAGATCTGAAGTTTACTTCGGGGAAGATCGTGCAGCTGAGGAACGTGCAGCATGTCCCTACTATGAACAAGAATCTCGTTAGCGGCTCCCTTCTATGCAGAGATGGGTTTAAATTAGTCTTGGAGTCCAATAAAGTAGTTGTGTCAAAGTTTGGACAATTTATTGGTAAAGGGTATGAGTGCGGAGGCTTGTTCCGCTTTTCATTATCGGATTTTTGTAATAAGTCAGTAAACCATATTTGTGGCAGTGTGGATTCGGATGCCAATGTGTGGCACTCTCGTTTATGTCATGTTAATTTTGGTTTAATGAGTAGACTTTCCAGTTTGCGTTTAATTCCTACTTTCACCATTGCCAAAGGTTCTAAGTGCCATAGCTGTGTGCAATCTAAGCAACCTCGAAAGCCTCACAAGGCAGCCGAGGAGAGAAACTTGGCACCTCTAGAACTCGTACATTCGGATCTATGTGAGATGAATGGCGTGTTGACAAAAGGTGATAAGAAATATTTCATGACTTTAATCGATGATGCTACTAGGTTCTGCTATGTATACTTGTTGCACACTAAAGATGAGCTATGGACTACTTTAAAATCTATAAAGCTGAAGTAGAAAATCAATTAGAGAGAAAGATCAAACGTCTTAGGTCGGATCGTGGTGGCGAGTATTTCTCCAAAATATTTGATGAATTCTGTGAGGAACATGGTATTATTCATGAGAGGACGCCTCCCTATTCTCCCCAATCAAACGGGGTTGCTGAGAGGAAAAACCGCACGCTGACCGACTTGGTGAATGCCATGTTGGACACTGCTGGTTTATCTAAGGCATGGTGGGGGAGGCTTTATTGACTTCGTGTCATGTCCTGAATAGAGTTCCAAACAAGGATAAAAGAAGACCCTTACGAGGAGTGGTCTGGGAGAAACCATCACTTTCTTATTTACGCACTTGGGGATGTTTGGCGAAAGTCAATGTCCAATTCCTAAGAAACGTAAACTTGGACCAAAGACAGTGGATTGTGTCTTTCTAGGCTATGCTCATCGGAGCATTTGCTATAGATTTTTAGTGGTTAAATCTGAGATACCTGATATGCATGTTGATACTATTTTGGAATCTCGTGATGCAACATTTTTTGAGAACATATTTCCTATGAAGGATATGCATAGCATTGCTAGAATTTCTTCTGAGATATTGTTGAACCTAGTACATCTGTTGATCATTCTGAACAACCACATGTTGAGGAAGTCCTTGAGAAGGATGACAATGAATCAGCTCCCAAGAGGAGCAAGAGACAGAGGACTGAAAAATCCTTTGGTGATGATTTCATTGTGTACCTTGTGGACAATACTCCCACGTCCATTGCAGAGGCATTTGCATCTCCTGATGCTGATGACTGGAAAGAAGCTGTCCATAATGAGATGGACTCGATTCTTTCTAATGGAACTTGGGAATTATCTGAAAGACCCTACGGTTGCAAACCTGTGGGTTGTAAGTGGGTGTTCAAGAAGAAGCTAAAGCCTGATGGTACTATTGAGAAGTACAAGGCAAGGCTTGTGGCCAAGGGCTACACCCAGCGAAGGCGAAGATTACTTTGACACCTATTCACCTGTTGCTCGTCTCACCACCATTCGTGTACTACTTTCCCTGGCTGCCTCCTATAATCTCTTCGTTCATCAAATGGACGTGAAGACAGCTTTCCTTAACGGAGAGTTGGAAGAGGAATTTATATGGATCAGCCTGATGGGTTTGTAGTAAAAGGTGAAGAGAGAAAGGTGTGCAAATTGTTAAAATCTTTGTATGGGCTGAAGCAAGCACCTAAGCAATGGCATGAGAAGTTTGACAGAACTTTAACTTCTGCAGGCTTTGCCATTAATGAGGCTGATAGGTGTGTATATTATCGCCATGGTGGGGGCGATAGTGTTATATTATGCTTGTATGTTGATGACATACTGATTTTCGGTACAAGCATGATAGTGATAAATGAGGTCAAGTCTTTTCTGTCAAAGAGCTTTGATATGAAAGATCTGGGACAAGCTGATGTGATCCTGAACATTAAGCTGATTAGGGATGAGAGTGGGATTACGTTAACGCAATCACACTATGTTGAGAAGGTCTTGAGCCGCTTTGGTTATATAGACAGCAAGCCTTCTCCAACACCCTATGATCCCAGTGTGACACTCAGAAAGAACAAGAAGGAAACGAGAGATCAATTAAGATATTCTCAAGTGATCGGTTCACTCATGTACCTTGCGAGCGCGACAAGACCTGACATCTCTTTTGCTGTGAGCAAGTTGAGCAGGTTCATGTCTAACCCGGGTATTGATCATTGGCATGCACTTGAAAGGGTCATGCGCTATCTGAACGGTACAATGAGTTATGGGATTCACTATTCAGGGCACCCTGCGGTGCTTGAGGGATACTGTGATGCGAACTGGATCTCAGATGTTGATGAGCTCTACGCCACAAGTGGATATGCATTTATTCTTGGAGGTGGCGCAGTGTCATGGAGGTCTTGCAAACAGACCATTTTGACGAGGTCAACCATGGAAGCAGAACTTACTGCTTTAGATACAGCTTCTGTTGAGACAGAATGGCTGCGTGAGCTCTTGATGGACTTGCCGGTGGTTGAGCAACCATTACCGGCCATCCTTATGAATTGTGACAACCAACGGTTATCATGAAAGTGAACAGTGCTAAGGATAATGCGAAGTCATCAAGACACGTTAAAAGACGCTTGAAGTCTGTCAGGAAAATGAGAAACTCCGGAGTAATGACTGTTAGTTATATTCAAACTGACAAAAACCTGGCAGATCCCTTTACAAAGGGACTATCACGTAATGTGATAGATAGTGCATCGAGAGATGGGGTTGAGACCCGTGAGCGTTACACCATAGTGGTAACCCAACCTATGTGATCGGAGATCCCGTGAATTAGGACCTGGGAAGAACAAGCTAGTGGTTTGACAGAGGAGAGTTTTTTTTAACCCTCTCTATGTGAAGATGCATAACTCTCAATTCTGTAAGGCAGGTTGGCGACATGCCTTAATGTGTTTCTGTTGGCTATTCGTAGCAAAGGTGCTATCCTACAGAGCGACCTTGAAAGAACACACCTATATGAGTCCGACTGTTAAACGTCGCAGTCTATGAGATTTGGGTGATCTCTAGTAAACTCATGAAGAGACCAGGGAGTATGACGCATATGCTCCACCCGCGGGGTAGGCTACTGGCAGCCACGTACTGGTTATGACTTTGAGTGAAGTCTATTGGCACCAAACTTGCAATTCAAGGTTCGTCCATTGTTCAAGTTGCTGGTAGATGTAGCTTGAAGCTCTAGGCAGAAGTTCAACTTAACAGTCTCTGCTGAAACACTGGTATATAAACAAGAAACGAGGTTTGGCAAAATCTCTAAATGGGAATTTGAGATCTGGTGGGGGATTGTTAGAATATTGGGCCCATTAGTGGGCAGCCCATATAAGCAATTCTGGAAATCTCAAATTGGCCCATGTGCATGGCAGAATTTTGGAGGTGCATGTACGTGACTAAAGTTTAGTCCCATACTGCTAGCTTAGAGAGAGCTGCACCACTTTATATAGTGGAGTGTTCTATCACTTGGTGTGCTGGCTGAGAATAGAAGGCTCTCTCGTGCGCACTCCTCCTCCTCCTCCGCCGCCGTCCGTCACGACACGCCGCGGGTTGCGGGAATGAGCCGAGCCGATGCTTATATTTTTGCAGTTCAGGAAAAACGAGTCGTGTTAGCGTACGTGTACAGCTTAGCCAATTCGGATCGCTACCGGATCGTGGGCTGCTGTAACCGACTCAAACGTGTGCGACGTGGCCGGCCCACGTTGTACCCGTTAGGGTTTTCCGAACCGCACTATATATTGCCGTGCACTGCGTGCGCCGTCACACACCGAACCAATCTAGGTTTTGCCAATCTCGTGCCTTGCGCCGCCACCGTAGTCTACTCCATCCCGTGCGCCGGCGTGCACCGGCGAACGGGACAGCAGGTCTCCGGAACCGCTCGTCCTTGTGATCCTGTACGGGAGAGGGCGAATAAGGTTTTTGGGAAGCGCTCCGCGCGACTGCTTTCAAGTTCTTCATCACGGCTCGCCTTCCTGGACGATCGCCGGATCAGGGGGCTCGTCTCCAACGTCGTCTTCTTCGAGCTGTTGCCGACACCGAAACCGCTCAAGCTGCTGCCGTCGCTGCTTCAACGACTGCTTCATCTACAACCGTTCGGTACGTGCGGCTTAAACCAACTGTTTTACTATGGATGTGTTGGCGTATGTCTTGCTGCTGTTCATGTTAATTAGTACATCTAGTATGTTTGTATTTAACATGTTAGCAGCTGCGATTGTCATGTTTAATATTCTGGAATTAATCATGGAAATTATGCCTAGTAATCCAACACAAATGTGGATGTATCTAGACATATTACATATATAGATACATCCACATGTGGTGAATAGAAAGTCAATTAAAATGGAACGGAGGGAGTACTTGACATCGTGCCTGAACCACTGAAGAACACCACAGCATGCTCCTCCAGGTCGCCGGTGGCCATGACCAGCAGCCCAAATGGGCCAACACCGCCTAGGGCCGACGCTTCTTGCGCGCGTCGTAGAAGGACTTGGACGCGTACACGTGGCCGTGGTCGAACCAGCGCCAGGTCCTGCATTCACTGCCACCGGTTAAAATGTGTCCGCCGCTTCGTACTGATCCTGCTCCGCCAGGTTACTGACTTGAGCAGTACTGGAGTCCTGATTTTCCTGACGTTCATGTTTATTGCCTTCATGTCAATTTCAGAAAAAAAGAATCTAAAAAATTCAGAAAAAGGTGTATGCTTCCAACCATCTTTTGGGCTTTTAGCATGTAATGAACTACATTTTGCTTTTATCTGTACAATGTTTTATTTGGAAAATAATAAAGCAATGTCAATTTGATATAATAAATATTAGTGGAACTTGAATCTTTTTTAGATATAAGAAGGTAGCCCACAGTCTATTTATTACAAATAAGTTTCTTCTAGTAAAAGGTACAAAACATACATTGTTTGAGTTTCTGGGAGTGACCGACGGAAAATCACAGGAAGACCTTCTCTGCATCTGCCACCACCCAACAATTGATCTCCTCCTTGAGAATCAACTGCGACGCGAACGTCCCCCTTATGAGTACAACACACATCCTCTCAAGAACAAGCGCATTGGAGAACAAGAGTCTGGCCATCAGCCTCTGCGCCTCACCGCCGTCGTAGTGCACCATGTTGATCTCCTTCACTCGATGCCGCAAGCATGGCATCGAGAAGCTCGATTCCTCGGGAACTGTTAACTCGTCGGTAGCTACCAGTAAATCATCGCTGACTGCATCCTTCTTGTCCATTGTTGCTCGTGAGACTTTTTCGCTCGAGAGAGAGAGAGAGGGGAGTGTGTGCCAAAGAAATGGTTTGCCTCAATTTTCCATTTTTCTATTCATGGGGTATTTATAGGGTAAACACTATTCCTACAAATATCTGGCTAGATATTTCCAGCCAGCTTGGCGAACCTATCCACACAGGGACAAGTGTCACACCACTACGCGCGGGCCACACAGGTGTCCAGGACACCTGTGCTTCTAGAACCTCCTAGCAGATTCCAGACCGCCAACACCCGCGCTGACGTGTCCACAAGCAGGAGTCGACAGGCCGACTCCGTCACTCGACACTTCCACGGGTAGGAGTCGAGAGTTCGACTCCACGTACCCGGAAACTACCTCCAGTCAGAACAACCTCCGACTGGGCTACCTACTCCAGTCCTCCTGACTCGAACACTCGGGTTCTCCTGACCCGAAGTCACTCGAGTGACAATCCACTTGAGTCGACTAGGAATACAAGCCTATTCTAACAATCACTCCCTAGGCTTGAGTTCCGGCGACACCTCCACCATGCCGATCCTTGAACGCAGCTCTGCCAGGCGGACTCGACCAAGTGGCTTGGTCAGCATGTCTGCGAGTTGGTGTTCGGTGGGCACGAACTCCAGCTCGACTTTCTTCGCCTCCACGCAGTCTCGAATGAAGTGGTACTTCAAGTCGATGTGCTTTGATCGCTCGTGAAAGACGGGATTCTTGGCGAGCGCGATAGCCGACTTGTTGTCGACCTTGAGCACCACGTGCTCAGCTTCGCCGTTGCTGAACTCGGACAGCAACCGAGCCAGCCAGATCCCTTGGCAAGCAGCTGTGGCAGTCGCCACATACTCCGACTCGCAGCTCGACAGAGCCACGACCTTCTGCTTGAGTGACTGCCAGGTCACTAGGCTGCACCCGAGGAAGTACAGGGTGCCCGACGTACTCTTGCGCGAGTCGACGTCGCCCGCCAGGTCGCTGTAGCCGACCAGGCGCGGTGCACCTTCACTCCTCCCATACATACACCCGAGTCGCTGAGACCCGGCGATGTAGCGTAGGATGTGCCTCACAGCCGCGAGGTGCTCCAGAGTTGGAGCCTCCATAAACCTTGATACGAACCCGACTGCGAAGGTCAGGTCCGGCCTCGTGTGCACCAAGTACCTGAGGCTCCCGACGATGCTCCGATACTCGGTCGCATCTGTCGCGGGTGCCGTGCTGCACTTGGACAGCTTGAAGCGTGGCTCCATGGGTGCGTGGACGGGTTGCACCCGCCCATCCCCGCCTTCTCGAGCAGCTTCTGGGCATAGGCACCCTGCGAGATATCAATCCCGCTGGGTCCTTGTCGAACCTCGATGCCAAGGTAGTAGCTTAGCAACCCGAGATCGGACATCTGGAATAGGCTCTGCATCTCCAGCTTGAATCTGTCGATGTCGCTGGAATCCGAGCCTGTGATCACCAAGTCGTCGACGTAGACACCGACTAAGAGCCGGCTCGGAGTCGCTCCTCGCGCGTACATGCCATGCTCCGACTCGCATCTTGCGAAGCCGAGCGTGACGAGGCATGCATCGAGCTTGGTGTTCCATGCCCTTGGCGCCTGCTTGAGGCCGTAGAGCGCCTTGCTGAGTCGAAGCACCAGGTGCTCCTTCCCCTTTGCAGCGAAGCCGGTTGGCTGCTGCACATACACCTCTTCCTCCAACTCGCCGTTGAGGAAGGCTGACTTGACGTCCATGTGGTGGATGTCCCACCCCGCACTCGCCGCCAGAGCTAACAGTAGCCTGACGGACTCGAGACGGGCCACGGGTGCGAAAACCTCGTCGTAGTCGACCCCGTGCCACTGCACGTAGCCCTTCGCCACCAGGCGAGCCTTGTGCTTAAGGACTGCGCCATGCGCATCCTTCTTCACCTTGTACACCCACTTCAGGCCGATCGCGCGGTGACCTGGTGGTAAGGTGGCCAGCCTCCAAGTCGAATTGGACTCGATGGCCTCCAGCTCCTCTTGCATCGCCTGCCTCCAGCTGGCATGCACCTTCGCCTCTTCGAACGAGCCTGGCTCTTCGGAGGCGAGATAGTGGAGCTCCTCGTCCGGCTCAAGGGCCGAACCCACTTCGAGCACGTTCTGCAGAGTGCGGAACCGGTGGTCGAAGCTCATGTCGTCTTTTCCATCGAGCATACCTGAGTACCTCGAGGGTGGCGTGACGAACTCGACGCCTGAGACACCGGAGTCGAAATCTCGGTTGTCGGGTGCTCCGGTGTTGTTGGAGAACCAGCTGGGGATGCACTCCCCACTCCAGGAGTTGGCGAGTCTGGAGTCGGCGAGTCGGGTGCTGGACCCGCACTCCCGTCACTCGAAGTTGGTTGCGGCTCGAACACCATGTGTTCGACCGCGAAGGTGTCGACTCCGAAGGTGTTCACCGGAGTGTCCGGCGAACTCCAGTCCCAGCTCGCGTTCTCGTCGAACACGGCATCTCGCGTGATGGTCACGCGGTTAGTCACCGGGTCATAGGCCCGATGACCCTTCGTCCCAGGTTGGTACCCGACGAAGATCATCGGCCTGCTCCGGTCGTCGAGCTTCTTCATCCCGGGCGCGCGTCTCTCTGACATGCACCACGCACCCGAACGTGCGCAGGAAGCTCACATTCGGCTTGCGGCCATGCCAGGACTCGAACGGCGTCATGCCGTCCACGCTCTTGGTTGGCGACCTGTTCAAGATGAACACGGCCGTCGTCACTGCCTCGCCCCAGAATTCTCCGGGTACCTTCTTGGCCTTCAGCAGACTGCGGGCCATTCCCACAATCGTCTGGTTGCGTTGCTCCACGACGCCATTCTGCTGCGGGGAGTACGGAGCCGTCAGGTGACGCTCCATCCCTAGCTCAGCGCAGTATGCTGTGAAGGACCCGGAGGTGAACTCGCCTCCGCGATCCGTGCGCAGCGTGCGTAGCTTGCAGCCTGTTTCTGCTTCGGCTCCCGCCTGGAGTCGAATGATGGCGGCTGCGGCCTCGTCCTTCGTCGAGAGAAGGGCGAGCCACATGTACCGCGACAGGTCGTCCACCAGTAGGAGGAAGTACCTCTTCCCACTCGGTGTGGCCGGGGTGATCGGCCCGCAGAGGTCGCCATGGACCAACTCGAGTCGCTCCTTCGCCCGGAACTTCGCTTGCTTTGCGAATGGGGCTCGCCTCTGCTTCCCTGCTAGGCAGGCGTCGCAGAGCTGGTTCACGTGCTCCACCAGAGGGAGGCCACGCACCATCTCACCCTTCGCCAGTCGGCGCAAGCTGTCGAAGTTGAGGTGCCCGAACCGCGCATGCCAAGTCCACGCCGGGTCGTCGCCAGTGCCCACGACTAGGCACACTGGCTGCGCGACTCGCGCGTGTAGCTTGTACATCCGGTTCGGCTCTCGCCTGACCTTGATCAGGAGCTGCCGCTCCCTATCACGCACTCGAAGGATCCCATCCTCGATCAGCACCTGGCAGCCGTTCTCGTCGAACTGGCCCAGGCTGATGATCTGCGTGTTCAGCCGGGGTATGTAGTACACCCCGGTGACGGCCCGATGCTCGCCTGTCTTGCAAACGAAGAGCACCGTCCCTTGCCCGCAGATGTCGACTCGCGAGCCATCACTGAACTCTACAGTCCCAGTGATGCTTGTGTCGAGTTCCGCGAACGCGGCGCGGTCACCACTCATGTGATTGGTGGCGCCCGAGTCGAGGTACCAGACGCCCTTCTTGGCGTCCCCCTCTTGCGCCAGGTTCACCTGTGCCTTCTCCTCTAGCATGAGGAGGACCGGCTCCTTGCGAGTCGGGTCAGCCAGCTCCTTGCGAGCTGGCGCAGTCGAGTGCTTTCCACTCGACGAGGGTGTCGAGTCCTTGCGACCCGACACTCCCGGCTGCTGGAGCCGGGTGGCCAACTCCTCCCGAGTTGCCATGGTCAGCTCCTCCTGAGCCAACGCAGTCGAGTGCTCTCCACTCGACGAAGTTATCGGGTGCTCTCCACCCGACGAGGCTGTCGAGTCCTCCCGACTCGACACTCCCGGATCCTTGCGACCCGAGACGGCCGACTCCTCTCGAGTCGCCGAGCCCAGCTCCTCCCGAGCTGGGGCAGTCGAGTGCTTGCCACTCGACGATCCTGCCGAGTCCTCCTGACTCGACGATGCTGTCGACTCCTCCCGAGTCAACATGTCCCACTGCGCGATCCACTGGATCGGCGCGAGTTCCTTCGGAGGAGTCGATGATCCCTCCGACTCTGCCACCGGTCGAGTCGCTGACTCTGCCACCGGTCGAGACAAGGGTGCCGCCTCCGAGGTGCTCGACTCCGCCTGGCGAGTAGAAGCATGGAGCTGTGGGGCAGTCGTGATGGTGCAGGTCTCCATCATGAGGAGTGCGATGTCATCCTCATCGTCTCCGCCACGGACGAGGTGTGCTACTGCACCCTCTGCGCGCACGAGGTGTGCTTCCTCGCGCTTCTTCTTGCGGCAGTCCCGCACCCAACACTACTAGATATCCCAATATAGCCGAGGGTTGAATTACCGTCGGATATTTAAGTTTACTGTCGGTTAAGACTATATCCGACGGTGTACCGTCGGTTATTTCCCGTCGGTGATGCTCGGTCGGCCATTACTCCCATAACCGACGGTACCGTCGTCTATTATGTTAACCGACGGTGCTAAACTGACGGTGAACTGTCGGTTATGACTTGGACATGGGCCAGCTCACCCTGTGTTGACGCCACTTATAGCCGACAGTTCCCCGTGGGTTATGTATTTTCCGACGGCTGTATTCTCCTGTCAGCATTGAGAATGGATGACAATCTTTCTGTCCCGTGGAATATTGTGTAGTTGAGAGGGTAGCATTTGGTTTCCACATCAGTCATCACCGCTCCTCGAGGAAGGCTACTGACAGGTGCAGGGTACGAGGTTTCTAATCTAGTAGCACTTCGTAATTACACAAAAAAAATCAGAACTGCTTGCATTAATATATATTTAACCCAAATGACATACAATCTCATAATGTATCACAAACCGAAATAGAGTTGCATCCAAATTACATTAAACCTTGATGATTGTCGAAAGAAAAGAAAAAAGAACATCAAACACACTCCAGCCAAAGAACTTCAATTGGTTGTATGGCTTTGAAAAGTCTCTTCTACTCTACACCACTCATATCATGCTCATCATCAAAGATGCCATTCTCGTTGTTGCCACTACCTCCGGCATTGCTTCCCATTCCCTACAAAAATTAAAAAACTAGTGGTAAGAAGGATGAAAAGATGAATCATAAGGGACAGCAAACGAAAGAAATCTAAACAAGATGGCAAGATAATTCACGTAATTATTTAGATAAAAAAATATTGTTGTAATCAAGGCAGAAAACATAAGTACGGCTACCACTTGACTTAGATTTTGATTAAAAAAACTCAACAGCACAAAAGTTCTACTTTGAAACCACAAAAACAGCAGATTATAATCTAGCCTAGAGATGCATGTAAGTATTTAACTCATACATAATAATAATTACTATTAGTAGTTGTATGCACTCTGATTATTGACATAGAGATAAGACTGATCAGCAAACTTACTGGTTCAGTTTCATGTTAATTAGACACAGCTCCTCCACTTGCAAACCCAACTTCAGAGTCTGATGTGGCCTATAATGAACACAGGATAAATTAAATCGCAGTATGAGATATGCATAATAAATCGACTTCATATATATCCTAATTGCTGCTATTTTACATTTAGGATATGTTAAATTAATATGTTGGACGCAGAAATTAACTTCATATATATCATGATCGTTACTAGTATATGTTTAGACAGGAAAACAAGCAATGTAGTAGCAGAAGATTCACTCAAAGCATTAACTGAGCATTCTTACCATCATGATGGTTGTGCTTGTGCGGCAACGTTAAATTAGTTCCAATCCCACCACTCGAAGTCGTACTTGGGGCGCTACAGCCTCATCCGTGGCTCTCGCACGGCAGCAGGTAGCGGAACTGAACTCCAGGCTCCTGCGTGAATTGAGCACCAAACCTAATCAAATTACAGAAATATTGACAGAAGGCGACCAGTGGGCTACATATTTTACGGAAACTGCAATGGGAGGACACCAAAAGGCTTCATCAGCTAGACTAAATTCACATAGAAACATATGCAAGTCATTATTGTCATATGGAGGGAGATCAAGTGAAGTCAGACCTTGTTGGCACCCACGTATTCAGGATCCGCTGAAGTCGTCGCAGGCAAGGCCGAGGCAGTCGTCCTTCTGAAGGGCGCCTTCTCAAGATCCGGCAGAACCTCACAAGTCGGCGACAGCATGGCTGGTGGTCACTGCTGTCCACCGCCCCACCGCGTCGCTCCCTCGGAGGCGCTCGACGAGATTATCCGCCCCTATGCCCCCACGACCTAGCCTCGGCATGCCCGCCGGCGCAGGCACATGGTTTCCCTCGCCTCGCTCCCAGTCGAGATAAATAGTGGGAGGTGGGTGTGGAGGAGGCTGCGCATAGGCTGGGTTTGTGTACCAAGGTGGAGGAGGCCGCCGGCGCTGGCAGATCGGATCGGCTGCGGGGAGGCGGCGAGATAGGAGGCAGTTCATTTCGAGGACTTCGGGTGGGAGGGTTCTGGTTAGGAAGATAAGGTAAGACGTGGTGGTGGCTTGACTGGCCCACCTATTAGAGAGGGATGGGTTCGCCAAATTTCTGCAACGCCCGCGCGCACTCAATGCGAAATAAGCGGCCCGCGCCAAATTTCATGTTTGCTTTTTTGCTCAGCGCTTGCTACAAGATTTTTTTTTTCATCTTTTATATGTATGATGCATCTCAGAAAATCACAGAAATACCGAGCAAATTTTAAAATGGACAAAACATTATAAAATATTACGTACGCCAAGTTCAATCGATCATATGAGCCCATCAATCTATCTCACTAAAAGACAAACAAAATTCATTTTACGGCAATGTCATTTATCCCTGATGTGAGCACTTGAGAGGGATTCCATAAACATTAACTCTCAATTAGATATACGCTAACATTTAATTAATCCAACACAAACGTTCGTCAAAACAAACTAACGCTTATAATTTAGGAAAATCAACCTCCAACAATTACAATCACGAACGCCCCATGCTTAGCAGAGCCGACCATCGAAACAAATCACTGACTGTCAGCGTCACCGTCTCTTCACGAACACCTTTCTCATAGCTGGCCAGATCACAACTACCAATAATCTACATATGACGGAGCTTCACCAAAAACTCTCTCGTAATGAAAGAAGAACAGCCTTGCCTCGTTATATGTCCTTAATTTCATTCTATGTTACTCTCCGAACTCAATGAAGTCACTTATCCAACCCGCGATCAATTTCAAAAACCCCTCAATTCTGAATTAGTTGGATTTGTCCTTATTTTGCAATATGGTTAGCATGATCTCACCAAATTTATCTCATATGGACATTTGACCCCCCCCCCCCCCCCCTACTTAGTTGTGTCAACCATTGAAACATATAACCTAGGGTCAATGTCAACCGTCGGTTATTGTTATTCCCCGTCAGTTATTCGTCTATAATGGCCGAGAGTTGGTTTTCCCCATCGGCTATATACCTAAATAGCCGACCGTAAAGGATTAGCCGTCGGGTATTCTAATTCACCGTCGGGTATGAGATAGGGTAGCCGAGAGTTAGTTTTCCCCGTCGGGAATTGAGGTGCACCGTCGGTTATTGGTCATCATACCCGAGAGGATCCTGATCACCGTCGGCCATCAACGACACCGTCGGTTATTAGTGTAATAGCCGAGGGGCCGTCGGATATTAGATTTTACCGTCGGAAATATGGGGATTTCTAGTAGTGCAATGGCCGGCGACTCCGCAGTACCTGCACGTGTCTTTCGACGTGCCAGGGTTCCCAGCTCCACGAGCTGAGTAGCCTCTACCGCGACCGCGCGGCTTGCCGCCGCCGCGTCCGGTATGGCTGGAGGATCCACCTCCATCCTGCAGGCGCATCCGAGAGAACCACTCCTCCTCCGTGAGGAGTAGTTTCCCAGCCTGCTTGGCCTCCGGCTACTCCGCCTCATGTCGCTCCTCAGCCGTTTTGAGGCGGCCGATGAGCTCCTCCATGGGGAGCTTGTCGAGGTCGAGCAGAGTCTCGATTGAGCATGCCATCTGCGAGAACCTCGTGGGAACGACCGAGAGAAACTTACGGATTGTGTCTGGCTCGGTGATGGTGACGCCGAGCACCCCGAGCTGCGACACGAGTGACGACATCCGCATGGCGAAGTCGTCGATGTTCTCGCCGTCGCCGAACTTGATGGCCTCGTATTGCTTCTTGAGCGCAGTCGCCTTCGCCTCCCGGACACGGGTATCTCCGACCCGCATCGTCTTGATCGCCTCCCACGCCTCCTTGGCCGTCTTCTTCGACGCCAGTGCGGAGATCATCTCCGGCGGAACGGCGAGCAGCACGTACTCGAGTGCTGCCCGGTCCGTCTCGCGCTCCTCCGTGCCCTCGTGCACGGCGGACCAAACACGGCGTGCCTCAAGCTTCACTTGCATGAGCAGCGCCCAGTCCGCGTAGTTTGACCGCGTGAGCAGCGGCCACGAACTACCGGCCTCCCGCACAACACGCTGGACTGCCAGCGTGTTCGCGGCCTCCTTCACCTCCGCCGGTAAGAGCGCCTTCCCGTCGCCCATCTCCGGTGAGATCTCTCAAGAACTCCGGCTCTGATACCAATTGTTGCCCGTGAGACTTTTTCGCTCGAGAGAGAGAGGGGAGTGTGTGCCAAAGAAATGGTTTGCCTCAATTTTCCATTTTCTATTCATGGGGTATTTATAGGGTAAACACTATTCCTACAAATATCTGGCTACATATTTCCAGCCAGCTTGGCGAACATATCCACACAGGGACAAGTGTCACACCACTACGCGCGGGCCACACAGGTGTCCAGGACACCTGTGCTTCTAGAACCTCCTTGCAGATTCCAGACCGCCAACACCCGCGCTGACGTGTCCACAAGCAGGAGTCGACAGGCCGACTCCGTCACTCGACACTTCCACGGGTAGGAGTCGAGAGTTCGACTCCACGTACCCGGAAACTACCTCCAGTCAGAACAACCTCCGACTGGGCTACCTACTCGAGTCCTCCTGACTCGAACACTCGGGTTCTCCTGACCCGAAGTCACTCGAGTGACAATCCACTCGAGTCGACTAGGAATACAAGCCTATTCTAACATCCATGGCGTTGTTTCTGTATTCACCTTCCTCTTCCATGGAGCCATCTTCTTCTTCTTCATACATGGCATCACCTTCATCTGCCTGAATGTACTCTTGCTCCTTGTCTGCGACGTACTCCTCTAGGTTGGGGTCTGCTCCAGGACTCTACCCACCACGATGACAGCGCCGCAACTCCCAACAGGCCCTTGCAGCGTGAGCCGCGTCAGGCAAGTGAATGACGGGAACCCCAAGAAGAACCTGCTCTCCAGCCTTCGATGGTGCAGGTGCAAGTACTTGGTGTGAGAGAATTTCTCCATGAACATCCTGAACCCATCAAACTCTTCCTCCTTTGAGTGTGCTCTGCAGAAGTCGAATGTGCATGAAGGGATTTCCGACGAGCCGTGCAGGGACATGAGCGATTGCGCAGGCACCATGCCACAGTAGTCAAGCGACCTCAGCTCCGATGCATCGATGTCTATGGACCTCACGTTGTGGCAGCAGCGGAGGGCGAACCTGCGGAGACGTTTGTCAAGGACTGATACTCTTTTGATTCGGTCAATGGCTTCCAGCGTGAGGTCGACAAGGCGGGGGCAGCTGGAGATGAGCCGCTGGATGCTTCTCCCGCTATCATGCGGGGGCTGTAATGCTCAGCGTGTCGAGGAACGGCAGGTTGACGGCAGCCGGTAGTTTCAGCCGGCAGTAGGCGATGGACAGCGTCCGTATGTCCATGCACCTGAAGAGCCTCCTCGGGAGGACATATGACCAGCAGTCCTCTTCGTTGTCGGAACCGCTGTCCACTTCTCCTTTCTCGCCGCTGTTTTGGTAGTCGTCACAGTCATCATCGCGTTGGCAGATTGGGCCGATGCGAAAGCGCAGGTCGAGGTGGAGCTCCTGGTTGCTATGCCGCAGGACGTAGGAGAGCCACTGGTCGACGTGGACGAAGTTCCAGCTATGGCAGTTGTCGAAGGCGAAGCGGAGGCGGCGCAGCGCCACGTTGTGGCCGGCGCACCGGCGGCGACACAGAAGCGCGGAGCAGACGTTGTCGAGGAGACGCCAGCTGCAGCTCTTCCTCTCCGGGGCCTCGTAGTAGAGGTGTCCCAGTCTCGTTCCCTCTCGCCCTCTTTCTCCTCGAAGGAGATGGTGTGGACGTTGCAGAAGATGTCACGCCACCGCCGGGACAGCGCCGCCGCGCAGGCAGCCTCCTTGTTGGGGAGGAAGGAGAGGATGTGACCCAACAAGTGGTCGGTGAGATTGCTCAGGCGATCTCTTACCTCTGGCGGCGGCGACGAAGAAGCCATATCGATCGCCCGGCTGGTTTGGATCGGATCTACTCCAGGGTTTAAGTGGAAGCGTGTCCCGTAACAACTAACATGACCGACTATAATCACGTGACCTGAACCGACTACAATTCAGATCAGAGGCGGCATCGGTACCTCGGAAGCTTAGACACGAAGCGATCGCTTCTGATCTTCTGACCTCGGCGACAATGGCGACTTTGCACAGGCACGGAGGGGACCGGCTGAGCGCTCTCCCGGACAACACGCTCGTCCGCGTGCTCTCCCACCTGCCGTCCGACGAGGCCGTGCGCAGCAGCGCTCTCTCGCGCCGATGGCTCGACGTCCACGAGGCTGTCCCCGTCATCAACCTCGTCGACACCAAGAAGGGCGAGCGGTGCGGCGGCGACCTCAAGGTCTGCTTTGACCATCAGGTGACGAGCGCCATCCTCTCCAAGGGGATGACGACGCCGATCCGAGCCTTCCGCCTCAGCGTCCTGGAGCCTCCCTACGACCTGCTCGACCAGTGGATCGCCACCGTCGTCACCTCAGGCGTTGAGGATCTCGACGTCAAACTCAGGTATAATGGCACCTGCATGCGCACGCTCTGCCCCTTAGCCTCGGCGAACTTGGACGCAACGGGAGCGTGCACCAGGACGCACCGCCGGATCTTCAGCTGCCCCACGATCCGCTGCCTGCGCCTCAAGAACTAGACGCTTGACCTGCCGACCGGTGGTGTGGTCATGGAGTCGCTGGAGACGCTCTGCCTCGCGAGGATCATGGACCCGGACGGGCTGTTGCAGTAGCTGGTATCCAGCTGCCCGCACCTTGCCGACCTGACCCTGCAGGAGTGCCCGAGCATCAAGGAGATCACCGTGCCGAGCCCCCGTCTACCGAGCTTCGCCATGATCTGCTGCCACAACGCCAGCAGCGTCGAGCTTAACTCGACCTGCGTGCAGTCGTTACACTACAAAGGCAGCCTCCCTCCTCCCGGGTCGTCGTTCTTCACGGTTGCAAACTATCAAAGGATCAAGGCTGTGACAATTGAGATCTGCGAAAACCTTTGCACCAAAGGACCGGGTGCAATCGATCCGGTCACCAGACTCATCAGGCAGTGCTCCAAGCTGACGTACCTTCACCTTTCCTTGCGCCCAGCAATGGCTTTCTACAACAGCATGTTCACAAGCGTCTTGCACGACCTGCGCAGCCTCAAGCACCTCAGCCTCCAGGGATGCTTGCCTGCCGAACACACCGTACGGTCAGTTGTCGCCTTGCTTCTCAACACAAAAAACCTGGAAATCTTGTCGTTGTTTCCTCTCGGTCCAGAGCCTCCGAAAGGGACGTCATCAGACTCTTCTGATGAGGAAACAGATAGTGACTTAGACGGCGAATCAGAAGCCGATCCAAATGGCGAACCAGATAGCGACAAGCCACATGGTGCCGCCAACAATGGTGTCAAGTATAGTATCTCGATACCCAAGAGTCTATGGGGGACATACGTCAGATGCTTGGATCGTAGTGTGACAAGAATCGACATTGGAAACTACCAAGGACAGCCTCTTGTAAAGATGCTTGCAAAGTTTCTGCTCTCCAGAGCTGCAGCGTTGGAGGAATTCTCTGTTACATTAGCAGCTGGACTTTATCCACAGAAGGATGAGATTGGAAATGAGCTAGCATCCTGGCGATGGAACTACTCTACCAGGGTAACTTGTAATAAGTTACAGCGACGGAAAATCTAGAGGTTACTTGTACGCGCAATATATTAAATTACAAACGATTTTTGTTTTGCTATTCTTTTAATAACACCAGATATTACAGAGGTCATTTGCTTATTTCTCTGTTAAATTTCTTTCTTTCTGACTGATACTAACCAACTATTACCCTGATGAGAAATCAATATCGGACACAGCCTGTTCCAACGTTGCAGAAGCCAGATATAAATCTAGAATAAAATAAAGAGAGTAACATTTCTGTATACAAAAGAGATCGAGAAAGCTCTGTATACATTTCTGTATGGCAAGCAAACAACTTATTATGCATAAATAGCATTGTTTACAGCTAGATTAAACTTCTTAAAAATTCTAGGGTATGAAGTAAGCGATGTCAAATTTGATTTTGCAAGATCAGCACCATACAAGCAAAACTGGTAAGTTTAGGACGAACATTCGCATACCGTTGAGATCAGTTCCTGGAAGCGTCAAGAGGGCTATCAGCAGTGCTTGGAATGACATCTGGTGAAATATTGAAGGGCAGGACGTGCAGGGTTAAGAACACTAACTGGAAGGGCATTGTCCTGCACAGAAGGCAGCTCCCTGAGATTATAGTGGCAATTCCTTGCATAGTGTAGGCTTTGCAAAGTGGGGATTGCATTCAGCTTCAAGAGGTGCATCATAATCAAATTGGAGACTCGACAGTGCCAGTGAGGGTTGATTTATCCAATTAAACTTTTGTGGGAAAAAATTGCTGCAATCATACCGTATTACTGAGCAATAATTTTGAAACTAGATTTGCAATGTTGATTTCAAAATGAAGCCTCAACTGCAGAACAATTTTCAACAGCTTATTTAAAATTGAGAAATAGCATAACATTCTCTATTTGTCTTCCCAACACCATTTCTTATCAACACTTGCTATTCCCATACATGTAAGTCTAATATCACCATACCCTAAACAGAGTTCTGAAGATATATTGAGATCAAGCTATTGCAAATTACAGAATTTGTGTGATCATCTAGAGGGCCAACCTCAGCGCTCAGAGTACAGAATACCACATACTGAACCATCTATCGAGTTCGCAGCCGTAAAGAAAATGGAGCATTCGGACATGGGAGCTCACCGTACCGCCGCCGTACGCCCGCCTCCGCGGCCAGCAGAGAGAGCGGAGGGGCCACGGACCACGGTCGCGCTACCCATGGGGTGGCCGGAGCTGGCCTTCTCCACAGACTGGGATACTGCGCATTGAGTTGTGTTCACGGCCGGTTGTCTGTTCGACTAGCTCGGCCGCTGCCGGATCTACTGACGGCCGGTCCGCGTGGGTGGACGCAGGCGAGGAGTTGGATTCGCCATGGTTCGTCTCAGCAGACCAAAGATTTGCCGCTGGAAGACCAAATAGTTGGACGGGCATTTCTGGCTCTCGGGTGCAAGCGCACCCTATATGCGCCATTTTTTTAATACAAATTCTGAAAAAGAAAAGTCAAAAAGTTGAATCTCTTTTGAATCAAACATTTTCGATAGAGAGAATATATTAATATCAAGCAGATACCAATTACATCCGGCCTCTGCAACAACATAATGTCTAAGAGCTAGTCGAGACATTAAGTATGCACATAGCCAAAAAAAAAATACCACCGAACTGATCAGCGAAATAACAGAGCTAACTCCACCAACGGTCACACCTAGACTGCCAGAAAGGTTATCCGAACGACGCCTCCAAGAAGGGAATAGTGCACAAACACCATCGTCGCCTGATCATCAGATCATGGGTTTTCACCCTGAAGAAAGTCCGAATATACTCCAGACAATGCCTTCAACAAGGAAGTGAATTTAGATCCTCCATTGCGAGGTACAACCAGTAAAGGTCAAACCTAGAGTTTTCACTCTGGAAATCGAAACTTGGTGCCCAAAGAGCACCACCAAGAATAACGTCCTGCTGTGTTGCCGCCCCCGCTTGCCAAGACTGCCGCGAAACGCTGATCATCACCCGGCTCACATTCGTCTAATGCACGATTTCAACATGGAATTTGCCATGCAAGTGAAACCGCAATCACGAAACGAGTAGTGAAGCATCGTCTTCTCCCCATCCGTTGGTATGCTTTCTCATCCAAGCCTTGCCGATCTCTACGGTTCAATGGATCTCTTTGGTCTGCAGCCTCGAATCGAAGGCCTAGCAGCCGCGGAGTCAGGACGACGTGGATCAGGAAGGCGAGGCGGTGGCCATGACCTCAAGTCCACAACCACGCGTGGCATCCTATAGGTCGCACCACCACCATGCCCTCGGCTTGGAACAGATCTTCATGGCAGAGGCTTGAGACGCCACCATGCCGACTTAATCTGCTCAAGTGCCACACCTTGAGGCAATCCGCTACCACGAACCTGACAATGATTACATGTCGCGGCGCAACTGCAGGTCGCCGGAGTATGCACCGAAGGGCCGGATGAGGCACCAAGGGTCACGATCTAGCAGTGGGGACGGGTATGCAGCACAGAGCACATCGCCATGGACAACCAACCAAGTCGGCCTGAGTGCTCACCGCTGCAAGATCCGATTTATTCGATCCTGCCAAGCGAGAGGAGAAAATAAATAAAAGGAGGCGCCTTGCCACCGCCGTCCGCCGTCGGATGGGCCTCCTCCGGCGGCGGCGGGGGGAAGGGACGGAGTGGAGGGTGGCCGCCGGCGGAGGGCAGCTAGGGTTCCCCGTGCCGCCCTTTGAATCAAACATTATCGAGTGCATAACTTGTTGGATCCACATTTACAGGTATACGTGCTACCGATTCGTTCTGCAACCTACAAGACAAGCCGGCGCTAGATCCCGGTTCTTGCCGGTGTAAGGGCTCTGTTTTCACATGGTTTTTTTTGTTGGGATTTGTGTCTTACTAAGGAAGGCGAAGCATTGGCGGCTTCTTTAAAATGGAATAAGGTCCTCCCCACCTAATACTCGTCCTGGCGGTGCTTGTAACATCGCCGGAGTGCGTGTGGAGGTGTGTCCTCTGTGAATCTCGCGAGATTCGATCGATGGTTGTCTTCACTGGATCGGATTGGATCTGGTCTTTGTTTGTTTGTGTTTGTGTGTATATAGGTTGGATCCTTCCGATCTACGCTTCTCTATAATGACAAAGATTGTAGTTTGTGCGCTGTTCCCGTGGGCATTTAGCACAACGACGTCCCAATTGTCTACTAGAAAAGTTTTGCCCGGCTCTAGGGATGGAGGGGCGATGACAGTGGCGCACCTTTGTCTCATTCTAGTTATTCCAATAATTGTTAGGTGGTTTGCGGAGCTGGATGTAATTTTTGTTAATTCTGGTGTTCTCATTCTAGTGATTCTAATATTTTTTAGGTGTTCTCTGTATTGTCCTGACTGTTGATGAATCGATCAGAATTCTCTCAAAAAAGGGTTTGACCAAAGAAGGGTTCCCATTGAATTTAGGGCAAAAAACTATTTATGGCACGTTAAAGCGTGAATAATATTTCCATATAGTTTCTTTCCAAAATCTTTGCTTTCGGGCTTTTGGTAGTACATGATCAGAAGCAGATTTGCCATTACTGAAGTGATATGCTCGGTACTATTTCCTTGAAGAAAGTAGCAATCTTTTATCCTTTGCACGTGTCAAACATAGATGTTGGTGTTGGACATCTTGGTACGTATGGTTTACTCCTCGCATACCCATATCATTTCGCTCTCTAGGGTCTCGATATCGACCCTTGAAGCGGCTTGCAGAGGACAACGATGGTCGTGTCACATGCTCCTTCGCCGCTCGTGTGGTGGTTAATCCTCTGATACCATGGAGCGCAAGGCGGCAGACGGCTTCCGGACCAGGAGCAGTTTGAAAGAGTGTGGCGGCTGGGCGAGGGAGGGGCAGAGGTGATGGTTGTCCTTAGGGAGAGTAGCGATCGAGACTAGCTTTGCATGACCTTTCTGGTTGACTTAATCGGGTACTTATGCTTTTTTTTTTCGAAAAACAACTTATATACGTATAATGATTTAATACAAGTATGTTATGCCTCGATCCCATTCATACTATCTTCACAGATACATATGTGGTTTCGACAGCGGCACACTTTGGGTTGGAAGAACTCAACGAGGAATCGCGAGGAAGAGAAGAGAGAGGTTTATTGTCTCAGACAGATTTAGTTTCACCATAGAAATTGACGCCTCAAATGGGATGTTTCTTCCGAAAATGCGGAGGAGCACCCGGCGATGACGCCCCCTGGATTCTCACCGTTGCCTTCACAACCAACCAATGCAGATCCCGCGCGTATGCACATCGTATAATACGCTCCCGGCAGCTCGGGCAATAGCGTGGTGACGTCAACCATCAATAAATGACCAGCAGAAGCTCACCCCATGTGAGCAATAAATGATCCGCAAGCAGCCTCATTAGCTTAATCAGGAGATTAGTTATATTCTATTCTATTCATCTACCCATCATTTCAACTCTTATTTTTCTGTTGTTATATCTTTCGAACCGAATTTCTGATTTTTGATTTTTTTATATATTTGAGCTCTTGTTGAGAAGATCTTCAAAACAAGATCAATATTGGATATTTTTCACGCATATTTTCAAAAAAGCTCAAAATTCGACTTTTGAAAATGGTGTTGAAACCACAAATATTATATGCATATTATTATTATTTGTGACATCACAATTTTTTAAAACATTTTCTAAATACTAGGTAAATATTCATTTTTTAGAAATGTTCAAATTTATATATATATATTACTATTTTTTCCAAAATTGAAAAATTCGGATTTTCGCAAAATATTATTTTTACAAATGTTTAATTTTAGAAAATCATAGAGAATAAAAATTCAACTGTTTGTGAGAATAAATAATACTATTTGGAAACATTTATGACATATATTTTGTATATATGTGAAATTTCAGAAATAAATATTATATTTTTTTTACTTTTTAAAAATGAATATTGAACAGGAATTTGGAAAACATTCAAAAAAGTTTAAAAATTGTTTTTTTCTAATATATATATTGAATTATTATTTATGAAACATTTAAATTTTTAATAATAAACAAATGGAAAAATTTATGACATATTGTATAGATGTAAAATTTGGAAAACATTAACAATATATATTAAATTTGGGACATTTAAAAAAGGAATATTTAAAATAACATTATCGATAAACATTTAAAAATATTAAATTGATAAATAAATTGATAAAGTCGAATTTTGAGCTTTTTTGAAAATATGCATTAAAAATCTACAAGATTGATCTTATTTTGAAGATCTTCTCAACGAGATCTCAAATATAAAAATATCAAAATCGAAAATTCTGTTCGAAAATATAAACAATTCAAAATAAGACTGAAAATGATGGGGTGGGTGAATAGAATAATATAACTAATCTATTGATTAAGTTAACGTGAGGCTGCATGCACATCATTTATTGTTCATTAGACTAATTAACCGCCCACTAGACTGTTAGTGCACATGCATATTTAACCCTCCTACTAAATGCACCCTTATAGATGATGTTGGTTGTTGTATCAATGATGTCAGCGTCCTGTATTTATACGATCGTAGGTGGGAGACGCTTCTTTATTTAGTAATCACGAAGTCCTAATAGCCGTGCAAATTCGCTCCTCGCGTGTCTCCGTGAGCCAAAAGTCCGCGTCCATGTTTCTTCCACCTATAACAATCGTACCACTCCTTCACTCGTGGTGGACCCTTGGTCAGTCTTGTACTTGGGCTGCATTTGGCCATGGGCCTCTTGCTTCTCTCTGCTTCAGCTCGATTCTTTACGCGCAACACCTCATGGTATCACGATGGTCGGGACACCGACGGTCTAGTGCAACTTTTAGGAGAGAGCAGAATCGAGTTTGTGTCTGAAAAATTAGCACGTGCCCGCTTTATGGCTTGATAGGTCGACCGATGGATCGAAATGACACCGAAGGACACAGTCCCAACTCACTAGTCTCCTACATTTTCTTACTTGCATGCGCTTTCTACTCTAATTGGGGAATGACAATTACCAATTCACTACTCTCCTACATTTGCATTATTGCATACTGCAGTACTGCTAGCTAGATGAATGGATAGATCATGCATACTGCCCATCAGACTGTGTGCATCATTTTGATGCGAAGGCCGGAAAAGCTTCCTAGGAAATGCATACTGCCCATGCCTAGGAAGCTTGCAAGCTCCGGCACGATTTCTTTCCGTTCAGCAAACAAAAGGCTCTATCTACCTAGCTATACATAGTGCATTTGACAGATCGCAGTACTCAAGTTGAGCTCAAAGCTGTCTTGCTTTGGTATCGCACCTTGCTCAGTCCGGCACTTGCTTGATGCATCAGTTCAGGTAGAGTAGCCTGCCACCATCTTCTTCGATCCTCAAAGTTCGGCAGCACCTGCACAATGAACTTGCAGCAGCACCTGGACGATGTAGACTTGTCAAATCACATCTGAAACAGACGATGTGACGTTTGCAAACATCGATCGCCTTCGTCTGGTTCTCTTCCGACATCTGATTCTGGAAAAAAGCTAATGCCAGCTGCATGCGATCCAGGCACGGCGCTAGTTCATCTGACGGCCCACCCACAAGTCAAATCAATTAGGCCAAGAATTAAAGTCCATCGGGAAATAGTACTACGTGATTGGAGTGGACACTACGGGAAACCGTCAAAACGCCGACGGCGGGCGGCCGTCGGCGTAGCACCTATCGCCGTCGACGTAGGCCTACGCCTATCTCCGTCGCGTAGCAGGCTGTCGGCGTATAAAACATGCCGTCGGCGTATCCGTAGCCGTCGGCGAAGACGCAGTGGGACCCACAAAACGGCGCCGAACGTCTCCGTCTGCTCCACCTATACGCCGACGGCATTGCCGTCGGCCTATACTGCAACGTGGACTGATCTGTCGCGCCTGGGTGGAGACATACGCCGACGGCATGGCCGTCGGCGTATCCCTGACCATTTGGTCCTTTACGGGCGACGTGGCAGAATCCTGTGTGATATACGCCGACGGCGTGACCATATTTCCAGTTTAATGCTGATTTTTGCTGCTGGTTTAGCACAATTTAAATACAATTAAAATTACACAAATTATAAAAACATGACAGAAACATCACATAAACATCACATAGATATCCAAATGACACAAACATGATTCGAATTCATACAAACATCCATACAAACTCAAAAATGACACAAACATAGTTCGAATTCACACACGCTACACCCGAACACATCCTACACCTCCCGAGAGTCCGAGGTACCCATTTCTGACAGCGTGAGAATAGGCGACCGACCTGCATTGAGAAAGGGTAAACTTTTAAGCATGTTGAAAAATGTAGTAAATAAGAATAAAGACGTAATGCAATTAAGAAGAAGCATGTTGAAAGACTAAGCATGTTGAAAGACTAAGCATGTTGAAAAGTAAATAGTACGCAAAAGAACATAAAAGACCCTCACCCCTAATCATCACTCTCATAGTTAAGTCATAGGTTCTCATCATCACTATCAACATCACTATCACGAGTGTTGTATATTGGAACCTCCTCGCACGATGGAGGCTCATCATCGTCATCACTATCACTTGTAAGTTGTTGAGCATATCTATATCCTTTAGATTCACCACTACGTCACCACCCGTTTGTGCATTGTCCTCGCGGTCCTCAAGACCTTGTATGCCAAAGTCCCAAGGTTTGTTCCTCTTGATAGAAAATCCCCTCGTATGTTTTAGGGTCAATGTTGTTGTAATCGTCTTCGGAGGGCATGGGTAGCTTACCACGTGACGATACACGGAACACGACTTCCCAACCAATGAGTCACTCTTTCTTGCATGGGTAGGGCAAATAATAAACTTGAAAGGCTTGGTGAGCCACAACAAAGACATCGGATCCATGGTAGGTGGTTGAAGGCTTGACTTCAACTAACCCAGTGGAAGGGGTACTTTTGGTTCCATGCTCAGGGTCGAACCAGTGCCATTTGAACACAACAAGCTTGAGTTCTATGTTCGTGTTATTGAACGTCAGCTCGTATACGTTCGATAACCTTCCGTAGTAATCATAATTACCGGCTCCTTTGTGAGCACCCCGTATTTATAGTCTTTGCATTAGGCCGACTGTTCTGGTGATGCTCTGTATGGAAGGGGTACCCATTCACATCATACTTCTCATACTTCTCGACTCTACGGTTACAACCTTGGGAGACACATCTCAACTCATCTGACATCACAACGTTGGGATCAGCTCCCTATAAGTACAAATTGTTTTGTGCATTAGTAAGAGGGACAAGACACGGATTGCAAGGTAGAAGGGAAAGGTTTGAAATTACCTTTTCCCTGAACCAAACCGTGAATTTTTTCTTTCCGGGGCAGGCTCTTTCAAAAGAGTGTCCAACGCGGCTTCATTGGGTCCATCTGATGTTCCCGACCACATTTCATCCGTGAATTGACTAAAAGGAGAAAATACGTATTAGAACAAAACCATGTTAGTAGTTGCAAAGTAATTTGTTCCCCATTTTACCTAAGGAAACTGCCCTCTTCTCCCTGCTCGTCGTGGGTCACTTCCTTCATGTTCATAAGCACATAGAGCATTATGCACTCCAGCTCATCATTGGTCAAGTTATACCTTGTTGGGCCACCGCTCTTGCCACCGGGACACTGGAAGAGGACGAGCTTGGGGTCTCGCTTGGGCTCGTCGACATTGTACCGAGAGGCCTGGTTATGCATAGTTGGAACATCATCGGGGTAGTATGTTACCCTGGCGTCTGCCATCTCCTGGAGGATAGTTGCCTCGCTATGCATGACTCAATCTTATTTTTGTTTTCACATTTGGTTCGAATATACTTAAACTCTCTCAATACAAAACTGCCAACGGAACTGCACCGGTCCACCCAAGAGTACCTCGTTCGCAAGATGCACAACAAGATGTGCCATCGGAGTAAAGAAGCCTGGCGGAAATATCGTCTCTAAGTTGCACAGCAACTCGGCACTAGTTCATGCAGCTTCTGAATAATCAGGGGACATACTTGCTTAGCACAGAGCGTGCGGAAGAAATGGCTCAACTCCGCGAGCACTCGCCAGACACTATCGGGGAGATACCCTCGAACCATCGCCGGTAGCAGCCGCTCAATCCATATATGATAGTCGTGACTCTTGAGCCCGGTGACTTTTCCCGATTGTATATTGACTCCCTTACTTATATTCGAACAATAGCCATCAGGGAACATCACGACGAATTTGAGCCAATGGAATGCCTCAGACTTTTGCATACTATTAAGGCAGAAGTCAGCATGCGGCTTGAACCAGCTCTTTTGACGGCCTTCAGGACGCTTCATGTGCATTCCCTGCCACGTGAGTCCAGTTGTGCGCCACACCATATCCCACATATCGTGGGCCTTTTCCCTGGGCAGGCACGAGAGCACTTAGCTCGGCGTCAACAGCTGCACCATCGAAAGTTGGTATCGCTTTTTCTTCACCCTCAACTCTGCCCTTCTTGAAGTTATTTTTGTCTTCTCTAAACCGATGCCCTCTTTTGAGGAACTTTCGATGTGTGTCAAACGCGGAATACTTCCGTCCCGCCGTTAGCCACATGAACTCAAGTCGGTTCCTGCACACTGGGCATGGCCACTTACCAGCTGTACACCATCCGCAGAATAGGGCGTACCCGGGCATGTCATGCATGGAATTGTGATACCAAACTTTCATCAAGAAGTTTGTCTTCGATGCACGATCATATGTCAACGTCCCGTGGTGCCAAGAGTGGTTCAGATCATCCACAATTGGCTGCATGTAGACACTTAAATTCTTCCCCGGATATTCAGGACCTGGAATGATCAGCGACAGGAATATGGTCTTCCTTTGCATTAGGGCTCCAGGAGGGAGATTGAGCGGAATAGCAAACACGGGCCAGCAGCTATACGAGGTAGTCGACAAACCATATGGATTGAATCCATCGGTTGCTATCGTGATTCTCACGTTTCGAGCATCTGCTGCCTCATCGGGGTGGTCCGCATCAAAGTTCTTCCATGCCGTACCATCAGATGGATGTCCCATCAATTCCCGGTCGTGCTCATCCTTGTATCTCTTCCCCGTTTTGTGCCATTGCATCTGTGTGGCAGACTCTTTGTTCATGTAAAGCCGCTTGATTCTTTGTATGAATGGGAGGTAATGAAGAATCTTAACGGCGACATTTGACTGCATCTTCGTACCATCGGCTCGTTTTACCTCATGATACCTAGAGGCCTTACACAAGATACAGTACTTTTCATTGGCAAACTGTTTCCAAAACAAAAGGCATCCTTTTGGACAACAATCTATCTTCTGATAATTGATACGTCTCCAACGTATCTATAATTTCTGATGTTCCATGCTTATATTATACCAATTGCTACATGTTTTATATACACTTTATATCATTTTTATGCATTTTTCGGGACTAACCTATTATCAAGATGCCGAAGTGCCAGTTCCTGTTTTCTGCTGTTTTTGGTTCCAGAAAATCACTTCTGCAAATATTCTCGGAATTGCACGAAACAAAAGGCCAAGTCCCTATTTTTCCAGCACCGTCACGGAGTCCGAAGGAGAGACGAAGTGGGGCACCAAGGTGCCCACACCCGTGCTCGCGCGGGTGGGCCCCAGGCCGCGCCACCAGGGGTGTGGCCCCCTCGAGCCTCCACCGACGCTGCCCCTTCGCCTATATATTGCCCCCGACGCGAAAACCCTAAAATATCAAGTCATATTCCACGAAGAGTTCCGCAGCGCCGCCGCCATCAACGACAAGTTTCGGGGGACAGAAGTCTCTGTTCCGGCACGCCGCCGGGACGGGGAAGTGCCCCCGGAGCCATCTCCATCGACTCCACCGCCATCTTCATCGCTGTTGCTGCCTCCCATGATGAGGAGGGAGTAGTTCTCCCCCGAGGCTGAGGGCTCTACCGGTAGCTATGTGGTTTATCTCTCTCTCCCATGGTGTGATCTTTATGTGATCATGAGCTTTGTAATCTAGTTGAATAAGTAGATGTTACTCTTTATCTATTATGCCACTCTAGAGGTTACTTTAATATGAACTCCGGATTCACTCCCACGGTGTGAAGGTGACAGTGTGCGCATCGTGTGTGATTCCTTTATGACGTTGTGGTGTTGTTTACTCCGGCTTGAGGTGTGCTTTTGCAGCCCTACGCAATGAATGGTGTTTGTTATCCAACAAGAGAGTGTTTAGAGTAGTATTTATTTATTCAATTATGAGATCATTGTTGAGAGTGTCCACTAGTGAAAGTATGATCCCTAGGCCTTGTTTCTAAGCATTGAAACACCGTTTACAACAAGTTCTGCTACATGTTTGCTTGCTGCCATTTTATTTCAGATTGCAATTACTACTTATAATCATCCATATTACTTGTATTTCACTATCTCTTCGCCGAACTAGTGCACCTATACATCTGACAAGTGTATTGGTGTGTTGGGGACACAAGAGACTTCTTGTATCTTAATTGCAGGGTTGCTTGAGAGGGATATCTTTGACCTCTACCTCCCTGAGTTCGATAAACCTTGGGTGATTCACTTAAGGGAAACTTGCTGCTGTTCTACAAACCTCTGCTCTTGGAGGCCCAACACTGTCTACAAGAATAGAAGCGTGCGTAGACATCAAGCTATTTTCTGGCGCCGTTGCCGGGGAGGTAAGTGTTGGAAGGTATCTCCTTTAGATTCTGCAATTATTTCTTTTTGTTTCTTGTTTTTATTTTCACTAGTTAGGCTTAATGGAAAACAACAAAAAAATTAGAGATCTTTATGAACTTTATATTGAATTAGGACATGATGCTTTTGAAGAGAAAATTAAAAAACCTATGGAGGCTTGTTTGCATGATGGTAGCAATGGTATTACTATAAATTCTTTGAACACCATTATTGCTAATGCTATGGAAAAGTCTAAGCTTGGGGAAGCTGGTTGTGATGAATATGATATTTTTAGTCCCCCAAGCTTTAAGGAGGAAATTTGCTTTGATGATACTTTGCCTCCAATATATGATATTATAATCATTGTGATATTTTCAGTCCACCTACTATTGAGGATATAGTTTATGTTGATTATGATATGCCTCCTATATATGATGTTTACAATGATGAATATGATATTCTCAGTCCATCTACTATTGAGGATAAAATCATTTGATTATTCTATGCCTCCTATTTATGATGATTACAATGATGGATGTGATACTTTTACTCTCACTATTACTAATGATAATGTTCATGCTTATGTGGAGAGTAATGATACTTTTATGCATGTGGATCATGATAAGAATGCTCTATGTGATAGCTATATTGTTGAGTTTATTCATGATGCCGCTGAAAATTATTTTGAGAGAGGAAAGTATGGTTATAGAAATCTTCATGTTACTAAATTTCTTCTCTTTATGATGAATGTTTTGAGCTTTCTCTTGATTTGCTTTTATTTGCTGGGTACTTTAAGACCTACTGGTCCTTATGAGAGAGGGAGACACGATTTCATATATCACAATAATATTAAGTCTCTCTCTTTATGTTGAAATTTTTGAAGTTACACTTGTTTTGCATTTCTATGCTAGTCACTTTGTTCTTCATTGACTTGTTTTCTTACAAGACTCCTATGCATAGAAAGAGTGTTAGATTTAAACATGTTTTATATATGCTTCTTGATGCTCTCTTTTATGTTTCAACTCTCATCTTTATGTGGCATCATAAAAATCACTATGCCTAGCTAAAAGGCTTTAAAGAAAAGCGCTTATGGGAGACAACCCATTGTTTTTATTTTCTGTTATTTTTGCTTTTTTTTGTTTGAGTCAAGGTGCTTGTTACTTCTGTAGCAACTCCTTTGTATCTTTATTTTATTGCATTGTTGTGCCAAGTAAAGTTTTATTGAAAGTTGATGCAAGATTTGGATTTCTGCGCAGAACAGATTTTTAGCTGTCACGAATTTGAGCTTTTCTCCCTGAGAAAATTCGAAAAATTCTGAAAAATCACGCATCTTCCTCAGATATGTACGCAACTTTCATTAATGGACCAGTTCCATCTGAGCAACTTAAGTGCCTCGAAAAAATTCGTCTTCACAGACTGTTCTGTTTTTGACAGATTCTGCCTTTTGTTTTGCATTCGCTCTTTTACGATGTTTTGTGGATTTCTTTGCTCCACAAAGCATTGGTGGCTGTAGCTAATGTCCAGAAGCTTTGGGAATGATTGTATCATTACAGAATATGAGAATTTTTATTATGCACTAACCCTCTAATGAGAACTGTTTGAGTTTGGTGTGAAGGAAGTTTTCAAGGATCAAGAGAAGGATGATATTATGTGATCAAGAAGAGTGAAAAGCCTAAGCTTGGGGATGCCCCCGTGGTTCATCCCCATATTCAAGAAGACTCAAGCGTCTAAGCTTGGGGATGCCCAAGGCATCCCCTTCTTCATCAACAACTTATCAGGTCATCTCTAGTGAAACTATATTTTAATTCTTTCACATCTTATGCGCTTTACTTGGAGCGTCTGTGTGCTTTTTTTTTTGTTTGTTTTTGTTTGAATAAATTCGGATCCTAGCAATCCTTGTGTGGGAGAGAGACACGCTCCGCTTTTTCATGTGAATACTCATGTTCTTCACTTATATTTGTTGAGTATTCTTAACTAGCTACTGCAGTGCTTTTAGCTCCTGTTTTTCATGCATCTCTTCGAGCTGTTAGCACTTGTTTATAAACTCTCTTGCTGCATTATATATCATTTGGAGAGTTTATGTTTAAATAAATTGATTGGTGTTTGTTTGGAAAAAGAAAATGCTACATGTGTAGTTGGTATTGGAAAAGACATATGCATTCTTGTAGATCATTGTCTTGTTTCGATTTGATACTTTGCAATTGTTTTGAGCTCTCAAGTAGATCATGTTTAAGCTCTTGCATCATGTAGTTAAAGCCTAGTAGTGGAGAACTACCGTAGAGCTTGTTGAGACTTGGTGCATATTTGTTCTCTAAGGTCTAGATATTTTCTGGTAAAATGTTTGAGCAACAAGGAAGACAGTGTAGAGTCTTATAATACTTGCAATATGTTTTTATGTGATCTTGCTGTACCGGTTTATACTTGTGTTTGCTTCAAACAACCTTGCTAGCCTAAACTCTGTACTGAGAGGGAATGCTTCTCGTGCATCCAAACTTGAGCCAAAACCCATGCCATTTGTGTCCACCATACCTACCTACTATGTGGTATTTCCTGCCATTCCAAGTAAATACTTCATGTGCTACCTTTAAACTATTCAAAACTTTATTACTCCTTATTTGTGTCAATGTTTTATAGCTCATGAGGAAGTATGTGGTGTTTTATCTTTCAATCTTGTCATTTACTTCTGACAGACTTTCACCAATGGACTAGTGGCATATACATCCGCTTATCCAATAATTTGCAAAAAGAGCTGGCAACGGGGTGCCCAGCCCCAATTAATTACAACTTTCATTAATAATTCTCTTCACATGTTTTGCCCTGATTTATCAGTAAGCAACTTAATTTGCAAATAGACACTCCTCCATGGTATGTGAATGTTGGAAGGCACCCGAGGATTCGGTTAGCCATGGCTTGTGTAAGCAAAAGGTTGGGAGGAGTGTCATCTATAAAGAAACTAAAATACATGTGTAAACAAAAGAGAAGAGGGATGATCTACCTTGCTGGTAGAGATAACGTCCTTCATGGGAGCCGCTCTTGAAAGTCTGGTTGACAAGGGGGTTAGAGTGCCCACTACCATTCGTTGACAACAACAAACACCTCTCAAATACTTATTTTGTGCTCTCTATATGCTTTCGAAAACTTAAAAAGCTCTAGCACATGATTTAATCCCTGCTTCCCTCTGCGAAGGGCCTATCTTTTACTTTATGTTGAGTCAGTTTACCTACTCCTTTCTATCTTAGAAGCAAACACTAGTGTCAACTTTGTGTGCATTGATTCTTACATGTTTACTTATTGCACTTGTTATATTGCTTTATGTTGACAACTATCCATGAGATATACATGTTACAAGTTGAAAGCAATTGCTGAAACTTAATCATCCTTTGTGTTGCTTCAATGCCTTTTACTTTGAATCTATTGCTTTATGAGTTACCTCTTATGCAAAACTTTTTGATGCTTGTCTTGAAAGTACTATTCATGAAAAGTTTTTGCTTATATGATTCATTGTTTACTCTTTATCTATTGTTAGCAAACTATAGACCATTGCTTTGAGTCACTTCATTCATGACATGAGCCTTGCAATATATTGATCAAGATTGTGTGAAAGCATGTCTCCTCAGAAATTATTTGTTGTTATCGTTTTACCTACTCGAGGACGAGTAGAACTAAGCTTGGGGATGCTTGATACGTCTCCAACGTATCTATAATTTCTGATGTTCCATGCTTATATTATACCAATTGCTACATGTTTTATATACACTTTATATCATTTTATGCATTTTCTGGGACTAACCTATTAACAAGATGCCGAAGTGCCAGTTCCCTGTTTTCTGCTGTTTTTGGTTCCAGAAAAGTACTTCTGCAATATTCTCGGAATTGCACGAAACAAAAGGCCAAGTCCCTATTTTTCCAGCACCGTCACGGAGTCCGAAGGAGAGACGAAGGGGGCACCGAGGTGCCCACACCCCGTGCGCGCGGTGGGCCCCAGGCGCCACCAGGGGTGTGGCCCCTCGAGCCTCCACCGACGCGCCCCTTCGCCTATATATTGCCCCGACGCGAAAACCCTAAAATACAAGTCATATTCCACGAAGAGTTCCGCAGCGCCGCCGCCATCGACGACAAGTTTCGGGGGACAGAAGTCTCTGTTCCGGCACGCCGCCGGGACGGGGAATTGCCCCCGGAGCCATCTCCATCGACTCCACCGCCATCTTCATCGCCGCTGCTGACTCCCATGATGAGGAGGGAGTAGTTCTCCCCCGAGGCTGAGGGCTCTACCGGTAGCTATGTGGTTTATCTCTCTCTCCCATGGTGTGATCTTTATGTGATCATGAGCTTTGTAATCTAGTTGAATAAGTAGATGTTACTCTTTATCTATTATGCCACTCTAGAGGTTACTTTAATATGAACTCCGGATTCACTCCCCACGGTGTGAAGGTGACAGTGTGCGCATGTGTGTGATTCCTTTATGACGTTGTCGGTGTTTGTTTACTCAGACTTTGAGGTGTGCTTTTGCAGCCCTACGCAATGAATGGTGTTCGTTATCCAACAAGAGAGTGTTTGAGTAGTATTTATTTATTCAATTATGAGATCATTGTTGAGAGTGTCCACTAGTGAAAGTATGATCCCTAGGCCTTGTTTCTAAGCATTGAAACACCGTTTACAACAAGTTCTGCTACATGTTTGCTTGCTGCCATTTTTATTTCAGATTGCAATTACTACTTATAATCATCCATATTACTTGTATTTCACTATCTCTTCGCCGAACTAGTGCATCTATACATCTGAAAAGTGTATTAGGTGTGTTGGGGACACAAGAGACTTCTTGTATCTTAATTGCAGGGTTGCTTGAGAGGGATATCTTTGACCTCTACCTCCCTGAGTTCGATAAACCTTGGGTGATTCACTTAAGGGAAACTTGCTGCTGTTCTACAAACCTCTGCTCTTGGAGGCCCAACACTGTCTATAAGAATAGAAGCGCGCGTAGACATCAATAATCCATGCTGAGATCTCGCAGGATTTTCTTTGTTTCGTACATGCTTTTAGGCAGACAATGCCCTTCAGGCAACAGGTTACCAGTTGTTTGCAGATGCGCTTCAAAGCATGAACGGGTGCTGCCATACTGCAGCTTGTTGGCTAGTGCTTGCGAGATGGCATCGAGCTGAGAAACTTTTGCAACCTCGTACAGAGGCCTCTGAGACGAGGCCATCATATCAAAGAAGGCCTTCGCGGTTGGCTCTGGGTCCTCTGGTTCACGCGGTTCCTCCGGTTCTGGAGGTTCCTCCGGTTCCTCCTGTGATGGTGGCGAATCTGGTATGTCGCCAGCACGAAGATCATCTAGCCAGTTTCTAATCCCATCATCTTCATTGCCATTGATCCGCTGCCGCATCACCCTGCCACTCTCACGCTCGTACTCATCAAAGTTGACTGTCGTCACGAAGTTCGGCATATACCCACGAGAGAAGAGGTGTTTAATCATATCATCCTTTCCCTGACGTGTACGAAACTTGCAACGAGGGCAAGGGCACTGTCCACGAGCGCCTGACTCTGAACCCTTACGCGCTAACTCCTTCACTAACAAATGCGTCTTCCATACACACTCATCTGTTTTGTCAACCAAACTAGTTCGGCCACTGTACATCCACCCATTATCTGCCATCCTCTGCTGCTTTACTGTGAGCCAAATAATAATAACATGAAATTGAATGCATCATATTTTTATTTTCTTGCATGCAATGTCACCATTTTATTACGGCCAAATTTTATCTTTAACAACATGCAAGGGTTCACATACACTTCTAATAGGTAGGGGCCTATCCCGCCCGAGAACGTGTAGATCGAGTCGTGTCCCATGTTCTACCGCGACCCGAGACGAATTTCGGCAGCACCTCCCCGCTGTTCTTCAGAATACACATCTCGAGCTTGTCAAGCCGAGAGGGTGTGCATCCGAAGAACAACAGGGAGGTGCTGCCGAAATTCCGTCTCAGGAAGGGGTAGAACATGGAACACGACCCGATCTACACGTACTCGGACTGTCCAACAGGACAACCCGGAAGTGTTACGGTTATAAATATGCAAAGATGGACAATCCTGCATATTTATAAATTTGTAACCCTTCCGGATGGGATCTGACTCGGGTTACGCGACTGACTTGGTGATCTAGACCAAAATAAACCTATGCAGCAAGAGAGGCGAAAGATTTATACCCTCGAAGCGTGATCGGTGGCCGGAGAAGGTCGAGGACGTGCTCCGGAAGAGGGCGACAAAACAAAGGGCACCGAGGCGGCCCCTCCTCAGCTGGAGAAGCCGCGGCGACGCGCGGGACCGACGTGCTGGCTGGCGGGAAGCTACGTCATCTAAAAAGTACAAACAATCGAAATATATAAGCAAATATCCCTCCATTTTACCCAATAATTAAACATAAAACAGAATAAACCATAGAACGATGTAACCATATTAGCTAAACATAACACATATAGACAAGTAGCACAATAATACATAGGTAGCATGCATGATAAGTCTAGCAGTACAACAGGTAGCAAGATAAGTCTAGTAGTACGACAGGTAGGATGATAGACATCCTAAACTCGACTCGCGCCGGTGCCAGTGACGTCGTCCAAGCGGTCCCACGAAGAGGACAGGCTGCTGCTAGAGTCCTCGCCCTGCTGCTGCGTGCCGGAGGGGCCGGCCTCGCCCTGCCCGCGCTGCTGCCGGCTCTCGCTGAAGACCTGGTACTGGACCGCCATCACCTGGGGATCAAGGAGGAGATCCTTGACCAAGGGGTCATCCTCCTCGCGCTGGTGGCGCGCCCTGAGCAGCCTCTCTGCCTGTCGGCGCTCCCTCTCCTCGGCCCTCGTCCCGATCCTCATGCCATCTGGCGCTAACATATGCGCCACGCGCCGCTCATCCTCAAAGTTGAGGATCGCTCTCGCCCCAAAGTGCTGGACCGCCACGCAGTCGTAGGCGTGGGCCGCCTTCCACGGGCACCTGAAAGTACCAAGCTGGATCTTCCTGTGATCCACTGTGATCTGAGCTGCCCAAGTCGGGATCTTCGTGTGTCTCCGATGAACACCACGAAACTTTCGCTCCGGCTCCGACATGATATAAAAGCATTTGATACACGGGTTAGTCAAGGAAGCATAGATAAAAGCATTTGACAACATCGATATCTTACCCTCGAAGCGTGATCGACGGCGAAACACTTCCGCCGACACCCTCCGTCGACAATCCCCACTCTCACGCTCCACACATAATCCTGCACGAGAAACAAAATAAAGAATGTTAATTGCTACACCAAAATCATTGTAACTATTTGACATATTAAGTTTTAGCTATATCTTTGGTTAATCAAATTGCCTTCATTCTTTGCATTATTATTGGCTTATTTAAGTATCATTTCAATCTACCTAAACGACGCTTTCCTAAACATAATCAAATTGCCCGAGGCTGGAATCGACAGCGCAGCGGCACGGAGTGGATGGACTCGATCATCCAGGAGGCAGCAGGGTGCGGGCGAGCACGAAATCGACCTTGGTGGGGAGCCGGTGGGCATGAAATCGACCTTGCACCGGCACAGGGGCACAGGGGCACGCGAGGTGGCGGTGCAGACTTGTAAAAAAATTTTAACACCAAATGATACCACAACAACGAGCTTAATTTTTTACCATTTTCAGAAACATATACAATTAGATTGATTTTGTCAACAAAATACATTTCTAACATTAATATATGTATAAGGTCCTCCAAATTTAGATGCAAAATTAGAGTCAAAGAACAGCTCTTTTTGCATGACCTAGTTTGAACATTCCCCAATTTAGCTACAAAATTGGAGCACTAAACTACCTCAGCCAGGGGGAGAGAAGCTTGCAGCACGTTGGAGCTTGGAGGACTCAGTAGTACCGTAGTGGATCAGAGATGCTGGCAGCTAGCTACACGGGGTACAGTACTCACGCTAACTTCTAGTCTCCTACCCCGACATCTGGTGCTGCTGCTGCTCACAGTGAGCTGAGTTTATGGTCGTGCAGCGGCACTGGGGGTCCGCCGGTGGTGCAGTGGCACGCGAGGCGAGGGGCGGGTCATGGTCATGCAGCGGCGCTGGGGATTGGGGACGAGTCGTGCGGCGGCGGGGGTGGGCAAGCGACGGCGGGGCCAGAGGGACTAACCGTGGAGGGGCTCGGCAGAGGGGCGGCGCCGGCGGCGCACCGAGGCACCACGAGCGGCGTGGGGAGGAGTCGAGGAGGCCTGGCCGGCGACGGAGCTTGGCACGGCCGGTGGAGATGGGCGGCGTGGCGGGCGCGGCCGGTGGAGATGGGCAGCGTGGCTGGATAAGGTGGAGATGGGCGGCGTGGCTGGATAAGGTAGATAAGGTGGAGATGGGCGGTGCGGGCGCGAGAGGATATTTGTGGCTGGATAAGGTGGACCTACGCCGACGGCAATGCCGTCGGCGTTGGCTTTTTCCTTTTTTTTATTATTTAATTTTAATATTGTAAGTCATTAGAATTTATTACATTATAAATTTGTAGAGTTTTATTATAATTTATTTTATTATATCGTATGACCACACGCAAATTTTTGAGTGATTCCGACACTTTAGCTATCCGGTTTTATTGTGCCCGTAGTCCGGTAGGACCCGCATATCTACCCCCGAGCTTGGACATTTTACAGCACACAACACATTTGTATACATATGGTATGGCACAACCTAGGTTTCGGCGGGTTCCGACGCTCCGGTGCACCGCTTCGACGAAACCCTGAATCCGCTGGAAAAACCCTAACGTTTTCGTCTACCCCCATAGACGTGCGTCGAAAGGGGTAGGCCAGTGGATTTTTTTGCTTGGTTGTGTTAGGTAAGGCCATAGGAAGGTGAGAAACCAAAGTCTACCCCAAATCAACACAAGATTCCATCCGGTTCGCCCGAAACGGGAGTTTTCACCTCTAAGTGCAGAAACTCACTAGAGAGAAAGTGAAGCCGGTGAAGCCGGTCACACCCCGGAGTAGGATATTGCACATTTGAAACACCACACACTTGTATACATATGGTATGGCACAACCTTGGTTTCGGCGGGGTTCCGACGCTCCGGGGCCCCGCTTCGGCGAAACCCTGAATTCGCTGGAAAAACCCTAACGTTTTCGTCTACCCCCATAGACGTGCGTCGAAAGGGGTAGGCCAATGGACTTTTTTGCTTGGTTGTGTTAGGTTAGGCCATAGGAAGGTGAGAAACCAAAGTCTACCCCAAATCAACACAATATTCCATCCGGTTCGCCCGAAACGGGAGTTTTCACCTCTAAGTGCAGAAACTCACTAGAGAGAAAGTGAAGCCGGTCACACCCCGGGTAGGATATTGCACATTTACGACACACAACACACTTGTATACATATGGTATGGCACAACCTAGGTTTCGGCGGGGTTCCGACGCTCCGATGCCCCGCTTCGGCGAAACCCTGAATCCGCTGGAAAAACCCTAACATTTTCGTCTACCCCCATAGACGTGCGTCGAAAGGGATAGGCCAGTGGATTTTTTTGCTTGGTTGTGTTAGGTTAGACCATAGGAAGGTGAGAAACCAAAGTCTACCCCAAATCAACACAAGATTCCATCCGGTTCGCCCGAAACGGAGTTTTCACCTCTGAGTGCAGAAACTCACTAGAGAGAAAGTGAAGCCGGTGAAGCCGGTCACACCCGGGAGTAGGATATTGCACATTTGAAACACCCAACACACTTGTATACATATGGTATGGCACAACCTTGGTTTCGGCGGGGTTCCGACGCTCCGGTGCCCCGCTTCGGCGAAACCCTGAATCCGCTGGAAAAAACCCTAACGTTTTCATCTACCCCCATAGACGTGCGTCGAAAGGGGGTAGGCCAGTGGACTTTTTTGCTTGGTTGTGTTAGGTTAGGCCATAGGAAGGTGAGAAACCAAAGTCTACCCCAAATCAACACAAGATTCCATCCGGTTCGCCCGAAACGGGAGTTTTCACCTCTAAGTGCAGAAACTCACTAGAGAGAAAGTGAAGCCGGTCACACCCCGGAGTAGGATATTGCACATTTGAAACACCCAACACACTTGTATACATATGGTATGGCACAACCTTGGTTTTGGTGGGGTTCCGACGCTCCGGGGCCCCGCTTCGGCGAAACCCTGAATCCGCTGGAAAAACCCTAACGTTTTCGTCTACCCCCATAGACGTGCGTCGAAAGGGGGTAGGCCAGTGGACTTTTTTGCTTGGTTGTGTTAGGTTAGGCCATAGGAAGGTGAGAAACCAAAGTCTACCCCAAATCAACACAAGATTCCATCCGGTTCGCCCGAAAGGGAGTTTTCACCTCTAAGTGCAGAAACTCACTAGAGAGAAAGTGAAGCCGGTGAAGCCGGTCACACCCCGGAGTAGGATATTGCACATTTACAACACACAACACACTTGTATACATATGGTATGGCACAACCTAGGTTTTGGGGGGTTCCGACGCTCCGATGCCCCGCTTCGGCGAAACCCTGAATCCGCTGGAAAAACCCTAACGTTTTCGTCTACCCCCTAGACGTGCGTCGAAAGGGGTAGGCCAGTGGACTTTTTTGCTTGGTTGTGTTAGGTTAGGCCATAGGAAGGTGAGAAACCAAAGTCTACCCCAAATCAACACAAGATTCCATCCGGTTCGCCCGAAAGGGAGTTTTCACCTCTAAGTGCAGAAACTCACTAGAGAGAAAGTGAAGCCGGTGAAGCCGGTCACACCCCGGAGTAGGATATTGCACATTTACAACACACAACACACTTGTATACATATGGTATGGCACAACCTAGGTTTGGTGGGGTTCCGACGCTCCGGCCCCGCTTCGGCGAAACCCTGAATCCGCTGGAAAACCCTAACGTTTTCGTCTACCCCCATAGACGTGCGTCGAAAGGGGTAGGCCAGTGGACTTTTTTGCTTGGTTGTGTTAGGTTAGGCCATAGGAAGGTGAGAAACCAAAGTCTACCCCAAATCAACACAAGATTCCATCCGGTTCGCCCGAAAGGGAGTTTTCACCTCTAAGTGCAGAAACTCACTAGAGAGAAAGTGAAGCCGGTCACACCCCGGAGTAGGATATTGCACATTTACAACACACAACACACTTGTATACATATGGTATGGCACAACCTAGGTTTTGGTGGGGTTCCGACGCTCCGATGCCCCGCTTCGGCGAAACCCCGAATCCGCTGGAAAAACCCTAACGTTTTCGTCTACCCCCATAGACGTGCGTCGAAAGGGGGTAGGCCAGTGGACTTTTTTGCTTGGTTGTGTTAGGTTAGGCCATAGGAAGGTGAGAAACCAAAGTCTACCCCAAATCAACACAAGATTCCATCCGGTTCGCCCGAAAGGGAGTTTTCACCTCTAAGTGCAGAAACTCACTAGAGAGAAAGTGAAGCCGGTCACACCCCGGAGTAGGATATTGCACATTTACAACACACAACACACTTGTATACATATGGTATGGCACAACCTAGGTTTGGGGGGTTCCGACGCTCCGGTGCCCCGCTTCGGCGAAACCCTGAATCCGCTGGAAAACCCTAACGTTTTCGTCTACCCCCATAGACGTGCGTCGAAAGGGGTAGGCCAGTGGACTTTTTGCTTGGTTGTGTTAGGTTAGGCCATAGGAAGGTGAGAAACCAAAGTCTACCCCAAATCAACACAAGATTCCATCCGGTTCGCCCGAAAGGGAGTTTTCACCTCTAAGTGCAGAACTCACTAGAGAGAAAGTGAAGCCGGTCCGCACACCCCGGAGTAGGATATTGCACATTTACAACACACAACACACTTGTATACATATGGTATGGCACAACCTAGGTTTTGGTGGGGTTCCGACGCTCCGGCCCCGCTTCGGCGAAACCCGAATCCGCTGGAAAACCCTAACGTTTTCGTCTACCCCCATAGACGTGCGTCGAAAGGGGGTAGGCCAGTGGACTTTTTTGCTTGGTTGTGTTAGGTTAGGCCATAGGAAGGTGAGAAACCAAAGTCTACCCCAAATCAACACAAGATTCCATCCGGTTCGCCCGAAAGGGAGTTTTCACCTCTAAGTGCAGAAACTCACTAGAGAGAAAGTGAAGCCGGTCACACCCCGGAGTAGGATATTGCACATTTACAACACACAACACACTTGTATACATATGGTATGGCACAACCTAGGTTTTGGGGTTCCGACGCTCCGATGCCCCGCTTCGGCGAAACCCGAATCCGCTGGAAAACCCTAACGTTTTCGTCTACCCCCATAGACGTGCGTCGAAAGGGGTAGGCCAGTGGACTTTTTTGCTTGGTTGTGTTAGGTTAGGCCATAGGAAGGTGAGAAACCAAAGTCTACCCCAAATCAACACAAGATTCCATCCGGTTCGCCCGAAACGGGAGTTTTCACCTCTAAGTGCAGAAACTCACTAGAGAGAAAGTGAAGCCGGTCACACCCCGGAGTAGGATATTGCACATTTACAACACACAACACACTTGTATACATATGGTATGGCACAACCTAGGTTTTGGTGGGGTTCCGACGCTCCGATGCCCCGCTTCGGCGAAACCCTGAATCCGCTGGAAAACCCTAACGTTTTCGTCTACCCCCATAGACGTGCGTCGAAAGGGGGTAGGCCAGTGGACTTTTTTGCTTGGTTGTGTTAGGTTAGGCCATAGGAAGGTGAGAAACCAAAGTCTACCCCAAATCAACACAAGATTCCATCCGGTTCGCCCGAAACGGGAGTTTTCACCTCTAAGTGCAGAAACTCACTAGAGAGAAAGTGAAGCCGGTCACACCCCGGAGTAGGATATTGCACATTTACAACACACAACACACTTGTATACATATGGTATGGCACAACCTAGGTTTTGGTGGGGTTCCGACGCTCCGGCCCCGCTTCGGCGAAACCCCGAATCCGCTGGAAAACCCTAACGTTTTCGTCTACCCCCATAGACGTGCGTCGAAAGGGGGTAGGCCAGTGGACTTTTTTGCTTGGTTGTGTTAGGTTAGGCCATAGGAAGGTGAGAAACCAAAGTCTACCCCAAATCAACACAAGATTCCATCCGGTTCGCCCGAAACGGGAGTTTTCACCTCTAAGTGCAGAAACTCACTAGAGAGAAAGTGAAGCCGGTGAAGCCGGTCACACCCCGGAGTAGGATATTGCACATTTACAACACACAACACACTTGTATACATATGGTATGGCACAACCTAGGTTTGGGGGGTTCCGACGCTCCGATGCCCCGCTTCGGCGAAACCCCGAATCCGCTGGAAAACCCTAACGTTTTCGTCTACCCCCATAGACGTGCGTCGAAAGGGGAGGCCAGTGGACTTTTTTGCTTGGTTGTGTTAGGTTAGGCCATAGGAAGGTGAGAAACCAAAGTCTACCCCAAATCAACACAAGATTCCATCCGGTTCGCCCGAAACGGGAGTTTTCACCTCTAAGTGCAGAAACTCACTAGAGAGAAAGTGAAGCCGGTGAAGCCGGTCACACCCCGGAGTAGGATATTGCACATTTACAACACACAACACACTTGTATACATATGGTATGGCACAACCTAGGTTTGGGGGGTTCCGACGCTCCGGGCCCCGCTTCGGCGAAACCCCGAATCCGCTGGGAAAAACCCTAACGTTTTCGTCTACCCCCATAGACGTGCGTCGAAAGGGGGTAGGCCAGTGGACTTTTTTGCTTGGTTGTGTTAGGTTAGGCCATAGGAAGGTGAGAAACCAAAGTCTACCCCAAATCAACACAAGATTCCATCCGGTTCGCCCGAAAACGGGAGTTTTCACCTCTAAGTGCAGAAACTCACTAGAGAGAAAGTGAAGCCGGTCACACCCCGGAGTAGGATATTGCACATTTACAACACACAACACACTTGTATACATATGGTATGGCACAACCTAGGTTTTGGTGGGGTTCCGACGCTCCGATGCCCCGCTTCGGCGAAACCCAATCCGCTGGGAAAACCCTAACGTTTTCGTCTACCCCCATAGACGTGCGTCGAAAGGGGGTAGGCCAGTGGACTTTTTTGCTTGGTTGTGTTAGGTTAGGCCATAGGAAGGTGAGAAACCAAAGTCTACCCCAAATCAACACAAGATTCCATCCGGTTCGCCCGAAACGGGAGTTTTCACCTCTAAGTGCAGAAACTCACTAGAGAGAAAGTGAAGCCGGTCACACCCCGGAGTAGGATATTGCACATTTACAACACACAACACACTTGTATACATATGGTATGGCACAACCTAGGTTTGGTGGGGTTCCGACGCTCCGATGCCCCGCTTCGGCGAAACCCTGAATCCGCTGGAAAACCCTAACGTTTTCGTCTACCCCCATAGACGTGCGTCGAAAGGGGTAGGCCAGTGGACTTTTTTGCTTGGTTGTGTTAGGTTAGGCCATAGGAAGGTGAGAAACCAAAGTCTACCCCAAATCAACACAAGATTCCATCCGGTTCGCCCGAAACGGGAGTTTTCACCTCTAAGTGCAGAAACTCACTAGAGAGAAAGTGAAGCCGGTGAAGCCGGTCACACCCCGGGGTAGGATATTGCACATTTACGACACACAACACACTTGTATACATATGGTATGGCACAACCTAGGTTTCGGCGGGGTTCCGACGCTCCGATGCCCCGCTTCGGCGAAACCCTGAATCCGCTGGAAAACCCTAACATTTTCGTCTACCCCCATAGACGTGCGTCGAAAGGGATAGGCCAGTGGATTTTTTTGCTTGGTTGTGTTAGGTTAGGCCATAGGAAGGTGAGAAACCAAAGTCTACCCCAAATCAACACAAGATTCCATCCGGTTCGCCCGAAACGGGAGTTTTCACCTCTGAGTGCAGAAACTCACTAGAGAGAAAGTGAAGTCGGTGAAGCCGGTCACACCCGGGAGTAGGATATTGCACATTTGAAACACCCAACACACTTGTATACATATGGTATGGAACAACCTTGGTTTCGGGGGGTTCCGACGCTCCGGTGCCCCGCTTCGGCGAAACCCTGAATCCGCTGGAAAAACCCTAACGTTTTCATCTACCCCCATAGACGTGCGTCGAAAGGGGGTAGGCCAGTGGACTTTTTTGCTTGGTTGTGTTAGGTTAGGCTATAGGAAGGTGAGAAACCAAAGTCTACCCCAAATCAACACAAGATTCCATCCGGTTCGCCCGAAACGGGAGTTTTCACCTCTAAGTGCAGAAACTCACTAGAGAGAAAGTGAAGCCGGTCACACCCCGGAGTAGGATATTGCACATTTGAAACACCCAACACACTTGTATACATATGGTATGGCACAACCTTGGTTTTGGTGGGTTCCGACGCTCCGGGGCCCCGCTTCGGCGAAACCCTGAATCCGCTGGAAAACCCTAACGATTTCGTCTACCCCCATAGACGTGCGTCGAAAGGGGGTAGGCCAGTGGACTTTTTTGCTTGGTTGTGTTAGGTTAGGCCATAGGAAGGTGAGAAACCAAAGTCTACCCCAAATCAACACAAGATTCCATCCGGTTCGCCCGAAACGGGAGTTTTCACCTCTAAGTGCAGAAACTCACTAGAGAGAAAGTGAAGCCGGTGAAGCCGGTCACACCCCGGGGTAGGATATTGCACATTTACGACACACAACACACTTGTATACATATGGTATGGCACAATCTAGGTTTCGGCGGGGTTCCGACGCTCCGATGCCCCGCTTCGGCGAAACCCTGAATCCGCTGGAAAAACCCTAACATTTTCGTCTACCCCCATAGACGTGCGTCGAAAGGGATAGGCCAGTGGATTTTTTTGCTTGGTTGTGTTAGGTTAGGCCATAGGAAGGTGAGAAACCAAAGTCTACCCCAAATCAACACAAGATTCCATCCGGTTCGCCCGAAACGGGAGTTTTCACCTCTGAGTGCAGAAACTCACTAGAGAGAAAGTGAAGCCGGTGATGCCGGTCACACCCGGGAGTAGGATATTGCACATTTGAAACACCCAACACACTTGTATACATATGGTATGGCACAACCTTGGTTTCGGCGGGGTTCCGACGCTCCGGTGCCCCGCTTCGGCGAAACCCTGAATCCGCTGGAAAAACCCTAACGTTTTCATCTACCCCCATAGACGTGCGTCGAAAGGGGGTAGGCCAGTGGACTTTTTTGCTTGGTTGTGTTAGGTTAGGCTATAGGAAGGTGAGAAACCAAAGTCTACCCCAAATCAACACAAGATTCCATCCGGTTCGCCCGAAACGGGAGTTTTCACCTCTAAGTGCAGAAACTCACTAGAGAGAAAGTGAAGCCGGTCACACCCCGGAGTAGGATATTGCACATTTGAAACACCCAACACACTTGTATACATATGGTATGGCACAACCTTGGTTTTGGTGGGGTTCCGACGCTCCGGGGCCCCGCTTCGGCGAAACCCTGAATCCGCTGGAAAAACCCTAACGTTTTCGTCTACCCCCATAGACGTGCGTCGAAAGGGGGTAGGCCAGTGGACTTTTTTGCTTGGTTGTGTTAGGTTAGGCCATAGGAAGGTGAGAAACCAAAGTCTACCCCAAATCAACACAAGATTCCATCCGGTTCGCCCGAAACGGGAGTTTTCACCTCTAAGTGCAGAAACTCACTAGAGAGAAAGTGAAGTCGGTGAAGCCGGTCACACCCCGGGGTAGGATATTGCACATTTACGATACACAACACACTTGTATACATATGGTATGGCACAACCTAGGTTTTGTTGGGGTTCCGACGCTCCGATGCCCGCTTCGGCGAAACCCGAATCCGCTGGAAAAACCCTAACGTTTTCGTCTACCCCCGTAGACGTGGGTCGAAAGGGGGTAAGCCAGTGGACTTTTTTGCTTGGTTGTGTTAGGTTAGGCCATAGGAAGGTGAGAAACCAAAGTCTACCCCAAATCAACACAATTTTCCATCCGGTTCTTCCGAAACAGGAGTTTTCACCTCTAAGTGCAGAAACTCACTACAGAGGTGAATCCGGTCACACCCCGGAGTAGGATATTGCACATTTACAACACACAACACACTTGTATACATATGGTATGGCACAACCTAGGTTTTGGTGGGGTTCCGACGCTCCGGGGCCCCGCTTCGGCGAATCCCTGAATCCGCTGGAAAAACCCTAACGTTTTCGTCTACCCCCATAGACGTGCGTCGAAAGGGGGTAGGCCAGTGGACTTTTTTGCTTGGTTGTGTTAGGTTAGGCCATAGGAAGGTGAGAAACCAAAGTCTACCCCAAATCAACACAAGATTCCATCCGGTTCGCCCGAAAGGGGAGTTTTCACCTCTAAGTGCAGAAAATCACTAGAGAGAAAATGAAGTCGGTGAAGCCGGTCACACCCCGGAGTAGGATATTGCATATTTACAACACACAACACACTTGTATACATATGGTATGGCACAACCTAGGTTTTGGTGGGGTTCCGACGCTCCGATGCCCCGCTTCGGCGAAACCCCGAATCTGCTGGAAAAACCCTAAGGTTTTCGTCTACCCCTTGAAATCCGTCGAAAGGGGGTTGGCCAGTGGACCTTTTGGCTTCGTTGTGTTAGGTTAGGCCATAGGAAGGTGGGAAACCAAAGTCTAACCCAAATAAACACAATTTTCCATCCGGTTCGTCCGAAACAGGAGTTTCCACATCTAAGTGCAGGAAAAAAGTCAAAGTTCCTGTCACACCACAGGGCAGGATAAATTGAGCCATATATTTAATATTTATGTTGTTGGTGTATATTAAATGTGTTGTTTTTATTTGTTTTACATGTATATGTTGTAGGGTTGGGTTCCGGAAAACTCAAACCGTTATTTTACGGGGGTGGGATACTGAAATTGGGAGGGCAATTATAGGTCCAATATATATATAAATTACAACTACATTAAATATTATATAGAGAAAAAAAGAAATAAATATTATATACGAAAATAAATAAAAAAAGGAACAACTAAACGGACGATGCTGGACGGTTGCCTTCGTTTCGTCACGGCGCCCTTTTGTACGCCGACGGCCGCCGTCGGCGACGTTAAGGCTACGCCGACGGCGTTTCGTACGCCGACGGCTTGTTTGTCATGTGCCCTAGCTCGTGCGGTACGCCGACGGCTCCGATATTTGGCCGTCGGCGTACACGACGGCCGTCGGCGTAGTGTGGCTTTCCCGTAGTGGGAAGCTGCAGACAAGGTTGTGCTTTTGGAATCATAGACTCATAACAGTATCTGACTGGACTAAACTTTATGTATTATATAACAAGGTTTGCATGTAAGGTTGCACAATATTTAATTACCATCGAGCCTTCTTGTTAGTTAATCATACCGACGATTCATGCATGTGGTCAATGCTAAAAAGGACTAGTAGTATCAAGTAGTGCTACATCTAATCCAATGATCCAGTCGAGTCATGCTTGGAAGAAATAATCTGATGACTCTTTTGTTATTTTAATCGAGCTCCACGGGCAGGGTATCAACGACAGCCATCGATCAAAAGGTAAGGAAAAGGTAAAGAGATGTCATGTGTATTACCAATAATGGAGCAATAGGGTTTATTCCATCTGCAACTTATGCCAGATAAAATATTCTAAGCGTGGATGCATGCATGTATTGCCTGTCTAATTCAGTGTGTCTGTAGATATTCTAGCTGCTTATTAGCAAGTGGAAAAGGAATCAATCAAATGTTTATGCATAATGTTTACTCTAACATAATGTTTGTGCATTCTTGATTTAATGGAAAACATACTACAGTAAGTGTACATCACACAAATTAACACCAAATGTTGTTTGGAAGAAATTCTTTGGTCAATGACAAATTTAAAAAATAAATATGAGGAGTAAATAGCACTAGCAGTCACACAACTCGTCTCCCGCATGTGTAGCACATCTGAAAAAGTTAAAAACTGGTCACACAGCTAACTAACCATGTGCACTTTTTTTCACAAACATGTCACGTAGGTCATCCCGTTCTGTACAGAAACTTTTCAAGAAACCCCTTACTTTAATATTAGGAGGACCATATACAAAACTAGCAGCCCCCACTTGTCAGATATTCTCAGCAAAAAAAAAAGAGTCAACACTGTTGGCGTGCCCTCCTGTTCACTCCCCAGCGGTCGAGCGCCGCCGCCGCCCCAGAGCGCCGTCGCCGCCCTTTCACGCCCTCTGCTGGCGGCCGAGTGCCCGCCACACCCCCTGCTCGCGCCTGAGCGCCACCGCTGCGCCCTCCTACTGGCCGGGCACCGTTGTCGTCCCAACGCACCCCTGCTCGGGGCCGAGCGCCGCCGTGCCCTCCTGCTGGCCGGGCGCATGAGTGATTACTTTCTATTCGGAGAGTCAGATTTTAAGCGGCTTGCATCTACAATGGGACCGAGCTAAGATATATGGCTTGGGCACCGCTTTTGTGCGTGCACCAGGTCTCGCTCCAACTGTCGCGAGCCGAGCTGCTTATTCGGTCCTGGAATTAAACGCATGCACAATTCCGCATGAGAATAAATTAATAAGTAGAAAAATTGCATGTGCGTTTCGTCTTTCCTTCCTGGCCTGCAAAGCGGCACGAAACCAATCTACGCAAAGCAATATCCCAGTTTAATTCCCTATCCCTACTCGGGTGCTTCCTCACCAAGGTTTCGGATACCGGTTCAAAAAAAAATCTGGAGGGGGCCGATATTTCCGGTAACCGGGGTTACCGGAAAATACCGGCTGGTAACCGACCCAAAATTTCAGCTAGAATTTAGGATTTAAACTTAAAATATCGATTTTTTTTAAATTTAAATTTTTCGAGCACGGACTTGTTTGAAATTTGACTAATCCGAGATTTTTCATCCGATATACGCAAATTCCGGAGGGGGCTCCGATAAATCCGGTTACCGGCCGGTTACCGCGGAATTCCGGCCGGTAACCGAAACCTTGCTCTTCACCTTGATTCCGAGATTTTTGAAGACAGGAATTACTGTTGTGGATCATGTTAAGGTGGACCTTTCATTCCATTGGTGGTAAGCGCATGGACAATTCCGCATGCATACCTTGATCGAAAAAAAAATCCGCATGCATCAGAATAATAATAAAACAAGAAGAAAATATGTGTGTGCTTGTTTCTTTCCTGCCGTGTAAGCGGCACAAAGTCAATCGATGCCAAGCAAAAAATTCACGCGTGTTCCTCTTTGATTCCGAGAATTTTAAGAAAGGAATTAATGCTCACATGTGTTAGAGATATATTTGATGTATACTCGTGTTTAGTAGTATAGGAGTTGTAATCCAACTCCTTAGTCCTTACTTACCCTGTCTCTTGAAGATCGTTTTTACCCTCCATATTTGTACATCAACATATTACTCGCCCGACGGATTCAATACATAGAGTTCCCTGGATACAATCCGGAACAGAATTGAAATTCTCACTAGTAGTAAACTATTCGACACGATTTAGCTAAGATATGCGCTGCTTCTATAAGACATCACTTCACATGGACAAAAGAAACCGTCCTGAAGTCAATGGTCATGGCCTTGATATAACCCACCAGAATGCCAACTGATGATCGATCCATGCATTGTCGAGGAGCAGAGGTGCTGAACCAGTGAGAGCCAATCAGTAGTGAAGATAGTCTTCTCAACTCACCCTCGCGTGCCAAGAGAACTGCACGACGCAGGCCGAGTGCTTCAACAAGTTCGGGAGACGAGGAACCCTGGAGATGGTTGCATAAATTTACCAAGATCTCGTTCCCGGAGGCGGTGGAGTCATGGTCTTCATCGTTTAGTTGTTTCGCCATCGCTTTCATTTCTTTTCTCTTTGGGCTTGTGTGTGTGCTGCTGCCTCAGCATGTGGTGTTGCGTTTATATCAATGTTTGTATGATGGTCGTTACTTTATTTCTAAAGCTGGGCGAAAGCCTATTTCGAGAGTCATGCGAGGGGCCGAAGAACTGATGTTTTGAGATGGAAACTTTTGAGTACAAAAACTTGGGAATAAAATGGTTATGTGGCCCCATTTCGAGAGAAAAACGTGCACGATGGAGCTAAGTGATCTAAGAATTTGGAAGCCTCTCATGTGTTTAGAAACTTGAAGACCCTTGGATCTGACAAGCTGTCGTCTGGACACCTGGACATGCACGGCCAGCGCGTAACGCTTTACGCTCGCATGCATGCATGCGTGGCATGGCCCACCGTGCGCTGACGTCATTGATTACTGTAGCAAATGCATGCCAGCAGAGCAGGGCGCGAGAAGAGGAGGGAGGAAGAAAGAAAGACAATCGTGCTTCCTCTCCACTCGATTCGCTCCGTCCGTTAGCTCTCCCTATATATATACGCCATGCACTAGCTCCATCGACCATCTATCTCGCTCCTTTCTTCCACCGCCCCACCTCTCGCCTCACATCACACCCGAGCGCCGGCCGCCTCGCTCAGACAACAGCTAGAACAGACCTCTCCTCCGACCGATCGCCGCCGGTAATCGATCAACAGCCAGACCAAGCGAGCGAGTGATCGATCGAGGGGAAGGAATTCAGGAGATCGGTTAAAGGAACAACCAATGGGCGGCGGCGCGGCGGGGGGCAGCGTGATGGAGGGGACGAAGCCGGTGGCGGGGATGGTGGTGGTGCAGTTCGTGTTCGCCGGCGTCAACATCTTCTACAAGCTGGCAGTGTGCGACGGCATGGACATGCGGGTCCTCATCGCCTACCGCTACCTCTTCGCCTCCGTCGTCCTCGCCCCACTGGCGTACTTCGTCGAGAGGTACCTAACCTTCCTACTTATTACTCGTCAGCACCGTCGATCGATTGATTGATAATCCACTTATTAAGGAAGGAAACGCAACTCCCCTTCCAACAAATTCACCACCCAACATATGTCTGGCCGCATGCATGCATTATATTTCCTGTTTTGGACTGCTCAATTGTAGTATGGGTTCAGACTTTCAGTAGTCCTCTTTTAAAATAGCGTCAGGAGAACAGGTTGGCAGTTAAGATAAGGACACATTTGTGCAAAGCATCTTCTCTACGCATCAACTAGTTGGTCTGATTGTCTATCTGTGTCTCTGCAACCATACACCATTACTAGAGAGGAGCATCAATCCCTTGCTTTCGCTGATGAAATTGTTCCTGCCTTTAGTGTTGCGTCAAGTCGGTCGGTGTGCCTGTTTAATTCTCTGAAGAACAGTGGATGCATGTGTGCCTGCCCTTTCTTGTTATTTCTCCATGTTTTCATATGTGTGACCCGTCCTCTTTTTCTAGCCAGCAAAAAAGAGAGACAAGCTTTGTGAAAAAGCTACGGTGTAGCTTCCGCCAAGGCAGATAGATAGACAGATAAAGAACTCAAATACTAATCGGCGAAGTATCCGTACTCCAAGTATATATATGATTCCTCTGATTACATGCAAAGAGTATCTACGGTATGTTAATTTGGTGGTGCTTAAACTTTATATTTGGTTGTTCCAGGAAGAAGCGAACAAAGCTGACGTGGCGAGTGATCCTGCTCTCCTTCGTTTGCGGCCTCTGCGGGTAAGCAAGCACGCAACAACTTGTCTCCCTCTTCATTTTGGCCAGTGCAAAAAGGCTGGATTGGCTGCCGGAATTTAGGTGCGGTGCCGGCCGGCCGGCCACTTTTGCTAGCTCGCCGTACATCGATCGATCGGGTTGCCGGCCTATCACACACACACGTGTAGCTTGGAGCTCACTGAAATTATGCATAATGCCATCTTCACGGGGTGCTCGCCGGCGGGCAACACTTTAGCTTCCTGCTTTAGCGTACATCCATGTGCTGGAGCAACCACTTGATTGTGAAAGTTTGGCACAACCGAACCGATGGAAGCACCTGCAGCTTTGCCTGCCAAACAAACCCCATCTTCTTACAATTCAAAAAAAAACTTCTATAGTTTGTTATGCGTGATCAGTGATCACCATTTCATAAACATCAAGTGAAAACTGAAAAAAAACATCATCATCGAGCCCGTGTCTGCGTATTTGTCAACGCTTTTTGAACCACCGGGACTTGTCAACTCAACCGCATGAATTACATGCGTGCATGCGCACCGTCCTAGTTGCACCAATGGATCGAGACATGCAGCCACGTAGCACACATTTAAACCCTTCTTGACTTGCGTATCCTTGCATGAATGGCTAGCTTGTCCGGCTAGCCCCGATGCGGGAACTGGTTCCTTGGCCTCTTTTAGATAAAAGGCAGAATGCACAGCTTTGAATTAACAAAGCCCCAGAGTTTAGCGGCATATTACAACATGCTGAACAAACAGCTTACAGGCACCAGAAAGACAAGCAAACAGAAAATACAACAAAGATTACAGCTTGATCTTTCACGCCACAGACCACCATTGCGAGCACTCAGGAAAGCAGCAGGTCAGGAGTAGGCACCAAGGAGCAGGCCGTCTTCGTCTTCACCAGGCCACACCTAGCCTCAGGGTCCACCGTCTTCGCCGCCGGAAGGGACCCCTTGTCCCTCGCCTAGGCTCAAAGGCGCCGCACCGTCGGGGGGCGAAGAGAGTTCACCCGAGAACACCGGGGACCCAAGAGAACTAGGTTGCCGGATAGGAGTAGAGCAGCAAAGATCTAGGAGCTCCATCACACGACCACCACCACCACAGACCACCGCAATACCGGACCGAAGCTGCTGGACGAAGGCGCACCGAAGAAGAAACGGCGAAAGAAGACAACTACACCACCGCTGTGAGCAGGACCACCAGCGCTTGAGAGTTCATCGGCCAACTGCGCCGCTGTTGCTGCAAAGGGGAACCCTTTTCCCCTCTCACCCGGCTCGTGGGCGTCGATCCGCAAGCGAACAGGGGCGGCCGGGCAGCGAGGAGCACCGAGCGAGGCACCAGATCGACCACGGTGAGATGCCGTTGCCGAAAGACACAGCCGTCACGTCCTTCCCAAGCACACACAACTCGAACACCTCCTCTGCATTCCAAGCCAGCGCCTCCAAGGAGGGGATCGACGTCGTGACGCCGCCGCCGACTACAACAGGAACTAGGCTTTCGCCAAGCAGGGGAGGGGGGTAAGGGGCGGGACAGGTACCTCGACGAAGCCTTCGGGAAGGAGAACGGCGCCCGCGGCGTCGCCGTCGTCGTGGCCAGCCGCTGGCCAAGGGTTTCCCCCGGTACCGCGCCACCCCGCACCAACCTCCCGACAGAGACGGATCCATCCAGCAGAAGCCTTTGGGGTTCCGGATCTGGCGGGAGGACGAGCTAGAAGAGCAGGAGAAGGCTTCCTCTTCAGATCTGGAGCAGGGACCGGCGGCGCGGCCCTGCGCCACGAACTCCGACCTCTGCCCCCTCACCGCCCACGCGACAGAGGAGGCGGTGCCGCACGCACCACGGCCGTCACCCGCCGCCAGGTCGACGCCGTTCTTCTCGCCCGGGGCCGCCGCCCCGGCGTCCGTCGCCCCGCGCGCCCGCCAAACGCCACTGCCCCGCTCGCCGGGGCGTCGACGAGAGCGCCCACCGTGCCCTCCGCCTTTAGCGGGCAGGGCGCCGCCACCGCCGCCGGCGACGGCGACGGCAGCGGCCGAGAGAAGCCGGATCTAGGGTTTTTTTTTTGGCTAGGGTTGGGGGCCTCCGGAGTCGCCCGAGGGGGGGCGACCCGGGAGGAGGGGGCTATGTGTCAAAAACAATCTTTCGTAAGAGGTTTCGGTTCCTTGGCCTCTAGCGCCGCCATTGCCATGCCAGCTCGATTTTCTCGTCTACTGTAGAATTCAGTCGTCGGTCCCTAGATGTATGTACGACGTAAGAAGAATATACTCGGCCATAAACGTCGTGGAGTGAGATCGAGATGGAGCTGTGGAACTTGGCCACGACGATGAAGAAGATAGACTTGGCAGTACATGAACCAATCGTACATACGTCGATACAATCGTACGTATAGGACAAAGTTGTGCTACGTACACTACATCCTAACATACGTACGTGGGATCGTTACGTTTGCGTAGTACATGACATGCAGCTGATGTAATGACTGATCATGCTTTCCAATGTTGTATGCATGCAGGGGCTCGCTGGCGCAGAACCTCTACATCTCCGGCATGAAGCTCACATCCGCCACCTTCGCCTCCGCCATGACCAACCTCATCCCGGCCATCACCTTCGTCCTCGCTGTGCTCTTCCGCTACGAGCGCCTCGCCGTACGCACCGTGCCGGGCCAGGCCAAGGTCGCCGGGACGCTCCTCGGCGTCGGCGGTGCCATGCTCCTCACCTTCTACAAGGGAGCACAGGTCACCCTCTGGCCGCCCACCCACGTCAACCTCGCCGCCCAGCTCGCCGCACACCACCACGCAAACTCCTCCCAGCCACCATCATCATTCAGCAGCGGCGTCGGCGACGGCGGCAACCGCGCCATGGGCTCGCTGCTCTGCATGGGCAGCTGCTTCTTCTACGCGCTCTGGCTCATCCTGCAGGCCAGGCTCAGCCGGGAGTACCCCTTCCACTACTCCACCACCGCGCTCATGTGCCTCATGAGCACGCTCCAGTCCGCCGCCTTCGCGCTCTGCTTCGACCGCGACCTCCTCCAATGGCGCCTCGGCTTCGACATCCGCCTCCTCGCCGTCGTCTACACCGGCGTGCTCGCCTCCGGCGTCATGCTCGTGGTGCTCTCCTGGTGCGTCAAGCGCCGGGGCCGCTGTTCGCGTCCGTGTTCAACCCCATGATACTGGTCGTGGTCGCCGTGCTCAGCTCGCTTCTGCTCGGGAGGACCTGCACCTCGGCAGCGTGCTCGGGGCGGTGCTTATCGTCTTGGGCCTCTACGCCGTGCTCTGGGGGAAAGGACGCGAGGCTGCCGCAGCCGCGGAGCACGGTAAGGCCAACACTGCCGGTGAGGTCCCGCACATCGACATCATCGTGCACCGTCATCCTCCTCCACCGCCGGCCTCTCCGCAGCAGCCAGAACAGTCCCCTGCGGCGCGGTGACCGTCGAAGAAGGCAGGCAGGGCCAGCGATCGACGAGATGAACTGGTCCCCCGTACGTCGACGATGATTCGTTCAGTAGTACTAGTGTTTTAATTGGGTGGTTAGAACTTGATGGAAATCTCTAGCGTAGTTAGAAGGGGGCGTGTCTCTGATTTTATTGGTTAGAAGAGGATCAGAGAATCACAAGTGCAAATTTAGGGGAGAGAAGAAAGGTTCTAGTGAAAGGAACTGACGCAAAATTGTACAACTGAGATGAGATGAACGGATCAATAAATTTCAGGCATATGTTCTTTTTGTTGGATACATGCAAATTTCATCAAGGATATTCTGTTAGTACCTACCGCATATTAGTTGACGACTACAAACTCTGCTTCTGATCATGTTAGCCATTCCGTAGCAACGTGACGATACCACACCTAGTTGGATATCCACCAACTATCACGATCGTTGAAAGCTTCATCGAGTGCTGGGGCAGTAGATAAGACAAAGCAGAAAGAAGCCGCAGGTGGTACAAGCTCAGAGGGAGGGGCCTCGAAATTGCAGTGTTTCAAGTGCTACAACCATGGAGTTCATGTGACAAAGGATTGCGATGCAGATGTTCTGTGTGTTAATTGTGATAAGACTTCACACATCTCTGGCAAGTGTGCTTGGTTACATCAGCGGAAGCCCATTGCGTCCTTTGTTGGCTTCGGAGGAGAAGGACTTGGCTGCTTTGTGGCTGAACATGCCAAGGATTCGACATCAGGAGCAAAAGGCACAGCTATGGCTTTGATCAGAATAAAGGAAGGATCGATGGGAGAGGTATCTGCGGAAAATCTGGAGCTGGGTCTTGCAAGTACATATCCTTGGAGATGGACTTGGAAGGCAAAAAATGTGGCCGCTGGAGCTTTCCTAGTTGGCTTCCCATCTGTGGCAAAGATCAATGAAGCTTCAATTTATGACTGGGTTCCTTTGAAGAAGGTGGATATGATGGTGAATATCAAGCTCTGGACAGATGAGTCGCTGGCAGCAGGAAAACTTACAACAGTCTGGGTCAAAGCAACAGGGGTCCCAAAGATACTGAAAAACTTCCATGGTTTGTGTGAGGTTGGCTCTACATTGGGGCTACACCTAGAGGCTGATATGCATCTCCTGAAAAATACAGGACAAGTGAGGCTTAAGGTTGGAGTGGTGGATCACCTAAAAATCCCTAAATGGACTCGGCTAGCCACATCTAAGCTGTATTACTACAGGATTTACTTTCAGCTCGAAGAGATAGTTGAAATGGGATGGGATAGAGCAGAGGAGGAGTTCCTGCAGGATTTCGAAGATGTTATGGACAGTCAGCCAGAAAAACCTGATGACAGAGACCCGAAAAGGCAGAAGAGCAGTGAAAATGCAGCTCCCTCGCCATCTGGGCAGTTGATCATCAACGAGAAGCAAGTAACTGCAAGCACCAGGACAAGGATTGCCTTGGAAGAAAGAGAACAGAATTTGCGGAACAAGATGAAGAGGATGTCAGAATTAACAATGCAAAAACTGGAAAGGTGCTCCTGACACAGTTGAATGATGAAAACAATGAAGAAATAGAGGTGGAACAGATAGGGGAGACCCCTGAAGAGGAAGCAAATGGGTCTGAGAACGAGAGAGTGAGATTATAGATGAAGATATGGATGAAGATGTTGAAGCATCGCAATCACAGACCTTCAGTGAACAGATCAAGGCAATTAATGAGAGAGGAAAGAAGACGGTGGACAGTTCACAGGAAGAAGCTGGTACAAGATGCAGTGGAAGGCTAGCCACAAAAAACCCTGAGGACAAGCCGGTGATGGACCTCGCCAAGAACATCAAGGCAAAAAGCATGGACAAGGGAGAAGGTAACAGTTCAGACATTCCCACAGTTTTAAATTCAGATGACCATACACTTTTAGACATTGCTAGACTTATAGGTGTGGATCTTGGGACTTCTGTGGAAATGGTTGAGCATAATTTAAATTTGATTAGATTGCAAGAGCAAGCTAGAGTTTCTATGTTTGGAGAAAGAACAAAAGCTACAGATAACAATGCAGAACCTGATGATACACATCTAAATCCTAGTGATGTAGATGTTATACTACAGGATCTCATTGCCATGAATAGAGAGGGAATGGAAGATGAGATGGAACAATGTAATTTCTTGGGAGGACAAATGATCAGTCCTAGCAGGGATTTGACAAATAAACGCTCAATTGAGGTTTATGATGTTAAATCGCCAGTAAGGACGGTGGTTAGGAAACGTGGAAAAAGAAAGAAGAAAAAATGTTAAACGGTTTTATTTGGAACTCGAGAGGGGTAGGAGATAAAGGTAAACGAGATTACATTAAAGAATCAGCTAGTAAATATAAACTTGACTTCATCGGTATCCAAGAGACAATGAGACAGGATTTCTCCGAATCAACCTTGTTGTCTATAGGTGGAGAAATACCTTTTGATTGGTCTTGGACGCCTTCCAGAGGTCGTTCGGGTGGTATTTTACTAGGAGTCAACACTGATACTATTGAAATTTTAGAAAAAGAATTTGGAGAATATTTTATCCGTTTTCTAGTTTGTAGCAAGATTGAAAATCTGACCTGGAATCTTGTGATCGTTTATGGTGATGCACAACCTACTGGGAAAGCCAAATTTCTAGTAGAGTTGGTCCACATCATTAAAAAATCACAGATACCTATTTGTATAGCAGGAGATTTTAATCTCACCAGACGAGCTAGTGATAGAAACAAACCGGGAGGTTTTAACAGATGGAGTGTGCTGTTTAACTCTATTATTGCCCAAGGTGAATTAATGGAGATCCAACTTAGTGGGAGACAGTACACCTGGTCCAACAATCAAGAGGACCCTACCTTTGCTTTGTTGGATAGGGTGCTGGTCTCTCCATCCTGGGAGGAGTTCTTTCCTTTAGTAACAGTAACAGCCTTGACTAGAGAACTCTCTGATCATGTTCCTCTGTTGATTTCAACAGGGGAAGGTATAAAAATTCAGAGAAGTTTTAAGTTTGAGAACTGTTGGTTTCTTAGGGAAGACTTGGAAAACATTGTAACTAGAGTTTGGAATCAAGAAGTTAGAGGCTGTTCTAGTATGGATAAATGGCAAAATAGATTTGGGAATGTTAGAAAAGTACTGAAAGGCTGGAATATTAATTACGAAAGTGCTAACAAAAAAGCCAGAAAGAAGCTTACGGCTGATATTGATGAATTGGATAAAAAAAGTGAGATAAATGGACTGTCGTTAGGTGATTGGACTCGCCTACAACAGTACCGAACTGATCTCAACAAAATTTTAAAAGAAGAAGAAGTGAAATGGTTACAGAGATCGAGAGAAAAAGAATTACTTGAGGGAGATAGTAATACCAAATACTATCACTCCAAAGCAAATGGGAGAAGGAGGAGAAACAGAATAGTTAACCTACATCAAGATGAAGGTGTGATTGAAGGCCAAGAGAATTTAAAAAAGTATATTACATGCTTTTATAAGAAACTCTTTGGCCGTCCTGATCATACTCGAATTCATCTAAATACTGAAGGGGTTGACAGAATTGAAAACGAAGAAGGTGAAACTTTAATTAAAAGATTCAGCTTGGAAGAACTCAAAACTGCAGTTTTTGGTATGGAGAAGAACAAAGCGGCTGGACCAGATGGATTTAATGCAGACTTTTACCAGAAATTTTGGAACATAGTTCACAAAGAACTATTTTCCTTGGTAAATGATTTCTTTGATAATAAAATAAACATTGACAGGATAAACTATGGCATGATCACCTTGGTACCAAAAGGGGTAGGCGCGGACAGGATTCAAAAGTACAGACCCATCTGTCTTTTAAATGTTGTCTTCAAAATTATAACAAAAATGATTGTCAACAGATTAACCTCAGTAGTGCCAAAAGTGATTAAAATCACTCAGACAACTTTTATTAAGAACAGATACATAATGGAAGGTGTGGCGATTTTACATGAGGTCTTGAATGACTTACATGTTAGAAAAGCCCCAGGAGTCCTTTTCAAAATAGACTTCGAGAAGGCCTTTGATAAGATCAAGTGGCCTTTCTTGCTACAAGTTCTTGAGATGAAAGGATTCCCAAGTAAATTTAATGATATGATCATGAAAATAGTCTCGGGAGGGAAAGTTGGAGTTAAAGTAAATGGGGAGGAAGGTAGTTATTTTAACACACACCAGGGGTTGAGGCAAGGTGACCCCCTCTCTCCCATTCTCTTTGACCTTGCAGCAGATGTTTTAGCAATTTTGTTAGACAGAGCAACAACTAATAATGTGGTCACTGGTTTGTCCTGCCACCTGGTAAATAAAGGCGTGTCGATTCTGCAATATGCAGACGACACGATCTTGTTGTTACAGGATGACTTGGAACAAGCCAGGAATCTTAAATTTATTCTTTGTCTGTTTGAGCAAATGTCGGGATTAAAAATAAACTTTCATAAAAGTGAAGTTTATTGCCTTGGCATGGATCAGAACAGAAAAGGACAATTCGAAGAAATTTTAACGTGCAAAGTTGGAAGTTTGCCGATGAAGTATCTAGGGGTCCCTGTCGATGAAACCAGATTGAATAATAGTGAATGGGATCCTCTGGGGAGAAGTTATTGAAGAAGCTTGGTTGTTGGGATGGTAAAAATATGTCGATCGGAGGGAGGTCTTTGTTGATCAATACCTCTCTCTCAAGCATACTCCTATATATGTCATCTTTTTATAGGATCCCAGTGGGACCTAGAAAGAAGTTCGACAAAATTAGGTCAAGCTTTTTATGGAGTAATTTCCTTGGCAAAAAGAAATATCATCTAGTAAAATGGAAAACGGTGTGTCTTCCGAAAGATCAAGGAGGTTTGGGGATTATTGACTTGGAGATAATGAATGTGGCGCTTTTAGGTAAATGGCTGTGGAAACTTTTTAATGAAAAAGGAATGTGGCAGACAATTTTACACAACAAATACCTGAGAAACACCACTCTGGGAGCATGCTCTCAGAAAAATGGAGATTCTCACTTCTGGCAGGGGCTTATGGAGATCAAGCCTTTGTTCTTGTCTTGTTGCAAGTTTGCAGTTGGAAATGGAGCAAAAACGAGATTCTGGGAAGATCTTTGGATCTCAGATACTTGCTTTGCCTCGCAATTTCCTAGGCTGTATGCTATCTCAAATAACCAGAATATAACTGTTAGGGATGCTTTTGCCGTGGGTTTAAACTCTTTATCCTTTAGAAGGGCGCTTACAGGAGTTAAAATGGCGGAATGGAAAAAAATGTTGACACTCTGTGAACGAACAGTGTTAAGTGAAGAGGAAGACAAATTGATTTGGTTGCTATCAGCCACTAAAATCTTCTCTGTTAAATCCTTTTACTTAGCTATGCAAGTTTCGGAGAGTGTACCATATAAATTTCTGTGGAAAGTTAAACTCCCCTTGAGGATTAAAACCTTTTTATGGTTGATCCTGAGGAAGAGTATTTTAACCAGAGATATCCTACTAAAAAGAGGAGGTTCGTGTACAAAGAATTGTCTCTTCTGTGGACAAGATGAATCCATTGATCATCTTTTTCTGAGATGCCCGCTAGCTAGATACGTGTGGAATGCTGTTAGTATCGCTACTGGTTTCGACTGCCAGTTTGCCAATGCTCAGCATTGCCTCACTGATTACCTAGATAGATTTGACGGGAATTCAAAAAACTTGATGACAGTGGGGGTAGCTGCGGTTTTCTGGGGATTGTGGAAAACTAGAAACCTGGCATGCTTTGAGAACAAATGGCCGACTGAGCCGATTGAGGTTATTCATCGTATTTGTTATTGGGTTGATTGGTGGGCAAATCTGCAGGGATCGGAGGACGCAAAAACGGAGCTGCAACGGGGCGCAAGGCTACTGGCGCGAGTCGCGGATGAAGTGTTCAGAGGAGCGCGAGGATGGGCTACCTGGAGGCTAAGGTTGGACAGCGGGTGATTTCGTTGAAAAGTTGAACATCTGGAGTTGGGGGAAGTTTGCTCTTGGCGGCGAAGCTCTTTTAGTTTCTCTTTAGTGGTCTATCTTCTGGTTAGCTAGTTTTTAGGCTGCTTTTGAGTAGCTGCAAGTTGCTGTTGGTTGTAAAAACTTTTAAATTGTGCTGGGTTTGAGATTATGCTGGTGGAGGCCGCGTTGTGCTGGATTCTGTAATAATTGGTTTCTATTAATGGAAATCGGGGAAAACCCTTTAAATTCAAAAAAAAACCACGATCGTTGAATTTGCATCCAAAGAACAAAATGATTCACACTAATTGATGTTCTGATAAAATAAAAACCATGTTAATGCGTCATTTTATTTTTTTCTTAATGCATGTGCAAAAATTTCTTTTTAGTACATGAATTCAAAAACAATTACATAAATCCAAATATTATTGCTACTACATTGAACAATCATTCATAATTTGTGCACGAATCGTAAAGAATTTGGACGTCCCAGTAAACGGGGCACATACAATTAGGTCTGGAGTTACATTTTCCATTCTGTAGTACTCCCACATATCAGGGTTTTGTTTTTTGAAACAAGGCAAAATATGACTTATATATTGTTATAGTAACAAAACAGAGCATGCTTGGTCCAAAAAATGAAGAAAAAGGTGTGTGGCGTTTTGGAGGCGAAGCTCCATGGAGTTGCATTTTCCATTACGTAGTACTCCCACATATCAGGGTTTTGTTTTTTGAAACAAGGCAAAATATGACTTATGTATTCTTATAGTAACAAAATAGAGCATGTTTGGTCCAAAAATGAAGAAAAAGGTGTGTGGCGTTTTGGAGGCGAAGCTCCATGGAGCTCTTTATTCTGAATAATTTGAAAATAATATTTCAAAGTTTCACAAAAATCTGAAAAACAATCATGAATATAGATAATGTTGTATACTACCAACATATAAAATATCAACTAGAAATATGTTGTATTTTGAGCTGTGCAAAAAAGACAAAATCTAAATTGTAAATAGAGAACAGTGGAAAATTTGAACTGAGAATGTGAGTTACTCTGAGTTGATATTTTGTACATTGGTAGAATACATCATTATCTGTATCCATGATTTATTCCAGATTTTCTTTAATCTTAAAAATATGATTTTTGGATTCTCAAAAATAAAGAGCTCCATGGAGCTCGGCCTCCATTTGCACTTACCGAGAAAGAAAAGAGAGGAATTTAGGTTCAAGAACAACCTAAAATGTACTCTCCGCAAGATGCTTCAAACCGGTGTCGTAGACGCCGGAGATCTTTGTTCTCGCCGCTACTATTGATGTTGTCGATGTTGCCATGCTCTCGGCCAGGAAGATCTAAGCTTTTGCCTCCTTCTATGCTGAAATAATGGAGGTTATCCTCCCGCTCGAGTTGACCGAGCTAGTAAAGAGGGGGTGAGCCTAACTTTGGTGCCATACAACACCACCAATTTGTCGTCTACTGCTATCTCCATGGTTTCATGTCCACGCACGCCTAACTTTGCTTTACTCGACCAGACTATCGATAAAATTACCGAATCGAATGTTCCCCGCGTGTCTTGTTTAGAAATGTTTTAAGTTTCATGCGCGAGATCGGGCCAAACCGTTTTGCGAGAAACCAAACGAGCCATTTTTGCATCTTTAGGGCCTGATTTGGAGCCAAAGCAGCTAAACAAACACGCCCAAAACGTCCAATGCAAAAAAGACGATAGGAAAGAGCCACGCGAAAAAGAACACGGAGTTAAACTCGGATATTTCTTCGCACGATTGGCTTCATGCCGCTTAAGACCTCATTTGGCAGGCCAGGTTTGTCAGGTTTTATAGTGTAATTTTCCAGCTAAATATAGTAAACGTTGAAACACGCTGCAGTCGTTGGTAGCATGGTTCTGGACGGCGGAGCCCATCAATCCCCTGAATACTCGTCGGTTGAAGGGGGTTCACTACAGGAAAAGCTACAGTTCCCGACGGCCAGAAACCGTCGGCAAAGGGTCAGAAACCGTCGGCATATAGGTTTGCCGACGGCCACCGTCGGCATATGGCCGTCGTCATCTTCTCGGTCGGCATACACTGAAAATACCGTCGGCATACACTGAGGCACCGACGGTTTTCCTGGCCCGTCGGCATACCTGGCCCGTCGGCAAACCTGTTAACAGAGACGGCCGTCTGACGGCGTTGGAACATTTGCCGACGGTCTGACGGCGTTGGAACATTTGCCGACGGCCTGACCGTCGGCATACAACAGACACGTGGCACCTCGCTGTTTACTTCCACCCACATATATGCCGATGGCAAAGCTTTGGCCGTCGGCATACTTGATGACCCAAAACAGAAAAAAGGCCAATAAAAGGCTAATTACAGACAAGTCTAATTACAGACATGACATGATTTAGCATTGCAAATTACAATGTGCACCATTTAAAAACAATGGTTAATCCACTATACAAGTAATAACAATGTATCAACCTCAAACATTGGTTAATACAATACACAATTAAATCAGAGTGTATCTTTACAGCATTGGAAATGAGCTCTCTGCTATGGACTAAATACATAACAAAAATTCCTGCACAAAGGAACAGGTATCTACCCTCATTCCTCGCTGTCAAATGATTATTGTCAGGCAAGATAAAATGTTAAAAAACAGCTAGGAGGAATACACAAGATCTAGAACTATACAACAACCACTTGGTGACCATATGACCCAGGAATACCATAAATATAACCAAAAAATAAATGCCAACAAGCAAACAAGTGTAAGCGTTATCTAAGCCATTTCTTGTACCAAAAAAGTGGAGCAACACATTTACTAGAGCATGAGCACCAACTAATAATTAGCTAGAACCATTATTATAGCACAACAATTCCAGGAGAATATCAAAAAATTCCTCATGCTACCATGTATGGTAGATGAAGAACTGCCATGTAACTTAGACGAGAAAAGCGCTGAGACCCTGCCATAGTGAGCCCAGCAACTTATCTAAACAGACGGAGTCGGAGCAGAAGTCCACCCCTACGATCACACGGCGCAGAGGACTCACCGTCGTAACACGGCCGGATTGAAAGCAATCGCTAGTGCCACACATTTATCACCATGCAAGGCGTCCTGTAGTCTCCCAACCTGCGGCACAACAGAACCGTCCATTATACTCAAATAAGGAAAGACAAGTCCGCAAACAAAAAATCTTGAAAAACTTGGTACAAAATATCATGATAGTTGGCAAAGAAAACAATAATAAAGAGACACATAAGAAATTGAAGACTCTTACAATATTAAAGCAAGCCACTAATGGTGAAGATGCATTAGTCAAAATATGTAAGTATTTTTCATCAGTAGCAGTAAAGGATCAACTACTTAAGTGGCATAGACAATAGGAAGGCATCATCATGTAGCAGGCACACAATATCACATACTAGTGCATCCAAAGTTAAACAAAAACAGCATCATTACATCACAGTTTCAAATAGAAGCTAACTAAGTCTCAGGTAGTAAATACAGATCAAACATGACGGATGCGTGTCCTAAAGAATAAAGATATATCACGTTCAAGCATGCCTTCGTAGAACAAAACTGAAATGGCCACTGCACATTTGTAAGCTCGTTGTCAATTTTATCTAGCACTTTCCCATGATTATGTAATAGTAGCACAGGGCAGCAGCAGCAGCATATGCATTCACATGAAAGAAATGGCCTAAGAAGCACTACTAAGTGGCCTTTTCCTACCGTAACAGCCATCCTAACTGACATAATTTCAACCCATACTCGAAGTTCTTTATAAAAAATACACATGAACTAGAATGGGCTAGTCAACCAGCTGATCTAACATGAATATCAAGATAACATTTACATGCTTGGGACATCACAATGGGAGTACTGAACCACTCAAGAATTCCTAACAAGCTCCTAACAAGCAAGACATACAATGACAGTACTGCATCCAATCCTATCAAGCCGAAATTTCTAAGCACGAAACTACAGGGCCCATTCCACATCTGATTCCTCCAGAACGAAAAACCTAAGGGCATGGGCAGATAGAGGCAAAGCATGACAAAATTGAAATGGCCGTGGCCTTTTCCTACGGCAACAGCCAACCTAACTGCAGGAAGTCGTGACCTTCTCTTATGGCATGTTAAGACAGGAGTGACAGGGATAGGGGAAACCATTACCGAGATCTTCACGGCGAGGTGGGTGAGGCCGGACTCACTGTCGTTGCTTCCCCTGCTGCCCCGCGCCCTTCGCCACTGCAGGAAGTCGTGACCTTCCCGTCCAGAGGTGCCTGCGGAGAGAAATAAATCAAGACAGCTGAGAGAGAGAGAGAGAGAGAGAGAGAGATGGCTGGCTTGGTGCCGCCGAACCAGTGGACTGGTCCAACACAAGATCTCACGCGCGCCGTCGCCGCTGAGTCCGTGGATCTAAGCCGCAAACCAAGCCGCACGGCTAGGGTTAGCGTCGGGGTCGCGTGCGGGCACGGAGGAGCGAAACGGCGATGGGGAATCAAAGGAGACCGCCACGGCGCACCGGTGGAGGGGCACGGTCGCGCGCCGGCGGCGCTGCAACAGGAAGCCGAGGTCGGCGGAGGAGGTCAAGAAGCGGGGAGCAGGTGTGTGGCTCGCCGGCTGGAGTCTGAGCGCTGGTGGAGGGGCTCGCCAGCCAGAGGGAGCCGAGGGAGAGCGGCGCTCTGGCGCGGTGCTGGCGGGGAGACGAGGGAGGGGCGGCGATGCGAGCGGCCGAGCGAGATGGGGTGTGTGGCGGCGGTCGATGGAGGCAGAGGGAGAGTGATGGGGTTGGTGTCGATGGATTAGGGTTGGGGACTTGGGGGTTAGATAGATAGGACAGGGTGAGATAGTGGGCTGGGCCTGTGGACTGGCCGGATTGCTGTTTTTTTTTTGTTGATGCTTTATTATTTTTTAGAAAATAGTTTAGGCAATATATTAAAAACAATTGGGAGAAGAAATTCAAATAAAATCAAAACTACTCAAAACCTTCACTTTGTGTCATATTTTGTGACCTAGTTTGCAAAAAAAAAAACTTGGAATACAGCAAATATATTACTAGAGTGTTCACTAAGATTCATGGGTTTCAACTCAAATAACCTATATTAAGGGCATATTCATGGCATAGTTTGTTAAAATCATGTCATATTGTGCACAAGCGTGCATATTGGAACAGCGAACAATGTTGCCAAAGGAAGTTTTCACTTCCTTTATACAAAAAAATCATTTTTCATTTTTCGAGTACCAAATATGGAGTTTTTTGTGAAGAACCTACAAAAAATATGATGCAAATTGTAACCCTTACAATTATCACACAAAGTAGTCCATATGTGATGGATAATCCCCAAGTATTAGGAATTTTCTTGCTTTCTACCTAATTTCGTCCATTTAAATGATTTTATGCCGATTTTTCGAAAGTAATTCAAATTTGAACTACAACTGTGTGATAGTTTGCTCTGAAATTTTTACAAAAATCATTTTAAGATACACAAGTAGTGATTATATCACAGAACCATCGATAGTTTTGAAAAATTCGCCCCCTTTCAATGAATGGCCATGGCGGCCATTTTGACAAAATTTTCGAAAAAATCAAAGAAAGTGAAAAAATACTCAAAAAAATAAATCCTTTGGCATGGAGACCCTTTATGTGTACTACTTTCTAGGGAAAATAATAAACATGAGTTTTTACAAACTTTCCAAAAAAAACATTCACAAAAAGGTCTATCATCTATAAACATGTATAGGTTTCAAGCCAAATGACCAAGCTATGGCCATTCTCATGCCTTAGTTTGTGATAAAGTGCCCATATTTGACACATAGGTGTATCTTGGTATGGAAAACAATGTTGCCAAATTGAGTTGTCAAATTATTTTTAGAAATATCATTTTCCATTTTCCAAGTGCCAAAAGTGGGTTTTTTTGTGAAGCAACTACAAAAAATATGGTGCAAATTGTAGCACTTACAATTATCACACAAAGTAGTCCATATGTGATGGATAATCCCCAAGTATTAGGAATTTTCTTGCTTTCTCCCTAATTTCGCCCATTTAAATGACTTTATGCCGATTTTTCGAAAGTAATTCAAATTTGAACTACAACTGTGTGATAGTTTGCTCTGAAATTTTTACAAAAATCATTTTAAGATACACAAGTAGTGATTATATCACAGAACCATCGATAGTTTTGAAAAATTCGCCCCCTTTCAATGAATGGCCATGGCGGCCATTTTGACAAAATTTTCGAAAAAATCAAAGAAAGTTAATAAATACTCAAAAAAAGAAATCCTTTGGCATGGAGACCCTTTATGTGTACCACTTTCTAGGGAAAATAATAAACATGAGTTTTTACAAACTTTCCAAAAAAATCATTCACAAAAAGGTCTATCATCTATAAACATGTATAGGTTTCAAGCCAAATGACCAAGCTATGCCCATTCCCATGCCATAGTTTGTGATAAAGTGCCCATATTTGACACATAGGTGTATCTTGGTATGGAAAACAATGTTGCCAAATTGAGTTGTCAAATTATTTTTAGAAATATCATTTTCCATTTTCCAAGTGCCAAAAGTGGGTTTTTTTGTGAAGCAACTACAAAAAATATGGTGCAAATTGTAGCACTTACAATTATCACACAAAGTAGTCCATATGTGATGGATAATCCCCAAGTATTAGGAATTTTCTTGCTTTCTACCTAATTTCGCCCATTTAAATGACTTTATGCCGATTTTTCGAAAGTAATTCAAATTTGAACTACAACTGTGTGATAGTTTGCTCTGAAATTTTTACAAAAATCATTTTAAGATACACAAGTAGTGATTATATCACAGAACCATCGATAGTTTTGGATAATTCGCCCCCTTTCAATGAATGGCCATGGCGGCCATTTTGACAAAATTTTCGAAAAAACCAAAGAAAGTGAAAAAATACTCAAAAAAGAAATCCTTTGGCATGGAGACCCTTTATGTGTACTACTTTCTAGGGAAAATAATAAACATGAGTTTTTACAAACTTTCCAAAAAAATCATTCACAAAAAGGTCTATCATCTATAAACATGTATAGGTTTCAAGCCAAATGACCAAGCTATGGCCATTCCCATGCCATAGTTTGTGATAAAGTGCCCATATTTGACACATAGGTGTATCTTAGTATGGAAAACAATGTTGCCAAATTGAGTTGTCAAATTATTTTTAGAAATATCATTTTCCATTTTCCAAGTGCCAAAAGTGGGTTTTTTTGTGAAGCAACTACAAAAAATATGGTGCAAATTGTAGCACTTACAATTATCACACAAAGTAGTCCATATGTGATGGATAATCCCCAAGTATTAGAAATTTTCTTGCTTTCTACCTAATTTCGCCCATTTAAATGACATTATGCCGATTTTTCGAAAGTAATTCAAATTTGATCTACAACTGTGTGATAGTTTGCTCTGAAATTTTTACAAAAATCATTTTAAGATACACAAGTAGTGATTATATCACAGAACCATCGATAGTTTTGAAAAATTCGCCCCCTTTCAATGAATGGCCATGGCAACCATTTTGACAAAAATTTCGAAAAAATCAAAGAAAGTGAAAAAATACTCAAAAAAAGAAATCCTTTGGCATGGAGACCCTTTATGTGTACTACTTTCTAGGGAAAATAATAAACATGAGTTTTTACAAACTTTCCAAAAAATCATTCACAAAAAGGTCTATCATCTATAAACATGTATAGGTTTCAAGCCAAATGACCAAGCTATGGCCATTCCCATGCCATAGTTTGTGATAAAGTGCCCATATTTGACACATAGGTGTATCTTAGTATGGAAAACAATGTTGCCAAATTGAGTTGTCAAATTATTTTTAGAAATATCATTTTCCATTTTCCAAGTGCCAAAAGTGGGTTTTTTTGTGAAGCAACTACAAAAAATATGGTGCAAATTGTAGCACTTACAATTATCACACAAAGTAGTCCATATGTGATGGATAATCCCCAAGTATTAGGAATTTTCTTGCTTTCTACCTAATTTCGCCCATTTAAATGACTTTATGCCGATTTTTCGAAAGTAATTCAAATTTGAACTACAACTGTGTGATAGTTTGCTCTGAAATTTTTACAAAAATCATTTTAAGATACACAAGTAGTGATTATATCACAGAACCATCGATAGTTTTGAAAAATTCGCCCCCTTTCAATGAATGGCCATGGCGGCCATTTTGACAAAATTTTCGAAAAAATCAAAGAAAGTGAAAAAATACTCAAAAAAAGAAATCCTTTGGCATGGAGACCCTTTATGTGTACTACTTTCTAGGGAAAATAATAAACATGAGTTTTTACAAACTTTCCAAAAAAATCATTCACAAAAAGTTTTATCATCTATAAACATGTATAGGTTTCAAGCCAAATGACCAAGCTATGGCCATTCCCATGCCATAGTTTGTGATAAAGTGCCCATATTTGACACATAGGTGTATCTTGGTATGGAAAACAATGTTGCAAAATTGAGTTGTCAAATTATTTTTAGAAATATCATTTTCCATTTTCCAAGTGCCAAAAATGGGTTTTTTTGTGAAGCAACTACAAAAAATATGGTGCAAATTGTAGCACTTACAATTATCACACAAAGTAGTCCATATGTGATAGATAATCCCCAAGTATTAGGAATTTTCTTGCTTTCTACCTAATTTCGCCCATTTAAATGACTTTATGCCGATTTTTCGAAAGTAATTCAAATTTGAACTACAACTGTGTGATAGTTTGCTCTGATATTTTTACAAAAATCATTTTAAGGTACAAAAGTAGTGATTATATCACAGAACCATCGATAACTTTGAAAAATTCGACCCCTTTCAATGAATATCCATGGCGGCCATTTTGACAATATTTTCAAAAAAAATCAAAGAAAGTGAAAAAATATTCAAAAAAAGAAATCCTTTGGCATGGAGTGCTTTTTTAGAAATATCATTTTCCGTTTTCTAAGTGCCAAAAATAACTTTTAAATGGTGCAAATATATGTAGGCAAATATATTTGAGCAGAATAATTTTTTATGTATGCAAATATATCTGAACAAAATATATATTTTACTTACACATGGTGCAGTAAATAAATAATTATGTATGCAAAAATATTTTGAACTTGGAATTTGTCATCATAATGATATAATAGAGTATAAATATTGTGGCCAACTTAATCTCTCTGTCCTGTACACGAAGGAAATATGCTCAAACAAATATAGTTGCCATTTTCTTATTACTACCGTGTAGATAACCAACATATAAGGTCGTGTGTCCAACTTGAACTAACCAACATATAAGGTGTCGTGTCGTACTAGAGCATCAAGCAGCGGTGGCTGAGTTGGTTATCGTGGCTTTGCTTTGTGGCACCACCGAGGTGCAGGTTCGAATCCCGCTTCACCTATTTAACTTTTTCAGCGAAAACAAAGGCCGACGGCCTGGACAACACGCCCGTCGGCATACGGATGCCACAGTTAGACCTCCGTCATATCTACAAACGGACGGCCACGTGGCAGGATATATGCCGACGGCCTCTCTATGCCGACGGCCGCTTCAAAAACACCGTCGGTATAGGTTCTATATGCCGACGGTTTCTGATTGCCGACGGCCCATATAAAAACTCTCGGCATATAGGCCGCTTCAAAAACACCGTCGGTATAGGTTCTATATGCCGACGGTTTCTGATTGCCGACGGCCCATATAAAAACTCTCGGCATATGACCTATATGCCGACGGCCCCGATAAAAGGCCGTCGGCAATAATAAAACCGTCGGAAACTGTGGTTTTTCCCGTAGTGGTTGTCTTGCTGCTATAGCAGTGCAGCCAGCTCGCTACCTGATCCTTGCTTGCCAAACAAAAAAATTAAGAGAGGTTCATTTTCACCCAAAATACTAGAGATAATACTCTAAAATACACTTTAATCCATGTCTTTCAAACAAGGCGTAGAGGGTAGGAAAGAAAGAAGCACGCATGTTTTCTTCTTATTTTATTCTCACGCATGCATGCGGAATTGGCCATGCGCTTAATTCCGGAACCGAATAAGCAGCTCGCAAGTGGCAGCTGTAGCGAGACTGAGAGACGTGGTGCACGCACAAAAGCGGTGCGCACCATATATTCTAGCTAGCTCGGTCCCAATGCAGATGCCAGGTGCCCCTATTCCGGTACAATGTTTTTTATCAAATCAAGCATGCACTAACATTATGTTAGAGTGCCTTGGTCAAAGTTAAATCTTACGGGACACGTGCGGCTGGTTATTAATTCCTTTAGCATTTTCTTTTTGGCAAAAGAAACCCAATAGATCAGTACTTGCAAGTAGACAAGATCTAGAGGTATAAAGCTACTCGTACGATTAAAATAGGCGACAGCTTCCACCGAGCTGCAAACTCACATTCAGGAAGATACCCAAATGCTTCTTCTCGTAAGTGCTAACATCTGATCCACCACATGTTTTCTACCAATTTGTTTTAATATAAATCGTCCGAAATTTTAGAGCATAAATTTAGATGAAATTGGAAACCTGTACGATACACAACACGCTTCCAAATTTCTCAAATCACGTGTACGGCTACACCTGAATCCCATAAAAAATATCTCAAATTAACAATATACCATACATATGGATATATATTGATTCCCTTTCCACTTGCTCGCTAGCAGCGGGAATATATATCTACAAGCACGCTGACTCAAACACCTTTCTTACATGCAAACCTTTCTCTCCCTTTTTCTTACCTTTTGATCGATGGCTGTTATTGATAGCCGGCCCGTGGTGCTCGATTAAAATAACGAAAGAGTCATCAGATATTTCTTCCAAGCACGACTGCATTGCATTGTAGAAAACGACTGGATCAGTGGATATAGTTCGTGTAGCACTACTTGATACTAGTCGCACGTACTTTTAGCATTACCCACATGCATGCATGCAAAAGTATCGTCGGTAGGATTAGTTAACTGACAAGAAGGTTCCCTAATTTACATGCAAACCTTCTTAATACATAAAGCACAACCTTGTCTGCAGCTTGCAGTCCAATCACATAGTACTATTTCCCGGTGGCCTTGAATTCTTGGCCTAATTGATTTGACTTGTGGGTGGCTATATACTAGTTCATTTTCATCGACCAGTCGATCAGGGCCGTGCATCGCAGCTGGCACTTGCTTTTTTCCAGAATAAGGAAAAGCAACAGACCAGATGTCGGAAGGGAAAAAGAGATGCAAACACCATCGGTCACAACGATCCAAGGATGATCGATGCTGTTTGCAAACGTCACATCGTGTGTTTCACATGTGCTTTGACATCCTCCAGGTAGCCAACTTAATTTGAGGCTTGGATTGAAGAAGAGGCTGGCTACTCTACGTGAACTGATACATCAAGCAAGTGCCAGACCGATGAGCAAGGTGCGATGCCAAAGCAAGGCAGCTTTGAGCTCAACTTGATCGAGTACACTGTATATAGCTAGGTAGGTAGATCCCTTTTATGTGCTGATGAACGGAAAGAAAACATGTAGGAGCGTGCATGCGTCAGAGGCCGGGACACCCCTTTTCTAAAATAAAATACTCTCTCCGTTTGGAAAAAGATGTCTTAGATATATCAAAATTTAGATGTATGTGGACATGTTTTAGTGTACACATACATCCAAATCTAGATATATCCAAGACATCCTTTTCCGAACGGAGGGAGTAAAAAGGAGCGTGCCCACGATCGAGTAGTCATCATGTACCGTACGATCGAGTAGTCATCATGCAGGCAGATTATCAAACTTGACTTCCCAGAGCAAACGGTAGCTCTGAGTTCGTGCCTCTTGGATGCATGGTCCATCGTTTCGTTTGCATATATAGTAGTACATGCTAGCTGGACTAGAAGATATGCATGTGTGCAGCTATGCTAGCAGGCTGCACCATGTTCCCCTCAGAAATCAGAATGGCTGACTAAGCTACAAATCTGTTGCCCTGTTGGTAAGCATCGTCATTTGGGAATAGGATTAGAAAGCGCAAGCAAATATGCAATTGTAGAAGAGTGATGAGTTGGGTAGAGTCCTTCAGTGTCACACTGTCACTTCGATCGGCCGGCCTTTAAGGCCAATCCAACTGGCACGTGCAAATTTCTCATACACACATCCCTTATCTAGCGGAGTAATTTATACTTTCTTGTTGTGCTCTCCAGTCAAGATACTGGCAATTCAATCGATTTCCCTTTCTCCTAGACAATGCAGCAGTACTGGTAGTATATCACTAAACATACAAATTATTTATGTGGCACAAAAACAAAATCATCATTACATGATTAAGTCAACCGGAAAGGTCATGCATGTAAAGCTAGGCAGCATGTAAACATAGAGCGAAGTAACTATGGTCAAATAAGTTAGAAGAATGAACTAAATAAGTTCATTACTGGCAACTCTGCTTCGTTAATTGTATACCAGCAGTGCAAGGAACTAAATAAATGGATAATGATATCTTGATCTCAGTAACTAAAGAGTACCACATATCAGTTCATGCTACAACCAGCCTCTGTCCATACTACCAAAGCCAGAAGCAACATCTCAAGAAAAAGTTGCCAGAAACAAGAGGACAAATTAAAAAGACAAGACACAACTATTCCGTTTGTGCATACTTGCCGACAATCATTCAGATTGTACATGCCTCCCTTTCGACCTATTCTCTCAAAAGCTTACGGAATCTTGCCAAGCAAAAGAAAAGAAAGTCTTTCACCACACCGATCCATCAATTATACACACATAAAGATATGATCTCCAGCCCTGCCATGGTTATTCATAAAATGGTGAGGATATGACGCGGGAGCGGGACCGATCTCCCTTGATACTACCGGCCTTGCTGATCGAGTAGATATCATCGGTGTCTGGGTCGGTATATGCCACTGGATCTACTACCATACGTTTAAGCGCGGTAGCATTGCCAAGGATATAGAGTGCCAGCTCGCCCAGGCCCAATACCTCACAAAACCCAGACATGTAGACACTCTTGAGGTGACGATGGGGGGGGGGGGGGGGGGGGGGTCCTTCCATGGCTGTCACGGTCCTGATAGCAGAAGGACAAACCCTATCACGGCCGAGCTGCACACATATATCCATTAGTTTCAATGTACATCTTGATTCGAGCGGAAAGATCAAACAAACAAACACACACAATTATCATACTTAAGGCTTAAGTAATGTCCAAGCTACTTACATGCAGTTCCAGTTCTTCTAAGAGAGGTGCTAATTCCAAGAGATTAACCAACCCCGCAGCCCAACTAGTATCCGGTGGATAGAAAAAGATGTCAAGGTTCATGTCCAGATGCCTCAAATTTGTGAATCTAGACTGGTTTTCAATGAACCTTAGCACCTAGAATAGAAACATTGTACAAGGACAGTAAATAATAAACTGAGGTCAAATATTCTCATCACAAAACTATAATGAAATAACGGGGCATTTCTTTTGAGAGCAAACCTGGTCAAAATTCAAAAGTACATATAGTTTTTGCACATGAGGAAGAGCAGGTGGAAGATCAGTGAAGGTGAAGTCCACATCATAATCATCAAACTCGTCCGCTCTATTGTTCGAGACAAAGCTCGCCTCTGACAACTAGAGACACTCACTGAGCACAACTTGCTCGAGATAGTCGTCAAACTCAATTTTTGTAAGATTTGAAGCACACAACTCTACCATTTCAAGGCGAGAATAGCGCACACGCAGGTCCTGCAACCGGCATAACTCCTTTCGTATGCATAAACTTGACCATGTTGAGTACCGCTCTATACTTAAACTCTCGAGAAGAGCACAACTTAGCAACAGGCACTCGAGATCACCTTCACTGATGGATTGGACACCTATATAGTGTGAGTATCTTTAGGTTTGTGATACCACAAAAACTCGGGGGTAGCTCTATATTTACGTATCCCAGATCAAGAGATTTGACACAATAGCCGTTAATTTGGGCCACTCAGATCGCACATTGGCATGACGTACTTTAAGTAGTCATATCCAGGACCAAAGCAATTTACATTATGCATGAAATCAAGAGTGATGTGCTTGGCCCTTGACGTGGTGGAAAGGCTAACCCATCTGTCAATGTAATACTTATGACTCCTGCGAAGATCAAATTTGACAGCAAACTTATCCAGTGTAGTCGTAGTTGTAGTAGAAGCAGGCCACAATGGGTGCAATACGATTTCCACATTTTTTATGAATTCCCTGGCAAGCCACTCTCGCTTCTTGACGTCAAATTCTTTATGTTTCGGGTGTTCAGGATTCCCGGTTGTACTGTTGCTAAAGGTATATTTGGTGAAGACCAGGTCTGGGTGGCATATCCTTAGTCCTCTCCATTCATGAGACAGTATGCTCATTCTCACGACATCTTTGATTGATAACCGTGACAGTATGCCGCATAGAACGTCCTGTAATGAGCATGATAATCCGTCAAGTTGTGGCGCGTGTGCTCAATAGTCGCGCTGCTTCCTAAGGTTGTGATTTATAAGAGTCGGTTATCTATTAAAATAAGGAGTGTTCAATCCTTACAGAGGGTAGAAGCTGAAGCTGCATAGCTGTCAAAGTCGGTTTCACCACACTACTGAAATCATCACTCTTGTTGTCGATCATGGAATTTTCATGATTGCTGTGTTTGTCCATGACAGTAGACCTGATAGATAAAGAGAAATATCCATGTGTCAGTGAAGAAGTGCAAAATAGATAAAGCATTAATTAATTTGTGAAAATAACCTAATTGGACTTTACTATATGACAAAACTGATCAACTGTATTTTGGCAACAAAACTGTATTTTGGCTGCAAGGAGAGACAAGCACAAAACTAGAGTTATTGTGGCAACGATCAGGTGAAAAATTGTAATTCTGCAATGGGGGTCGCTGGGTCTGGTTTGGAATAGTATATTTTCTAGGAACGAGACGAGCAGATTCTTCCCAGGGATTCGAACATATATGTACATATTGTGGGAGCTGCAACTCGTAGCTCCCGTCTTCTTCAACCTCACACGACTCTCTTGTTGCTCTCATGAACACACACAAGACCTGGACTCATACACGCCAAGGAGAAGAGACGCAATAGCTTTGCCACGGGACACTTTTCCTTGGCAACCACAAGTGCTACATTTTCTCTCTTTCTCGTTGTTTAACTCAGCTGATTACATGGGTTTAAATAGCTGTGGCAACTCAGCTAATCACGCGACCCACTAACCACTAACCCACTAACTCCTGATCCTAAACTCACTCAACGGCCACGACCTGCTACATGCAAGGACTCCACGCACATGCACCACTTGACTAGATCACTCCTAGAATTAAGTATTAGAACATGGCGAAACGCTGGCTTCCGGGTCGCCTCGGACGACTCCGGAGGCCTCCACGTGCGGCTACATAATATTCTCCTGTCCGCAACCTCCCCACCCCGCCGGAACAAGCATCGCGAGACATGCAAACGGCATGTCACCCGGTGCCTCGCGGCCTTCCATCCACCGCCCAGCCTGCATCCAACGGATGAGATTGTCCAAAAAGTGAACTCGAAATTCAAATATTTTAGAAAAAATCAAAAAAATTCCAGCAAGTTATATATGGTCCGTTATGTGTTCTATGAAATTTATTTGTCATTTGGATAATTGGTTTATCATTAAATAGCTTTTCATGTTTTAAACTTAAAACGCTAATAAATCATAAACGAGATATCCAAATGACAAATAAATTTCACAGAACACATAACGGACCATATATAACTTGCTGGAATTTTTTCGATTTTTTCTAAAATATTTGAATTTTGAGTTCACTTTTTTGGACAATCTCATCCGTTGGATGCAGGCTGGGCGGTGGATGGGAGGCCGCGAGGCACCGGGTGACATGCCGTTTGCATGTCACCTGATCTCTGTCCCCCCCGCCGGCCATCAACGGACGGCGGCAGCGGGGTACCCCCAATAAATTCGTTTTAGGTGGCCCTAGCCTGTTCTTTTTTGCCGTTGCCGAGTACCCTATTCCGGCAGCTTTGCAGTCGGCTCGATCTCTTCCACCGGTCAAGCGGAAGCCTGAGGATCAACTACTGGCCGTCGTCCTCTCCTGCGTTCAAAATCTCTATTGTAGTTAGAAAGGGTCTAATTAGTAGTTGGGTGATTAGAACTTAATTAAAATCTCTATTGTAGTTAGAAGGGGCCGCTTCTCTGAATTTGTTGGTTCTGAACTGTAGTAGTGCAGAGAACTTATGCAAGATCATTTGTAAGAAGGGAAGCACTGATCTCGATCACATCATATATACATATACTCTGTACATTAAATTAGATTATATGAAACAATCAATAATTGATTTGAATAATTTTTAGTTGGGTAAAAGGGATAGAAAATACAGGAGTTCATTATCAAAAGATCACACATATCACTTCCTTACACATATGTTGGTTCATGTAGGAATACAGGGATAGAACTAATTCTTACTAAAAGCTTCATGTAGGAATATCAGAGAAAAGAAAAAAATGTCATGACCGATTTTCCACCATGTTGGTTCATTGATCATCCACATGTGTAGATAAGACCACCAACTCTGGCATTGTTATTCATAAAATGGTGAGAATGTGACGAAACTCCTCCCTGTCAAGGTTGTTTTTCGTGAACATTCTTCTCACATCGACGCAGAACCCAGTCCCCTCCATTGGAAGAACAAACTTTTCACTACTACCAGCCTTGCTGACCGAATAGAAACGCTCAGTGTTCAGATCTTCCTTCATCCCTGCCATAGGATCGACTACCATACGTTCAAGCATGATAGCATTCCCAAGGATGTAGAGTGCCAGCTCAGCTAGCCCCGACACATCAGAAAATCCAGAAATGTAGACACTCCTGAGGCGACGATGCAGAGGGCCTTGCACCGCCGTCACAGTCCTCAGATTAGGAGAGCAATATCTATCATGTTCCATCTGCACACGTATATAGATTAATTTCAAAGTGTACAATTGTTTGAGAGGCTAACAAGAAGAAAAATCCCATAATTAAAATGAATCTCTTACATGCACTTCCAGTTCTTCCAAAAGAGGTGCTAATTCCAAGAGATTAACAAACCCCGTAACCCAACTATCATCTTCTGAATTGAGAAAGATATCTAGGTTCATGTTTAGATGCCTCAAACAGATGAAGCTATCACATGTGTTAATGAATCTTTCCACCTGGAGCAGAAATAATGCATGGCCATAAGCAAAACAAAAAATGATTTGAGACCGAAATAAGGCACTTGTTTCCAGAGCAAACCTGAATAGCTGTCAAAAGTAGAAGCAGTGTGTGCACATGAGGAAGAGCAGCTGGAAGGTCGGTGAAGATATCATCCAAAACATCATCGTAACCACTGAGCACTCTTAGGTTAGAAACGAAAATTGCCTCTGACAACTTTGAAGATTCACTGAGTACAGTTTGCACGATATCGTCATCAAACTCAAATTTGGTAAGATTCGGAGCATGCAACTCTATCATTTTCATTCCACAATAACGCACACGCAGGTACTGCAACCGGGACAACTCCTGTGGTACGTGTAAACTTGATGAGGAGGAGCACATGTAAATGTTTAAACTCTCGAGAAGAGCACAACTAAGCAGCATGCGCTCTAGATCACCTCCATTGATGGACACCATATTTAGTGTGAGTTTCTTTAGGTTTGTGATGCCACAGAAACTTGGGGGCAGCTCTAAACATACATAGCCTAATTCAAGAGACTTGACACAAGAGCTGTCTGGGCCGTTGAAATCCCACATCGGCACAACGTACTTGTACTTGTCATAACCAGAGCCAAAGCAGGTGACATTATGCTTGAAATCAAGAGCAATGTGTTTGGCTTTTGACGCGGTGGAAAAGCTAACCCATCTGTCAATGCAGTACTTATGGTTTCTGCGAAGACCAAACTTGATAACAAACCTATCCAATGTAGTCGTACTCGTAGTAGAAGACCACAATGGGAATAATACACTCTCCACGTTGTTGATGAATTCCCTCGCAAGCGACTCTTGCTTCTTGGGGTCATATTCCATCTGCTCCGGTTGTTCAGCATTCTCGGTTGTACTGTTACTAAAGGTATATTTGGTGAAGACAAGGTCTGGGTGGCATATCTTCAGCCTTCTCCACTCACGGGAAAGTATGCTCATCCTCACGACATCTTTGAGTGATAACCGTGACAGTATGTCACGCAGAACGTCCTGCAATGAGCATGATGAGTCAAGGTTTGGCACGAGTGATGAACAATCATGCTACTTCTGATTTTAGAAGAGTTGGTCATCGATATAAATAAGGTGAGCCGGTCCTTACATGGGGTAGAAGTTGAAGTTGCATTGCCGCCAAGTTTGGTTTCACCACCCGATTATGGGGTAGAACCATGGAGTGTTCTTGGCTACTATGTTTGTCCATCAGACTAGACCTGATAGATGTTGTATCTGCGTGTCAGCAAAGAAGTACAAACTAGATAAAAAGCATGGTCATTGATTGAGCTAGCTAGCCATCATGATTACAGGTTAATACTGCTGACGAAACAGATAGTATCATAATTTGGCAATACCAGTTTTCTTGATTCGTTGATTGCCTTCAGATACCAGTTAAAAAAACATACCCACGGTAATTACGATACCAAATGGACAGAAGATGTACTAACACGTCGACTCAAAGCATCGGCTACTTGATTTGTGGCTCCTGATTTGTCATCAACACTTCAGGGTATTTTGGTGGCCAAAAACAAAACAAAAAAGATCGTAGTACGTACCAGGCAGTGTTTTAAAGTACACTACAGGTCACAATTTTAGTCTGCCTGAGTTAAGAATAAAACTACATCTGCACGAACAAAACTCTGTTCTGGGACGTCGTCGTCAGGTGAAAAATTTAAGAAAATTCTACGGGGGTCACTGGGCCGGGATTGGAAGTGGTTAGTTGACTAAGATCGAGCTAGGCAGAACAGGCCCTATCATAATTCCATTCAGCAATCACTAGTTGTAGAAAAAATGTTGAACAAGATCCTCTCCCCGTTTTCGTTGTTGAGGAATCAAAGGAACAGGGGATTGGAACTGACGTACCTATGGATGGAGTCGCCGCGCCGGAGAGGTGGGGTGGGGAGCGGACTCGCCGGAGGAACGGACGAGCAACACCGGCGAAGCTATTGATCGGAGCTCGCCGCTGCTGCAAGGGACTGACGGATCCACCGGGAGGAAGTAAGGACAGTGAACTGATCAGAGCCGCACGTTTCACATCCAACGTGAGGTATATTTCGCATACCACCTAGTAGTATTAATTCTCCTCTAAAATAGCAAAAAAATCTGGAACATTATTGTTTCAGTTTTTCCAATTCTACTAGCTACTACATTTTATGAGATTTTTTTCTTACATTTGACTTCGCCCGCGCTTGCTCTTCTTATTTTACTAGACTACTTCTCACCTTGCCACGACCCCTCCTTGCACTACGTCGTCGCCACCTGTCTCTCTAAACATCATATAGTCGGGGCGCCATCGTTAGGAAGGAGTTCTAACATTAGACTTTGCACTTCGACGTCACCACCCCTTCTCTAATGTATCTTTAACGGGAGCCGCTAAATTTGTGTTGTATATTGAGCGTGCAGGACATGTGTCCGCCACATTTGGGGGTGGGGGTGGGGTGTTGCCCCCAACGGCATCCCCCAAACCAAATTTCTAAATATACTACGAGCACATGGTTTTTAATGAAATTTAAGCGAACACATGACGAACTTGATACAAATATTACGCAATTTAAACTAAAACTTAATCTAAACCGCAGGAGGCTAGAACTTAACCTAAACTAAACTAGCTAGACATCGTTAGGCCAACCTCATCGGTGATTTTTTTATACGGACCCCAATAAAACTTTGCGTGGGCGTTTGGGGTGCCCGTGGAGACAATATCATCAAGTGAGAGCACCGTCGAAGCCCCACACCTGTGTTTACCGTTGGCCACGCATCACATAATCGCATACTCCACTTATTCTTTTATCTTTTTATTACTAAAGTGTTGAAAATAACAAAATTCATGGAAAGAGCATTCGTTTGATTTTCAACGAACATGTTGAAATAACTATGGAGAACAAAATGAGGAAACAATGATTACCAAGCAAACCTACAACAAAGCAAGAAACATTAGCTAATTGCGTGATAGGTTGCGGCCATACAACAGGCAATTCTTGAGAACAGTTCAATAACATACACACATTTTGTTGCATGTAATAGACAATAATTCCATGACACTATTCATGGAAGAGTACCCCATATCAGTTCACTACTACCTGCTTCTGTTCATACTACAAAAGCCCAAGGAACAGAACATTATCAGTTCATTTTACAGTACCAAAGAAAAAATAACAGTCCCCGATTTGTGCAGCAACAATTGGATTCTGACGCACCTACTCACTGATCAGGAAGCACACCGGTTGATTTTCTAGCACGGAGATCCATCAACCTTCACTTGTAAAGATAAGACAAATCCTACCATTCTTTTTATTCATATAAGATGGTAAGGACATGACGATACTCCTCTCTGTCAAGGTGTTCTTTCACAAACTTCCGGTCCATGACCATGCCGTACATGTTCTGTTCATCACGGCTAGGTGGCACAAACTCGCTTGCCTTGCTGACCGAATATATTCGATCGGTATCCGAGCTTCCATGGCCGTTCCTTATCAGTGAATCTACAACCATCCGTTCGAGCGCAGTAGCATTCCCAAGGATGTAAAGCGCCAGCTCAACGACCCCCACTATACTAGAAACTCCAGTCATGTAGACACTCTTGAGGTGACGATTTATATGCCCTTGCACAGCCTTCACCGTCCTTGAAGCAGGAAGAAAATTTCCACGACAATGTCCACCAGCATTCATCTGCACATGTGTACCCGACCATTCATTACTTTCAGCTTACATCTACTTTCGAGATGAAAGATCGAAATAGTAAAATAGACAATTCTTATTATTAATGATTGGATTACTTACATGCAGTTCCAATTCTTCTAAGAGAGGTGTTACTTCCAAAAGATTAACCAACCCCATAACCCAACTAGTATCGCCTGGCAGACGTCTGCCAGTTATTCCAAGATTGATGTTCAGATACCTCAACTTCATGAATCTAGTCTGGGTTTGACTGAAACTACGAACCTGGAACAGTCCACGGCCACGGAAAAATAAATAAGTTGATATCAAAATCAAAGCAAATATCATGACAGGAAAAATAAAAAATGAAATCAGGAACTTGTTTGTAGAACAAACCGAAGTTTCGAGACCCAAATCTAGAAACAGTCTATGCAAATGAGGAAAATCCGTTGGAATCCTGTTGAAGACCACAGCCAAAGCATCATGAACACCCCTGCGTAATCTTCTGTAGGATGTAAAGGTTGCCTCTGACACCTTCGAAAATTCACTGAGCACAATTTGGAACGGGTAAGGGTTGAATTCAATTGTTGTAAGATTCGGGGCATGCAACTCTATCCTGCTCAGGTGATACTCGCCATGCTTTTTTTTTTTTTTGCAAACAAAGAACTTTATATTACTCATGACGGTTACAATCTGACTGGATACAATCCTGAAGGAAGCTGGGCATGAAATTCACCCAAATGCATCTCCTTCTAACCTCTGAAGCTTGCTTAGCGCACCTGTGGGCAGACTCATTAGCTTCTCTTCCCACATACGCTAAAGCAAAGCTACTAAAACTCTTACTAATGTCTATGATTTCATGGCAAACCGATGCCATATCTGCCCTATCAAACTTAGTAGAATTTAACATGTTGACTACTACTAGTGCATCAGATTCTAAGATTATCTTTCTGTAGCCCAAATCTGAAGCTAGCTTGATTCCATCCCGGATCGCCAAAGCTTCCATTGTGCGAGCTGAGTGGGCATGTTCATACCAGATTGCTTGACCTCGGATCAATGCGCCTGCATTGTTCCTCACCACAACACCTGTCGAGCCTTGTCTAAGCTGTTCAGAGAAACCTGCGTCAACATTTATTTTGAAGACACCCTCCTCAGGTGGTTGCCACCTAGCTCTCTGTTTCAGTTGTCGCTTCTTTTTTGAGCCAGCAATTGTAGCAAGGTCATGCATCATATCCAGCGTCCAGCGAACCGAAACATCCACAGATTTACTCGACTCGCCATGCCTTCTGTTGTTTCGCTCAGACCAGATGGCCCAACATCCACATAGGATAATGGCAACGTCTCTTTCAGGAGCCATCTTGCCTGCCACCAGGTCGATCGGCCATGATTCAGACCGAAGATCAGGTAGTTTGATTGCTGTTAATTTCTGAACTTCATTCCAGAACATATATGCCCACTTGCATTCAAAAAATGCATGCACTATTGTCTCATCACGACCACAATCTTCACAGCAGGCGATCTTTTCGACATGTCTCGCCTTTAGCACTGCTCGGCAGGGAACAAACTTCTGAATTACACGCCACCAGAAGTTGCAAACCTTGGGTGGAACCTTCAAATTCCACAGTTTTTTCCAGCTCTCTCCCTGTCCACCAGATGATCCACTAGCTTAAAAATTTATAAGCAGAGCGCACTGAGAAGTTACCACATTTTTCAAACTTCCAAGCCCAAGTATCCTCAAAATCGTTGCTAATAGGAATTCTACAAATAGCTTGGACGTCTGCCAACGCAAAGTTTTTATTCAACCTTTGCATGTTCCAGCTTCTATCTCGCTGATCAATAAGCTCCTCTACCTTCGTTATATCAGCCTCTGGCTTCCGAATGAAAGGTCTGGAGTTATAGTTCTCAGCAATCCATGGATCCCGCCATGCATCAATTGTTGCGCCATCGCCTACACGTTTGATGAGACCACCCTGAAGTGCGTCCCTACCATGCAATATAGCACGCCATGTATGCGAGGCTCCCCTTTTTCTCCCAGCCTCCATGAACTCTCGGTCATGAAAATACTTGCCTTTAAGCACTCGTGCGCAAAGGGAATCAGGCTTAGTGATTAGACGCCAGCCATGCTTAGCGAGCATAGCTTGATTGAACAGAGAAAACTCTCTAAAACCCATGCCTCCTTCACTTTTTGGTTTTGCAATATCTTCCCATTTCGACCAGTGCATCTTCCTCTTCTTTTCATCACCACCCCACCAGTATCTAGCAACCACACTCGCGCATGCTCAGGTGGTGCAACCGGCACAGCTCTTGGGGTATGCATAAAATTCGGAAGTAGTACGACTCTTGGCTTAACCACTCGATGTGCTCAATGTCTAAACTCTCGAGAAGAGCACAACTTACCAACAGGCACTGGAAATCACTTAAATTAACGGATACCATATGTAGCTTGAGCTTCTTAAGGTTACTCATACCACAGAAACTGGGGGGCAGCTTTAAACAGACGTAGCACAGATCAAGAGACTCAACACAAGAGCTTCAGAGTCAGACCAAGTCACTCCTGTCTTGAAAACAAGACCAACATGCTTGGCTCTTGATGCAGTGGAAAAATGAACCCATCTGTCAATGTGATCTTTGTGACTTCTGTCAAGACTAAATTTGACAACAAACTTGTTGAATGTGGCGGCAGTGGTAGTCGAAGTAGACCATAGTGGGCGCAACACATTGTCCACGTTGGTGATGAATTCAGCAGCAGATGTCGTGTCAGTGTCCGTACTTGTATCGCTGAGCAAGAAAGTGTCTTTGGTTAAGACCAGGTCTGGGTGGCAAATCCCTAGCCGTCTCCACTCAAGAGAGAGTACGCTCATCCTCACTACTTCTTTGATAGATAACAGTGACAATATGTCTTGCAGAATGTCCTATAACAAGCATGAGCAACCAATTATAAGTCATATTAACTCAGTAGTTTTACTCCTTGTCAAAGTTCTGATTTAGCAGAGTAGGTCAGGAATAATAAACAAGGCATGGTGATCCTTACAAAGGGTAGAAGGTGAAGCTCCCGTTCCACATTCGATCTCACTATCCTGGAAGCATCACTCTTGTCTTGTCGACTGCCTCTAGATCCTCCACTGCTTGGTTGGTCCATCAGAATAGACAGATTGAAAATGTATCTGCATATCAGGAAAAGAGTAGTAATTTGGTTGGTCCGTTTTGTTTCTTGCTTCGTTTTCAGGAGGCAATCATGAATCGCCCAAATATCATGCTAGGCCACTGACTGAGCTTCAAGGTGCTACTAATTGTAGAAGTAGGCCGATGAAATGATTTCGCAGCATACTAATGCAGGTACATTTACTAAGTTACTACAAGGCATATAAGCTATAACAAGAATGTTGGGAGCGCATATAAGTTTGCAACGTTGAGCCCCAGAGCAAGATTTCATCAAGGTATTGCGCACGCCTTAAGATTTTCATACAAAAGAAATTCTCAAGTAGGAAATCTATACCTGTGGATCTCGCCAGAGGACGAAGTCGCCGAGGAGGTGCTAGCCGAGCCGGACGAGGAGGCGCGCAGAACAGGTTCTCCGGAGGGTGAGAGGGGATTAAGAAGGGAAAGACGCGCCGTAACCCTGGCTCGCTGCTGCGGCATTCATCGCCTGGACCGGAGCTCGCCACCGCCGCCGCTACCCTGGCTCACGGCACGCTGGGGAGGAGGATGGAAATGAGAACTTCGGGGTGGTCTTGTGACGACAGGGAACGATCTGGACTGTAGGTTTCACATCCAACGTGCTAGGCTTCCTTTGGTATATCCTTTTTTTATTTGCTAGTGAGACAACTGTTACAGCTCGATTACAGAAAGGACCCCGAAGAACCGGAAATTACAACGCACCCCTTCCTGCTACACAGCTTCGTCTTCAACCACGGCGCCGTCGATGGCGTGTCGCCGCCCCTGCTCTCCTTCAAGACTTGGATCGAGAGCAGCCCCCCAGCGCGCGAGGGTGTCACCGAACGCCGGCCCCAAAGGGCCACACCAGTGGACGTCGTCGAAGCCGTCGCATCAAGCCGCAACAGCCGCAACACGATCTTCAACAACCACCGGATCCGCCGCACCACGGACTCCGGCCAGGGGCACCCGCACAGCGCAGATCCGGAGACCCGCGAGTGGCAGGACAACAGGCGCACCGCCGCGAAGCTCCACCGAGCCTCGCCGCCGAAGGGGACGAGCACCTGCACCAAAAACCACACCGGCGGCACCGCCACCTCCACGGCGCCTCCGGCCAGAAACCTACCAGATCCTACTATGTACAGCCGCGAGACGGGGATCCCCCGCCCTCCCGCCGCCGGAGCGGCCGGCGGAGGGCGGGGAATCCAACGAATCGGCGGCGGCGGAGTGGATCGGCCGGAAGAGCTCAAAAGTTTCCCCTCTGCTACAGTACGGGAGAGGGTGAGACGTCCAGCTCGTCTCTCTTCCTTTGGTATATCCTAGTGCACCTTTGGTCATTGTTTGTTTTTTTCGACCCAATATTTTTATTTTCACGTTTTTGTCTTGTACAAAATCGCATTTCGTAGATCTTCCAGAAATTTTATCGAATATATTTAAATACGTTAAGTTCTAGATGAGATATTGTGAATTGTGTGGGCAAGCCATGTAGCACGGATGTCTCTGACTCGATTTCTAGTGGCTCGCCACTTAGATCATGTGACGGTACTTTTCGGTGTCGACTTGGGGTTATGTTTGTTCGGTACCTTCCCATTCACAATTACAATCACTTCCTTAAGTCTTGTTATGCGATGACTTGTGCACTTCAGAGACAGTGACAAATTCCCCTTGGTTTCGTTAATTTTTATTTCTTTTACGGGTTTTCTCCGTAGAGCCCCAACATAGTTAATATTGTATGGATTTTACCATTCTGGTCATCGCAAGAACATACATGCTTTTTAGAGAGTAGGGGTTTCCGACTCCTGAGTTGAGTGCTCAATTTATTTGAAAACAATATTTACATGATTCAAAATTGTAGATGAACTCAATGATGTATCCTATGAAGGAGCTAAATCCCACTTTGAAATAATTTATATTCTGAGCTATACAAAAATGAAAAATGGATCGGAGTATAGTGAATTATGCATATTTTTGAAACTGTTAAATTTAGAAGACTTAACATTTGTAGCCTAGATTAAAAGAAATTAATGTTGCAATTTTGCGTACTTGTAGATACATAGTTGACTATATCCAACATTTTTCAGATTTTAAAACTTGTAAATATGATTTTTGATTTTTTTTTCTAAAGAAAATTCAGGGATCACATGAGCTGAGGAGTCAAAAGAGCTAATATCTGTAAAGACATGTACAACCATGACAGCCGCTAAACATTTGTGATTAATGTCCTCCTAAATGCCTGCTATTTAATTTTTAACCCTTCAATGTCCGTCTAAATGGCTATATAGTACTTTGTTAAACATGGAGTAGTAGTATTTTGGTCTGGATCCAATTATTTTTTTATCATAAGTACTAGCCCGATGAAAATGTAATTATCCTCCTCCTAAATAATGGATCCAATTTATTGTTGAGCTGAGGTGTACCTATCACAATTAATCTCTTCTTTCAAATGCATATTTGGATATCCATCCAATTATTTAATTGCCATTAAATTGGCAATTCATGTCCTTATAAATGCATACTATTTGGATATGCATTCAATTAATTTTTGCCTATCATAGTAATATCTATTTAACTGCCCTCGTTTGGCCTGTTTTGGATCAAGCTCACACCACCAGATCACCAAAATCCACATAAACCACCTCCATCTCAAGCTCCAAATCTGCATCAATCATGAGGACATGCACCTTCCTCCTCGTCGTTGCCGCGATGATTTACGCCATCGCTACACCCGTCGCAGGCTGCGGTGAGTCTTATGGGAAACAAGAGTGGCACACGACGGTAGAAGATGGATGGGAAACTATCAAGGACGTCAATGACAAGCATATCCAGGAGCTCGGCGGCTGGGCAGTTTCGGAGTTCCTCAAGAATGTGAACTGCAGGCTCAAGTTCAACAAGGTGGTGAGCGGCAAGGAGCAGATCGTGTCTGGCATGAACTATGAGCTTGTCATCGACGCGTCGGGCATTAGTGGAGAACATGGCAAGTACAAGGCGGAGGTATACGAGCAGAAGTGGACCAACACGTGCAAGCTCATCTCTTTCGGAAAGGCCAACTAGAGAGAGCAGCAGTACCTTTGCTAGTAATAATTGTGTCTTCAGATATTCTTAGTTGTTTTATATATCCAATAATCAATTATAAATCCTTTGCATACATACATTGATATATAAAAAGTGTCACAAGAATGCTTGTAGGCTATGGTGTTCTGTAAGATGTCCCGCTCTTAAGTTGATGTATCACCATCCATAGTTTAGCTCACTCCTTGTTCAATTATATATCCAACCTTTTCAAAATCATGAAGAACAAGTATATATGATGTTTCTTTTTTTTTCTGTTGTTGGTTCCATGTTGTTGATGTTGTGCCTTGCCTATTTGTTTTGATGGCTATATTGCTTTCAGCTTAGCTAGGTAGCATTTGGCATACAGTTCCTCCATTTGTAAATCTTGAGCTTATATATTTTTGCATATACAAATAATCGTCAAATTATATGTTCTTTTCCCTTTCATTAACCTTGCTCGTGTATTCACACAGTTATATTTGGCCGTTGCATAATGACAATAATGATTCTAAGATATTAGTTTGTCCAAGGGCTATGTTCTCCAACTTGGACCTAAGATTGAATCTGGTCAGTTAATTCCTCTTTACTAGGGATATTTGGGTATGCATCCAACTAATGTTTGGATAAATGCTACATATTGTTGTCCGATGGAAACAAAATCATGGGGCCAATCCAATACTGTCCATAGAGCGGTCCTACACCATCGGGCTGAAGTTCCTAGAAACAGTAGGCGGCGCCGTGTTGCTCGACGTAGAAAGATAAGCTAGCGCTAGTATGAGGACGAGTCAGTGGTGATGGTCAGTTTGAAGCACTAGCAGCGACGGTGGAAGAAGATGCATGTTGTCTTGCTTTATCATCCTAAAGGCGTCCTATTGTCCTAGCATGTCACCGACTTCAACATAGTGTGGGAATCGTTATATGCTAACTTACTATTTTTCTATGTTTGTCTCTCTTCTCATTAATTAGATGCCACATCATTTGTTTACTTAGGTGGCATGCACATTACCACCTATGTTATTCACACTATGGGTAGTCTAACAAATAATTGGACCTCAATGCACAGATAAAATGTTACACCTCAATGTCCTCATAAATGCATTGAATTTGGCTATGCATCCAATTAATGTTCGTATGGCATAGTTATATCTATTAAGAGCCCTCCTTTAGTTTATTTTGGATCACTCACATTGACGATTCACCAAAGTCCCCACGTAAACCAATATTTTATCTCAACCTTCAAATCCCCATCAATTGATCCGAAGAGGGTCATCGGCCCAAACTATTTTTTTTAGAGCTTAAGAAGGTAGAGTTATCTCTACCTTATAGTTTCAAATTAAGTGGTTTATTTACATGGTTGCAGCCACAAGTGTGGCTAAAGTCAGAGAATTTTAAAAAATTACAGCGGTCGTTCATAGTTGGAAGAGTTGTGCCCAGTTCTTGATTTCTTCTTTGTTGGAGTGTGCCCGGGTTGCCCATAGTTGGAGGTCCTCCTTGACACTTTGCAGCAACATCTGTTGTGAAATTGTCTTGTTATTGAAAATCCTGTTGTTCCTGGCTTTCCACAAATTCCACAGGCACGCAGCAACGCAAATTGGCCATGTCTCTCCTCTTGCCGGTGTTGTGTCCTGTAGGAATTGTATTATGGAGTTTGATCGTGAAGCCTGTTGTTGTAGCTGCAGCTTGTCCCATAGTCGATCGGCATTCTGGCAATGCAAGGCAATGTGGTGCACTGGGCATTTGTCGCATCCTGCATCTTGTGTCCAGCATTTCTTTGTCATATTGTCTCTGGTATTTAGCCTCCCTCTGTATGCCAGCCAAAGGAATATTTTGTGCCTTTTTGGGATCGGTTGGAGCCAAACCCATTTTGCCTGTGCCCATCTCTCACCTCTATCTGAAATTAGACCATAGATATCTCTCGTGGACGGTGTTTTACCTGTTGTGATGAGCTGTCTCTTGTCATTTTCGGTGTTTACTGACGGCGCTGTATGCGTGAGGTAGGTCATCATCTCATTTAGCTGGGCTTCAGCTGTGAACGACAGCGGTCTGATGAGCTGAATGCACCAGCTTCCATTCGCCACCTGGGAGGCGATCGTGCAACATGGGTCGACAGCAAATGTGTACAAAACTGGGTAAATGAGATGCAGACGTCCAGCTCCTGTCCATAGATCGTGCCAAAATGTGGTTGTTGTTCCATTGCCAAGCTGACAGCGGGTTGTGTGTTGCACGAGCATGATCATCGGCAGTAGTGACCGCCAGAACGGCGTGTCCTGGCGCGTTGCTGTCCTCGGAATCTGCTGTGTTAGGTACCATTGGGATAGCCATGAGAAGCACGGTCCTCCACCTCCAGATAGCAGCTTTGAGGCTAGGTTCGCCATCAGCGCGTTGTTGTGTAATTTCAGATTTCTGATCCCCATTCCGCCTTGGTTTTTTGGCATCGTCACAGTTTCCCAGGCCACAAGGCAATGTCCTCCTGTAACTGTTTCTTTGTTCTTCCAGAAGAAAGCTCTCCTCCTCTTGTCTACTGCTTCGATGCTCGCCTTGTCCCAGGCAATGCAAGCCATGAAGTAGTTTGGTATGGCTGATAGAACTGCATTTACCATTTCTGTTCTCCCTCCGTGTGATAGTATTTGTGGAATCCAACCCGGTAGTCGCCTATCAATACGCTCGATTACAGGCTGCAGCATCTGGTTGTTGATTTTGGTCATGGACAGTGGTAGGCCGAGGTAGGTGCACGGCAGTGAAGCTAGTGTACATCCTATTTTTGTGGCAATCGCTTGTGCTGCCTCGTTTGTCACGTTCATTGGAACCAGCGTGCTTTTGTGATAGTTGATCTTTAGGCCGCTGAAGTCGGCGAAGGCGTCAAGGATCATTCTCACATTCTCAGCTTGATTAGTTGACCCCTTGATGATGAGCAGTGTGTCGTCGGCGTACTGCAGTACCGGCAGCGGTGCTCCCGGCTGTATTGGGTGTTCTAAGAATCCGTTCTCGTAGGCCTTCCTCAGCATTTGCTGGAGCACATCTGCTGTTAAGTTGAATAGGAATGGCGACAGTGGGTCGCCCTGCCTGACACCCCGCTGAATTTTGAATTTCTGCCCCAACGTGCCATTAATCAGCATTTGCGCCTGTGATGTTTCCAGAAGTTCCTTTACCCATGCGATCCATTCCATAGGAAACCCCCTGGCAGTAAGTGTGTGGATCAGTGCTTCCCAGTGTATAGTGTCGAAAGCTTTCTGGAAGTCCAGCTTAAGTACGAATACTGGTAGCTTGTTCCTGTGTGCACACTGAACCATTTCTATCGCTGTCGCAAAATTTTCAGTTATTGACCTCCCCTTTACAAATCCTGACTGCATTTGGTCTAGCAAGCTGCTGATTTTGGGCTGTAGTCTATTAGTGAGCACTTTTGCAATTAGTTTGGGGATGCTGTGCTGCAGCGATACCGGCCTGTAATCTGACAGCTTCATTGGAGTTTGACATTTTGGCAGTAGTGTAATGTATGCTAGATTCATGCCTTTGAGGTCAACCGCTCCTCTGTGAAGATCATCGAAAAGTTCACATAATTCCGTCTTCAGATCATTCGAATATTTTCGGTAGAACTCTGCTGTGAATCCGTCAGGTCCAGGGCTCCTATTTGTTGGAGCCTTCCTGATAGCTCTCTCTATTTCAGTCCAGGAGAAAGGTTGCTTAAGTGAGCTTAAATCTGGTCCTGCTTCCTGGTACAGTGTACTGAGGTTTATGTTTGGCGCCATATTCGCTGCTCTGAAAAAAACTCTGAGTAGAAATCTGTAGCTAGTTTCAACTTGTCACTGTCATCGAATATCTCCGTCTGTCCATCTTGCAAGCACTTGATTTTGTTTTTCCTGAATCTGTAAGTAGCCATGGTGTGAAAGAATCTTGTATTCTCGTCCCCTAGTCTGCACCATTTTACTTTTGCTCTCCGTTTCCATTTCTGGCTGTCTTGTACCGTGAGTAGCTGAATTTTTAGCGTGCACAGCTGTCGTAGTCTGAATTCTCCGTCCGTCAGCTTTCTCCACTCTTCTACTGCATCTAAGAAAGTCATGAGGTGCTGGTTGTTTGCGAGGATAGTTGTGTCTGGTACGCGCTGCTTCAGCCATGCTCTGGTTGCCGCTCTAATCGAGCGCAGCCTATGGTTTATTCTCGTTGTGGTCGGCATTGGTTTAGTCTGTCTAGTGATTCTGTTCCTCGTGATTTGTTCTAGTTCTGTGTTATTACACCAGTGGTTCTCGTACCGGAAAATGTCTGTCTTCGGTCTGATCAGGTGTGTATCAACCAGCAGAGGCGTGTGGTCCGAAGTTGGCGCTGTTACAGCCTTGCATTCAGTCCCTAAGTATTTCTGGCTCCATGATATATTTACCATTACTCTGTCCAAACGTACTAGCGTTGGATCTCGCCTCTTATTCGACCATGTGTATTTCCTGTTGCTTATGTCGATGTCAATAAGCTCCATATCATTGATCCAGGTGTTGAAGTCTTCCATTGCTGTCCAATTTATATTCTGGTTATTTTTCTCTCCGGGGTTCCGATATATGTTAAAGTCTCCTACTAGAATCCAAGGTCCGTGTATCTGCTGCTTTATTTGTATCATTTCTTGAAAAACCTGCTCGCTCAGTGCTGTCCACTGGTGCATAAACGTTTGTGATCATGTATGTGTGATTGTCCCTTGTAGAAGAGGCCTCAATGGTCATAGAGCTTCTGTCTTGTTGAATTATGCGTACTGTGTAATTCTTTTCATCCCAGGCAATTAGTGTTCCAGCTGAGGCACCTACTGACGGCTGGAAAGCTAAACCAGTGAAAGAAGATGGCAGGAACATAGCTGATTTGAATTTTGTTATGTCTTGCAGTTTTGTCTCTTGTATGCAGATGAAATCAGCCTTTGTTTTACTGATAGTGTCATATACCAGTGTGTCTTTGTTCTCGTCACCCAGCCCTCGTGAATTCCATGAAACGATCCTCATGGTGGCTGGTTGTAGCCCCGCTTGTACCAACGTCTGTAAACCACGAGGACAACTAGCTTACTCCTCATTGTAATCGCCGAAATCATCTACGCCATCGGTGCCCCCTGCCATTGGGAACCAATTGTGGCAGACAACGATAAAGAATGGACGGGAAACCTATCAAGAACATCAACAAGCAGCACATTCAGGAACACGGCGCCTGCATGGTGTTAGAGTACCCTAGGAACCTCAACTACGGGATCTGTTTCATGAGGTGGCGAGCGACGAGCAACATCTATGATCTCATCATTGATGCCTCAGACGACGCTGAAAAACATGGAATGTACAAGGTGGAGGTGTACGAGCAGGAGATGACCAACACATGCAAGCTCATCTCTTTCGGAAAGGTGAACTAGGCGAGTGGTGGCACCTTTGCTAGTAACAGTTTTGTCTGAAAATATTTTTAGTTTTCTAATCCAATAATTGTTGTGTTGCATTGGCATGTGTTTCAAAAAGCTGATGCATGATTTATGATAAAGTATAGCCAATGATGCATTGTTGTCCACATTTTCTAGGAGAAAGAATGAAGTAGTACGGACATTAAGAAGGTAAATCTGGATCTAAACCATGAGGAAATAAAAACATGAGCAATGGCCGAATTCAAAATCTGAAACCAGACAACAAGCGAATCTAGATATATAAGACATGTAGTTTACCACTAATTCAAACGAAATCACAGGTATATTTTATACAATCGCTGTGCCCATTGGACGTCAAATGAACTTACATATATGTCGACGACCATGTTTCATGTGCTTCTAAGGTTATACCTCCCCTAATCGGCCCTACTGGTAGCTTAACCGTTGGTTCCTGCATTTCATTTCCAAAAAATTAAATTAATCAGTTAACACATAATATTAATTAATTACTCTAGCTAACTAATATAATTTTTTTAAGGGTGACAACAAGTAGCTCACCATTTACAACCACAATGGCATCTACCGTAGACATGAGAAACGATGGTACAAGTGCACCGCACACAGTCGCCATCTTTGCCACATCCTAGCTTCACCGGCGACCACCTACCGCTATGGATGTGATATTGTCCAATATAAACATCACTCATGGGACAGCTACGCACGATGGTATCGCCCGAAATGGTAGACACTGCCTTGAAACTCCTTAATTCCGATATCAACCACGACTCCACGAGAGCATTGCCTCCGATGCTTGTTAGCGGGACGACCCTCCCTAACGCTAGATCTGCCCCTCTATAAACTACCATCTGAGTGGAATATGGATAACCACTAGAACTCGTGAGCAGGATCTCCGAGTCGCATTCTACTAGTTGGATGGGTTTAAAGATCTTGCGGGCGGGACATACAGTGATCACCTTGGGTGGCACAAACGAAGAAAAATCGGACTCCTTCATCACGATATGCTCCTGTCGAGGTGGGTCAAGCCGAAGTATCTTGAATCCATCGGTCGACGACTGCAAACTGTAGATTTTCCCTTGGTATGAAATATCCCTCCCGTTTTCGTGGAAGGTAAAGTACTTTCAGCCTGATAAACTCCAATGGTTGTACATCCTTGGTACCGCTAGCATAGACGACGTGGCAATAGTTTAAATCCGCGATCATGACGGTGGCGACACCGTCGGCACTTACGCTCAAGGAGGCGGTCATGTTGTCGAACAGATCTGCCTCATGAAAATTCGACTTGGTTCGCCACTTTGTAGTGAGAGTTGTGAATGGTGGGAGCTCCGCGACGTCGCCGGTGAAGGGGTGGAGGATTTTCATGGTGTTCCCTCCACGCAGATGCACTAGGAGGAGACCTTCGACCGAGGCGAGGACGCCGTTCTCCCAAAGACGCTCGAGCCGAGGGCTGACGTAGGCTCCGGTGGAGAGGTTGAGGAAGTGTGTCCCGCCGCTGCCACGAGCACGGTGCGGCCAGTGGCCCTGGGGCAGCAGCAACCACTGGCGTGGGTGGAAGCGCGGGTCGGCGATGCCCCGGCCTCGAGGGCACACGGTGCTGGACCGCCAGTGCTTGCAGACGGCGCGGAACCGGATGGAGTCCACCAGGTCCACGTCTAGCACCGCCCATCCAAGCAGGCCGACGATATCCTCGTGGAGGGAAAGCCATGGAGGCACGTCGTCGTCAGTGATAGCGGTGGCGGGGGCAGCAGCCGCCGAAGGACGGTCGGAACTCGCCGCACATGACCACATTGATGATCGATTCCAATTCGCCGGATTAATTAAGCAGACCGACCTGTTTCTCTTTTTCCCTTCGGCGAACAAAACGTGGTCTGGCGATCACGAGTGGGCAATTTATTTTAGACAGGCCAGAAGACTCGGCCACGGATCAACCGGAACGGGCCCAGACATGATTAACTATCCCAAATACTGTATACTCCCTAGCCTGCTCAGCGTTCGCTTGGATTTTTTTCTGTTTGCGGGGTGCATAGCTTGTTATATCAATTTGATGCCTGATCACAAAAAAAAAAAAAATGTTACCCGTGTCACAGAAAAAAAGAGAGGCTGTGTTTGACCAAGACATTAATGGAACCTGTTATGATAGATAATTTCCTCACTCTGTATCGCCTCATCTCTCTTAGATGAGCAAGCATCAGTAAGGAAATCGACCAAAATAACAAATTCTCGTCGTTGCAGTTTTCCTGAATTCCTTGGACTAGTTTGGTGTCCCCTACCTAGATGCATCCCAAGAAACAACACCATCGGTGCTCCAGCCACAGGCTGTGGTGAGCCATTTGGAAACCAACTCTGGCAGACAACAGACAATAGTAGAGAATGGATGGGAACCTATCATTCTATCAAGAACATCAATGAGCAGCACATCCAGGAACTCGGCATCTGGGCGGTGTTAGAGTACGGTAGGCGCCTGAAAGCAGATCTGGTTCAACGAGGTGGTGAGCGGCAAGCAACATGTAGTGTCCACTACGAACTATGAGCTCATCATCGATGCCTTAGACGACCCTGGAAAACATGCAAAGTACAAGGTGGAGGTGTAAGAGCAGGAGATGACCAAGACCAACACACGCAAGCTCCTCTCCTTCAGTAAGGTGAACTAGGCGAGTGGCTGCTCCTTTGCTAGTAGTAATAGTTGTGTTATGAAAATCTTGTTAATTTTTGTATCGAATAATCATTGTCTTAGATTGGCATGTGTTTCAAAACATAAAGATAAAATGTGCTGCGTGATTATGATAAAGTGCAGTAAATGAATGGGTCGTTGTCCACATTTCCTACAAGATGGTATAGCACTCAAAACTTTAAGCAGGCAAATCCGGATCTGAACCATGATGAAAGAACATGAGCAATGGACGAATTCAAGTCTGAATGTAGCCATCCTCAAGAGAATCTGGATCTATAAGATAAGTAGTTTGAGCCAAAAGTACAAGCGGAATCACACATGCATTTTATACAACTAATTCACTCTTTGCATGTCAAATGATCTTATACATATACGACATTACGATACCCATGTTTCATGCACCTAAGATGATACCTTCCACGATCGGCCCTACCAGAAGCTTAATCGTCTGTGGTTCCTGCATTTCATTTCCAGGAAACAAATTAATCTTGTAAAATAATAGTGTGAGTTAAGTACTTTAGCTAAGTAAGTAAGTTAAGGGTGACGACAACTAGCTCACCATATAGTACTACAGTGGCAGCTACCGTAGACATGTGAAACGAGGGTACAAGTGCACCGCACACCGCTGTCATCCTTTCCACATTCTTCCTCCACCATCGGTGACCATGTACCGCCACTAATGTGATATTGTCCAATATAGTCATCATGTGAGGGACACTTACACACGATGGTGTCGCCAAAAATGGAAGACGCCGCCCTGAAACTCCTTCCGATATCAACAGCAAGAGCAATGCCTCCGATGCTAGTTAGCGGGATGACCCTTCCTGACATAAGATCTTCCACTCTGTAAACTACCATCCGTGTGGAATAAGGATAATCGCTAGACCCCGTCAGCAGTATCTCCGAGTCACATTCTACTAGTTGGATGGGTTTAAAGATACTGCCGGAGGGACAAGTGGCGATCACCTTTGGTGGCACAAATGAAAAAAATCGGACTCCTCCATCGCCCTATGCTCATGTCGAGGTGGGTCGAGCCGGAGTATCTTTAATCCATCGATGGACGACTGCAAACTGTAGATTTTGCCTTGGGATGAAATATCCCTCCCGTTTTCGTGGAAGGTAAAGTATCTCCAGTCCGATAAACTCCAATGATTGTCCTTGGTGCTAGCATACACGACGTGGCAACATTTTAAAACCGCTATCATGACGGTGACGACTCCATCAGCACTTACACTCAAGGAGGCAGTCGTGTTGTCAAACATATGACCCTCACGAGATTTCAACTCGGCTCGCAACTTTGTCATAACAGTAGTGAGGGGCGGGAGGTCGGCGACGTCGCTTGTGAAAGGGTGAAGGATTTTCATAGTGGTCCCTCCCCACTGCTGTACGAGGAGGAGGCCTTCGACCGATGCAAGGACGCCGTTCTCCCACAGACGCGGGAGCCGAGGGCTGACCCAGGCTCCGGTGGAGAGGTTGAGGAAGTGTGTGCCACAGATGCCATGACCATGGTGTGGCCAATGGCCCTCGGGCAGCAGCATCCACCGTCGCGGGTGGAACCGGGCGTCGGCGATGCTTTGGCCGCGAGGGCAAATGGTGCTGGACCGCCAGTGCTTGCAAACAGCGCGGAAGCGGATATAGTCCACCAGGTCCACCGCCAGCACCGCCTAGCCGAGCAGGCCGACAATATCCTGGTGAAGAGAAAGCCATGGTGGAGACGCATCAGCGGAGTCGCCGATGGCAGAGGCTGCATCGGCGGAAGAGCGGTGGGGACTCTCCGTCGCCGACAACATCGATCGATCCCAATTCACCAGTGTAATTAAACAGACCGACCTGTTTCTTTTCTTTCCGTTGACGAACAAATGTACGTGGTCTGTCGATCAAGAGTACTAGTTCACGGCTCGGCACTTTATTTTAGACTGGTCAGAAGTCGACTCGGCTACGGATGAACTGGAACGGGCCGAGAGATAGATAATTGGGCCTCCATTGTCATAACGGGTGGACCATGACCTCCGGTTCCTAAATACTGCCGTGAGAAAAGAAAAGAGCGTTGGCAGCACAAGTCGTAGGTACAAACTTCGACACTCTTTCCGGATAGAGGGAGAATGGGCAAGGCAGCCTCACAAGAGGAGACGAGCTCTCCCACGCTGGTGTTTCTCATTTATGCGAATATTATTCAGTGGGAGGCGACGTTCCCGTCGACAGCGAGACGCCCGTGGTGACTTCGTCTATCTCAAGACCTGATCCGCGGCTCAGTCTCTCGGAGGTGCTCATAGGGTAGGGTGTGCGTGTGTGCGTTCATAGGGGTGAGGTGTACACGTGTATATGAGCGTCTGCGTTGTACTGTGTTTCACAAAAAAAAAAGTGCTTCTCCGCCATGCTCGATCTCTATTTGAATTAACGGATTTTGTTTAATCCCAACACTATCTACTACCGGACTGATCTACTACGTAGGCCGCGATAGGATGGGCGTTTCTAATCAAAACGGGGGGAATTTTTCATCGACCTTGGCAGACATTGTGGAAAATAAGACGCACGCGTGTGATATGACTCCGAAATTATGCCCGACGTTCCAACCGAGGCCTTAGACCCGATTGGTTCACAATTTTTTAACAGAATACGCCGTAAAGTTTATGGACCTCTTGACCTCCCTCTCAAAATCCTGCTATAGGCCGGTAAATATTACAGCTTCGAAAGATTGACCGAGAATCCAAGCGGGGCCTTATGGTTTTCTTCTATCTCTACTCTAATAAAAAACTCCCCTCTATTTTCTTCTAAAACTTTTCGGTTCAAAATTCCATTAAAAATTCGATTCCAAATGTAATGAGCTGGAAGTCTGGAACATAAAAAAAGAAGAGAGCTGTATGTAGCTCTGCACGGAACTGTGGTAATGAGAGAAAAATTTGAGACAGAAAAAGAGTCTTCTCCTACCGCTTGCCGGCGCCGGACTCCGGACCTAGACCTTCATTCCCGCTCTGCCTTCCCTTCCTTCCGCTCGCTATCCGCATCTCTCCCGTCCCAAATGCCCGATTCATTTTCTGTTTGACCGCTCCCTAAGGTAAGGTAGAGGTAAGGATCTCCACTTATCTCGAATTTACCTGCCACTCTGTTTGCTTCGATTTTTCGCTAAATACCACATCTCTGTCGCGGCCGTGATCTGCTAGAACTTACTCCCCTTCATCTCTCGTTGTTTCTGCAGAGTCTATGCCGACAAGGTGTTTGATGAAAGTCCAAACAGGCTTTTGGCAGTTTCCCCTGCGATTTGTTTTTCAACTATGACAAACTCGAGGAGAATTTGCGAATTTATCTACAGATCTCACAACAACAGCATAGTCGAACAAAGAAGGGAAAGGATACATGGTTCTTTCGTACTTGGAACTTGGAAGGACTACTGGAAGAAGTGAACGATCTTGGAGGATGAATCACCTAGTCACAAAAGGAGGTTTCAGGTATGCACTAGACCACAACAATCATATAATCATATAGCACTATTGAACTAAATGCTTTCTGTATTGTATGTTCCTACCGTGTTGCATCAACTTTTTTTTCTTGTGTTTTAAATATTGGATTTTTATCTAAATAGTGCGTTCTAGATTTCTAGTATCCTTTTGTGGTTTATAGAAGTCCTACAAAGGTGGTCTTTAAGTTCCCACAAACGCCAGTCCATGCACGGAGGTTGGACAAGGTGGGCGAGAGCTATCTTCAACACTAAAACTGAAGCTGGATGGAACAGGTTTAGATGAAAATCCTCCCTTTTGAACAAGAGGTACTCTCTTGCTTATAGTTTGGAAGGCACGTGTCAAAAGTACATTTCTGCCCCTAGGCAGTTTACGGTCTTAACCCCAGTCCCATTATATCCCTGGAGTGCTTTGTTCTTTTTCAGTTCATATGTACCCCCCACATGGTGTGCATGTTCTTGCCCAGAATTTAGGCCGGGGTCACACGTGGGTGTGTGCTTGCCATTTTGCAATGGGTTCCATGCAAGTAGGGGTGGGCATAAAAACCAAACACCAAATCGAATTAACCGAAATCGAAACCGAATTCACCGAAACTGAATTAACCGACAATAATTTTGGTGCGTATATGTAATAAACCAATTTTTAATTTAAATTCGGCTTTGACCCCTGATTACCTGAAAGAATCGTAATAACCGAGATACTATCAACAGAGACGCAAAACTCTCTTGTCCGATCTATACTAACTTTTTAGTCCAACAAAAGAAAGCCTAATAGCCCAACAGAACCGGAGCCGGAATGGAAGACTCTGGCGTTGTTGCTACCGGTTGAATCTGGTGCTGCATATTGGTGTTCTGAAGGCATATCATGGCTAGTTCATAGTAGTACAAAGATACATTTTTATGGAAGTGTTATGGTTCAGTTTTGTTTTGGTGACACACACTCTGGGGTCTGGCCAGACAGAATGAATTGCAATGCTATTTGATAATTGTGTGTTATTTCTTTTTGAGAGAGATAATTGAGTGTTTTGGCTTCATAACTCACATGTAAGCTGACTGACTTCCGCGTGGTCTAAGAGAGATAATTGCTTGGCCTGAACTTACTTGACTTTTGTTTTTCTGTTTTATCCTTTTTTTTGCACAACCCTGAAAATGAGGGCCCAAACTTCATCGCCGTCTATTTCGACATGCCGTGTAGACATGCAAATGGCCATTTTGGGAAGGATTTTCCATTTCTTTAAATTTTATGCATATGCCTAATAGAAATAGAAAGTGATGTCATAAGATTACTGCAAAGGATATAAATGGATTACACAAATGACACATGCGTGGTTCCAACATGATTAGTGTCCGCGGACGACATGACTATCCTAGATCACTATCACACTAAACAGAGCATTAACTATCAGTGTTCATGGTAACCTCATTCTCCTCCTCTAGAATGTCGTCCCCTTGTGATTGTGCGCTTCGAGAATATAGTACTCATCTTCATCACGTTTATCGAACTCCTCATCCCTTAGTTGCTACTTCAAATAAAATTATGCAAACACCATGCAAGCAATAACGATATGCTTCTCGTCATGCAAGAAGTTGTCGAAGACGTTTCTGCATACCAAAAAAAGGAATCAATGCATTTATAATACATGCTAAAAAAGAATGGTGAATTTTACCGATTGTTTTGTCGTTTCGGGCTAAAACTGAGATCCTTCTCCCAACACACCGAACGCAACAACAATCGAAGTAATTTTTATTTGTGGATTGTTGTGAGAACTCGTAGTTTTGATTAGGTACTCACCAAAGGAAGTTGCCTATATGCACTATAAATTAGTCTAGTCAATACTATATATTACTCTCCCGGTGACAGTGAGGACATCGGTGGCCCCTCCTCCTTGTATCCGGGCTTGGGACCGACTATGCATTGAGAAGTGTTACCTCAGAATGTTATAGGCGGAGTTCCCCACCCACACACCCAAAAAAAAAGGAGAAAATAAAACAATAACAACAACACACACGCGCACACGCACATGCAAAAAGAGAGAAACTCAAAGTCTCAAAAAAAAACACACACACAAAAAGAATGATATTTTTTACGATTTTCATTTTTTTAATATTTTTATTTTGATATTTTTGTATTTTTTTGCTTTTCTTTTTTTTCTTTTTACGGCTCGAAAGCCTTGAAGCTAACCACATGCAAGCATTAACCTGGATAATCAGTGCAAACACTATGAGACCATGATATAGGCTGATCCAGATTCGAAATGGAACGCAGACGAGATACCGATCTGCATGACCCGCACATGATATTGAAGGTTCCTTCCCGAGATTGTCTGGCTGGTGGAGTGGCATATATGCATTAGAAGTAAGCAAAGGTATGCAATAATTAATTAATCAGCGCCGAGCATGGTATTGCATATGTTTAGAGAATAGTAAGTAGAATAGCCGCTATGGACGGCGATCTCCTATACTACAATGTTAAGCAAGATCCCCTGCTTACCTTCGAGCTAGGCTGTCCACTGCTTTTGCAGGAGCATCAAGGTTCTTTTTCTCCCGTGATTTGGGTAGAACAAACAAACCAGCCTCTGGTCTGTTGCACCTGCACGGCCCGGCTATTTGACAAGATATCACCATCTTGGCTACTGCCCGGCGCCGCACTAGCACTGGTGCTTGCAGCAGAGTCCGTGGAAGAAGCAAGTTGAGCAGTTGGGTCTACTGTTTGGCTGCCCACAGCCAGGTTGCTGTGGAAACCGAAGAAATGATCCACGATATCTGGTATCATCTGCCGCATCAAGAGCTCGTCCATTCCAGAAAAGTCCCCGGTTTGCCAAGATCTGTTAAAGCTAGCAATCATCTCAGGTTTCTGTATGTGCTTCTCCGCTAGTTTCCTGTAAGCAACCAGACTCATTCCAAACGAAGCAGCAGCTCTCTCAGACAAAAAAGTATTGAACCAGGAGAGCACGCTGTCGGACTGGAACACCTGAGTGTTCATATACACATACGTAAATAACTACTAAAAATGCTGGATGAAGTCACAACGGCTAGTAAAGATCAAGCGCTATGGTACAGCACAATGCATGGTGGTCAGTTACAAATATGGTACCTCAGGCAACGACTCACGGCTGAAACCTGCACCAGAGTTTTCTGTAGTGTGCTTCCCTGCTAAATTGGCTTCTGAACCTTGGCACAGGATAAGGCAAGTGTGTCAGCTCGAGCTCAGGAAAAATCGAGATACAGGAAGGATGTAACTGGGCATCATTCTAAGAATGGAAAGCGTACCTTGGCCATTTCCTGGCCCGTTTGTTTTTTTATCCATAGCACCTATCAAATCTGCCATCATCGGCTTGCCCAATTTAGAGGTGTCGGACCACCTGCATTTTGCATGCTATTCATGCAGGCAACAGCTTCAGGATTCTGCATGGACTTGTTCAGCGATTTCCTGGCGTCTCCAGCTGCATCCTTTGCTGTTATACGAGGCACGGCAACGTCTGCAATCAGACTGTCAACCCTATCCAGCAGGCTGTCGGCATCAAATTTGAAGCTGTCATAGCTCAATTCCTGCATATGGGATTAAGAGAAATCAAGCAACACTGTGGCGAACCTACCACAGCAAACTCTAAGCCCACCAACATACAAAATATCATTAACAGTATGGTCTCTAGACTACTACATGCACCTAAGAGTTAATCAATTGGATAGTAGCTATATTCCGTTTTCATAGATTAGAGAATACATGACAACCGAATATTTTGAGCCTTTATCGTTATAGTATCTCTCAGCAAACTGACAAATAAAAGACAGTACAATAGGCAGAATGACATTTTTTATTAAAGTAAGTAGGGCTTACCTTATTAAGCGTTGTGCTATCAAGGGCAGAGGTTCCCGAACCCCTTCCTGGCCAACCTAACTGACTAATCACATCTGGCATTATGAACTGCAGCAGTGTAGAAATGTCAGAGGCAGACCTGGACCCCTTTGCGTCCCACTCGATGCTGTTCATCCTAGCAATAAACTCAGGGTTCCGCGACCACTTCTTCAGCATGCCCATAACTACCGCGGGCTCCGTTCCTGCTAGTTTTGCCAGAGTTGACACCACGTTTGCTGCAGACTGGCCCTTGAGATCAGCTAACAGCTCGTGGGTAGAGAACTTTACTTTATGTTTAGCGGACTGAAATAATTAAATTAATTAATAAGCTGAACGATCAAAGCAAGAAGTATGCCAATGCTAGAGAAAAATAAATAAAAGAAAGTGAACGATGGTGTGTTACTACTCCCTCTGTCCCACATCTTGCCAAAATATCTTGGATGGCTTTTACCTGAAATGTGGAGCTGGTTGTAAGCAGGACATGTCCTTCACCATTTGGTCTTTTTGGAGGCACTCCATCTGCAGACTGAATAGCGGACGATGGAGGCTCAGGATTAGTTGATTTTGCCTTACTGCCACTGGATCTGTTTTTTGGAAAATAGATAAGTAAACAAAGGCTTAATTATTACCTGAGATGGGGATCCTGTGCCATCTGTTGCATCACCCATGGTGAGGATAGGTGGGTCTCCTACAGCTGATCTAAACCCTGCTATGCTGTCTATCAAATCAACAAAGACATTGGCTTGCGCTTCGCTGCCTCCACCGAGGCCTGGGATGCTGCCTGGGCCTGAGAACACGAGTAGCAGTGCTCTCATAATCTCTGGGGCCAGAGACTCTATGGATCGATGCTGCTCCTCCAGTTCAATCTGAGCGAAAAATGGGCCATGATGATTTAGAAAAGGCCGGTGAGATAGTAGGAATGGAAAGTGGAAGAACGTACTTTATAGTTGTTGAATCTCTTTATGGAGAGGGTGGGATGGTTGGGGTGGGCTTGCTCGCCTGCCTTAGCTTTGCCTCTGCCTTCTCAATCTCCACGAGGCTGCAATGGATGCAGTCGAGGTGGTAGTTGGCCCTCTCAAGTAGAGGATGTTCCCCTGTAGGCCAACGTCCGTCCCCACCCTGATGCAACCAATATCCAGCTCTTGGATCCTTGGTAGCGCCCCATCCCCGCATACTAGCTCTATGTTTGTGTTGAGGTATTCCAATACCCTGAACTCGTCCCGCCGGCCATGTATGAAAGATGGTTGTCCTTGCTGTGAAGGTAGATGGAGCGGAGCGATGACATCTGCCCGAGGATCTCCAGGTGTTGCGCTTCCAGGGTCTCCACCTGCAGTAGCAGCTTGGAAAGTTGTGGGACACACGAGCAGTGGATCCATGATGGCAGGCTGGGTAGGCTGACCCTGAACAGCAGCAGTTGGCGAAGATGCGGGGAGGGTATGTTGCCTTCCCATGCGTTGAGGCAGATTATCTCCTCTTCGTCAGACCAGAACTGCAAGACCTGGAGCTTCTTCAGGCTGCTAAGGGACTCCACCAGCACGTCCTTCAGGACCTGATCCATCTTGTCAAAGTGGATTACTAGAATCCGCAGCTCTGTCAACTTCTTGAGGTCAGCAGCGAACTCCGGGCACTTGTCCGCCGAGTGCAGCCACAGCTCTTCCAAGGACGTTAGCTTTCCTACCCGGCCCATCATCCTTGTGCCCTTGCTAGCACGCAGGCACCTCAACTTGCTTAGCTTTTCCACAAATGACGGTAACTCTTTGATGCCTGTCGCCATCACGTCTAGCGTCTGTAGGAACTTGAGGTGTCCTATGTTCTTCGGGAGCTTGGCTGCAGGTGTGCCCAAAAGGCTAATATACTGCAGGTAATCCAACTTCCCGAGGTCCTTCACCTTCAGTTTGCAATCTCTTACTGATAAATCACAGCCCTCCAAATCTATTACACGTAGATGTGCAAATCTCGAGAGTGGGGGAAAGGCACTGCCGGGGCATGTGTTTGCATAAAACGACAGCACCTCCCCCACTTCTAGGCTAGTGTTTTTAATCTGACCCACGTTTGTTTCGTGGATGGCTAATCTATGAATTGGTCTGGTTTGAGATGTGCTCTCCTGCTTCATGCCTAGCACAGCAGAGAAGTTCTCGTTCTTGCTGCTTGATAGGTCACGGATGAGGTCAAGCATCAAACTGTGGACGCGACAACCACCTTGACCAAGGTCACGAGGGCTCACCGCCCATTGGAGCATGCTCCGGTCTAGTAGCTCGTTTAAATAGATCTCGCCAATCTCAAATAAACCTGAAGTCTGCTCATTAAAATCAGGAACAAGGCCTTCTCCTATCCACCTCCATATTAGCATATTCTTCTCAATCCAATGATCTTCTGGGAAAAGGTTGAGGTACAAAAAACATTTCTTGATATTATAGGGTAGAACATTATAGCTATAAGAAAACACCATCCTTATGTGCTCGAAAGCTCCATCCTCCTTGCGCTCATCAAAACCGATGGAATCATACACCCTTTTCCACTCCTTGCTTTGATTTTTAGCAAGCAAGCTACCAATCATAGTGATAGCTATTGGAACACCACCACATTTGCGCAAAATTTTATCTGACAATATATCAAATTCAGTATCATTGTTTTTAGCTTGAGCTTTTGTACGTAGTAACTTCTTGGAGTTTTCAGGAGAAAGTGGTTTTATCTCGTAAACACCACCACCAATTTCTTCGGCAACTTTCTGATTACGAGTCGTGGTGATTATTTTAGTCTCAACACTACCCTTAAATACCCTTTCCATGAAGTTCCATGTTTCCTCATCCCATATATCATCAATCACAATTAAGCACCTATTCACACCAGAAGGCAAGACACTTAAATGAATGACCATGAAAAAAAATGCTTTATTTAACTTAAACACTATAAGACAGGAATGATGTGAATGTAAGTGTTTCTTTATATAATTACGTGGCTGTGCTACTATGTTGTGCATGTTAGTGTTTATTTTTTGACATGGTATTACAATAGGCATCGGATGGTATTTTGAAAGTTCATTTTGCAGTGAACATATTGTACCGCATATATATGGCAAAGCAATATAATCTAAAACTCACATTAGAAATTAGTACCTGAGAAGATTGACTCTTCACAAGTATGCACCGTGCTAGCATGACGGATATACAGTTGTTAAAAAATCAGATAGATCATAACAGCTTATAATACAGAACAGATGGATTAATTAATATATGAACATCGGTGGTGGGAATGTAATATCTATAATGGGGGTCTATAGTGCATTTTTTATATGTGGGGAAAGAATATATGCAGTATGAATTCATAATTTCTGTTTTTATTGCTTATCTATATGCTGATAAAATCATATGTAGACTATCTACTCTCATAGGATGGCACATTGGTACAGAGATAGAAGAAGACACGCATCAGCTCACGTGAGTAACAAGAATGTATAGGAATAACTATGTGTACCTCTTATCCACCAGGAAAGCTTGCAGCTGGTTGATTAGCTGCCCTTGGTTCGGTTCATGACCATGAATCTCTATGCGAAGTTCATCGAAGATATACATCAGAACCTTCTTCATGTCAGCTCTCTGTCCTATGGGAACAAAAGCCCCGCAATTGAACTTGCCTATCATCTTCTCGTACACTGCTTGAGCAAGGGTGGTCTTGCCCATGCCCCCCATCCCAACAATGGAGACATGATCACCCTTGGACAGCTTCTTGGTTAGCTCTTCAATTGCCCCAGTTATGCCAACGGGATTAGATTCCCTCGTGTACATGGAAAACATACGAGGGCCCACTTCTCGTGCGGAAGTACTTTCTAGGGAGCTCTTCAAAGGATATGGGCCATACCGTTCACGCACCTCCTTAACCTTCATTCTTGTTTCTTTGATGTAGCTGGGTATCTCATGGTTAATTTTCAGCCTGGTAGCTGCAGAAAGAAGGGTGCCCTTGGTCGACTCAATGTCCGCCATGAAGGAGTGGAGGCGTTTCTCGATGGCATACCGCAGCTCGCTGACCTCGTTTGCCCAGACCTTCAGCTGCCCGGTAGGCTGCTGGTCCGGCGGCATGCTGAAGACATCCTCAAGGAAAGCTTCCATGCTCCTAAGCTCGGCCTCGAGGTTCATCAGCCCATGCTTCACCTTCTTGTCCAGGCCCCACTCAAACTTGAGCAGCTTCACAAGCGAGGGCACGGCGGTGCGAAGCACAGCTGTGCCAATCATCAATGCCATGCTCGCACGGTGGACTCTCAACCTCTCTCTTGATACGTAATTTATTTACTCTTTTATGTTCTTGCTCTCTCTACTTCCTTTGAGAGCTCTGGCTGGGGGCAGAGATTGATTGCACACGTTATATAGGCCGCTGGTGGACTTGGGCACAAATATTCTACTGGAGGCTAGCTCTGTTCACAAGTTTCCATCCAATTAATGCAGGCTACCCAAAAAATGATAGTCGGTTCATTAGTATGATTAAGCATAGCATATTAGGTTAAATCTCACAATCAAATTAAGCATTCATGAGTTACGTTGTACTTTGACGGTTTGTTCTTGATATGGTATTCATGTACTTTATATTTTTTTCGTGAAAACACATTTTTTTTTTGGATTGGATGCATGGATAGAAAGAATATTTATATACAGTCTCAGCAATGAGGGAACAGCGCACCATACAACACAACTCACTAGCGTTAGACATCAGTGGAGCAAGACATAAATGATGGTTGCTCCGACATTAGCCCATGCACGAGCCCCGGATCGGGTTATTTCAGATAGGGTTGTTGTGCTCGGTTGTATGTTGTCGATGAACCAATGCTTTCAGATCTACCGAAGAGGGGGAGTGGTGGACAAAGCGTCTGCTGCCTAGCACTCTACGAAGTCATCTCCCAGACTCCCACAACAGGTAGCTGAACCATGGATTTAATCCATGATAGCGCACCACATATCAGATCGTTCGTGAGAAAGGACATCTGGGACGCAGTTGTTGCATGGTTTATCCACCGTTTTTTTTTTTGCGGGAAACCCGGGAGGCGTTGCAAGCCATGCCCGGCAAGCCGCTCCCTTGTCCAGAGTCTGATCAAAATCTGCACCTGCTACCAAAGGGCCGGTGTGCATACTGCTCCCTGGATGTTCGCCACCGAGCGCTGTCGTCCTGCTTCAGCTGTCAGAAGGAATATATGTGTTTCAAGTATGAATGTGCTATTGTTTGTGATCGGGATACTGGCAAATAAGTCCGGAGATAGACCACTGGAAAATCCACCAAAACTCTTGCAGGCATGCAATAAAAATATAGTTTAGATGCTCACTAATAAGAAGTTTGTTAACCTCGATATCGTGGGATATTCAGACATAGTTTCGGCAAGATGTGTGGATATTAAAATTTCCACGCAAGTTACATCCGCATTCTCGCATATAAAGCTATATCATGGAAAAGCTCCAAAATGACTAATGACGTCACTAATGATATAATTTATCATATGGATGTTAAGAGGCTAAAGGGCAGTCAAAATTATGGTGGTAGATAGCATTTTTAAAACCACTTACTGCAATATAACACGCAGATTTCTATTAGATTATCTACAAGTGAAATGGTGTTGTCAAAACCATTGACAAGATGTTTCGTGTTTTTATTTCAAGATAGAATGAAATATTATAGGTATTGAGGTTCAATGACTTTTCTTTTGTCCATATAGCACCTTACCTTGGTGTGTTATTTCTACTGAGGGTGGGCTTATGATGTTTGTTTATCTTACGATTAATGGGGAGAATATTGGTGTTCATCTCGGTAAACAAACCGAGAGAAAGATCAGGGAGGTGGTTGACCAATGATCACGTCCTCCCCACACCTGCAAGCCTTGATCGGAGGCCCCAAAACCGATGGCCCTAGCGTGCCCCCACCCGTGTTTCGTGCCTACCGACGTCTGTGGGCTTCTCTCTCGACTACGACGCATCTGCTACCTCTACACTCGACTGATTTAATGCAAAGTACTGCTGCCATCAATGTCAATCCCATCGACTCCAATTACTTGTAAGTGCATCCACAAATCCTTCGGTCAAGATACAATTAGGTGTTCCAGCTTATTTTAATTGTCCTAACAGGGGTCGGTGGAGGGTCGTGACTGTTCAAGCCAAGCTCTCCATGTACTCTAACGATAAAACGATTTTTTTTAAGATAGAATGGTTTGACTTGGATCCCTCTGCACCAATGGATCAAAGGATGGTACTTGGGGATGACCAAGTATATACAGTTTATATTTAGGCGTGTTTGTGAGAAGATTGTCTATCTAATTTGAATATATCACTCATAATGAATAAGCAATCATTGCACTCTAAGTAATGTGATTCCTGGCCTTGCACCAACTATTCAACTATCTAGTAGTTAAACCAGTTGTTGGATATGTCTTCCAGGGATACACGTAACACGTTAACAATATGTACTATATGAAGTTGCTGCGATTAATTTGACAATACAAAATGACAGTTGAACAAGAGCTCCGTACAGACGCCGATTTAAGTTTCATTTAATAATTATTTAATGGGGCATAGAATGAAAAAATAAAATCTAAAAAACTGGGTGGGGTATCAAGACTCGGTATCTTGTAGGGAGTGTTTCTAATTTATTCAGAATCACTAGTACATACCGTACAAACAAGACCAACGTATATGTTAGTTGTCTAGAAAACAAAGCACGAGGACTAGGCTAGGCATATACATACATAATATGGCCATAAATGATTGAACAGAAACAAAAAGAATAACAAGATATGATACACTGTATGGAATATTTCTACTCCGTAGAGTTGACCAAAGTTAACGAATTGCAACTAGGACGTTCGTGATCTTCACATCGCATTTTGCTTCCTCTTTCTATAAGCGAACTTCTTGTCCACGGTTTATTCCATAGAGCTGACCAAAATTAACAAATTCCATTTCTCGACAAAGGGTGATTTATTAAATTCATGAATTTCGTAGCAAGGCCACACAAATTAAAAGCTCAAACTTGGCCTATGCACACAAGGTACACACAACCGCAGGGAAATAGAGGAGAAGAGATAAAAGGAAAATTACACGGTTTATCACATCTATCAAGATGCGTAGGACTATGGAAGGCAGATCCGTAGAATATGCGGCCATCCGGCTATGGTGAAAACATCCGTAGACTACGTCGTCACCCGTTGGGGGTAAAATATATTTCGCCGTTTGCTCCAACGGCGAACATACCTACGCTGTCGAGGCTCGCTATTATGGACCTGCGTCTCAAAAGCAATTCTCTCTCCTGGCGCCGCGTACCGCTATGGTCCAATATGGAAGACCTGGATCTAGAGTTCTCCCCGGAGCAGCGTAGGCGAGAACATGAGCATTGCAGCAACGATGTCTTGTATAAGGTTTTTGCTAATTCTCAATCTATTAAGATTTTCCTAAAGAAAGTTCTCAAGGAAATACCGTGCAATTTTTCTGTTTTGTTTCACAGCATGGTAGTGGTCAATCAAGACAATTATCAGTGACAATATTTTGGGAATGACTTATAATTTCAAATAGTGATTGTTCTCAAGGTCAGACAGTATTTCTTTTAACTTTTGGGAATGACTTAGAATTTTAAATAGTAATTGTAGTTTTTTGAATCTTTTGGTCAAAAACAATTCTTCAACTGTATTTAGCAACATTTTCACGTATAAGATAGTTAAATGTGTGTGCATGAGCAAGTATTTTTTTAATACCAGTGACAAATGATACTCTTGTGGTCGTGACTTTTATTATTTCAAAACCTATCAAGACATATCTCTAGCTTCTATTTTGTTTACCTATAATGTTTTGTGTGAAATGAATTTGGTTTGTGACAGAAAAAAACCTTCATAGACAATCAAGATGATAAAATAGAAAAAAAATACGTTTATAGATAATATATTTATTCACATGCATGGAGTATTAAAGACATGCTATACTCTAATATACATTGGGCGCGACATCGCGCGCCTTACCCTTCTAGTTAGATTCATATCTAATGGCATCTAGGAGCAGAAAGTAAGCATCCAAAAAATCATGTTCTTCCTTGCCAAAGTATAATATATATGATATTTATACTCAAGTCGACTACGTCGTCACCCGTGCTGATGGCCGCACACATGAGGGTGGCGTTGTCTCGCGTCATGGTGGCACCGACGGCAGGCAAGTTCAATGTGTTGATCTCTCCTAAAATGAGTAGGCTGAAGAGGGAGGTAGCAACTTCTAGAGCGTATGCAACTCTGCTTACTGAGAGTTTAGTAGACCGGCGGTTGGTTGGTTTCGTGAGTCATCTGTTTTATATGACGTGTATAGGTGTGAGGTTAGGGTACTTGGCAGCGATCAGGACCACTCCATAATACTTTTAAGTGTTGCGACAGATATCGCCAGAAAGGTGGATTTGATCGATTGATATATTTGTTTTGTGAGACTTTGTTGAATAATATAATAAAAAAGTTTGTATGCTCATTTTTATGCCCGTAAATTCATGTCAGGAGCATAACGTACCTCTAGCATTTTCAACATGAATGGATGGTAACAATAGGGTGTAGGCTAAGTGCATGCTAAAAAAGATCTCTCTGTGCAACCAGCCACACAACTGCCAAACGTCTCAAGACCAGATACCAGCTAAAAACGGGTTTTTATAACCCGAAACATGAGACCACAAGCACTAAGAAGTATATATTAATAGGAAAAAAATTCACAACTTGAAAAGTGGGGTCACAATTAAGAAGATATCTTTTTTTGTTAGGGAGTTCTGGGTTTTTTTATCAAAACGTGACAAGTGGAGCCACAATCAAGTAGAGCTCTCTATTTGCAAAACCTAAAAAGTGGGGCCACAATTAAGAAGAGATCTTTATTATTTTTTTAGATAGCTTAAACGTGAGGCAACAACCATCAACATCTTTATACTTTTTTATCACAACCTGACAAGTGGGGCCACAATCAAGGAGATCACCTCTATTCCTAGAGAGCTTAGTAGTTGGAAGGGATTAATTTTTTAGCCAATCAATGCCTTCTAAATGTATATGTATAGTATTTTGGTACGCGTCCAATTAGTGTTGGAAAAGATCTACTACAATGAGATGACTTCTGGGCCTGGTCTTTGGAGAAAACTGGAATCTATACTGTAAAAAGTGCGTATCGTGCTCTAATGAATCATAACGAGAAAGGTGCTCTAGATGAAGGGGCGATAACCGAAACTTCTACCGCGAATAAACAGTTGGTGTCCAGTCTCTGGAAACTGAAAGTTATGCCAAAAGTCCGGGTCTTTTGGTGGAGGGTGCTCTGAGGTATTCTGCCTGTGCAGGCAACCTTAAAGTACAGACACATTGCTGAATTGGGGCGATGCAAGATCTGTCTCGCAGCAGATGAAGATCTCATGCAAGCTCTTATCACATGTGATCATGCTAGACGTTTCTGGGATGTAGTGAAGGTCTGGATGGACATCACGCTGCCAAGGCTGAGCCCGTTAACATGGTCCCGAGACATCGTGTGTGATCCTAGATTTTCTGACTCAGATCGTGCCAAGATTGTGACAATTATGTGGCGATGTGGAGTTCGAGGAACAGCTAGACACATGACAAGGGTAGCTATGCCCCTGTCTAGTCACTGAAGATGGCCAAAGAAGCATTGCAGGTTCTTGAACTTCCAAAGAAACTTGCGACTAATCTTCCTGGCCATGGTTGGAGACCTCCAGAAGTTGATTTCGTCAAGTCAACACAGATGGCGGTTTGTCCATTGGTTCTCACAAGGGTGGTGGGGAAGGAGTTGCAAGATCTCACACTCTGCCTACTTGGGAGGATGGAGTAAACCATACGAGGGTATCTTGGATCCACTCATCGCTGAAGCTCTAGCATTGCGTGATGGTGCAATTTTTGCAAAATTACGAGGCTATCAGAAGGTGGTGATGGAAACGGATTGCCTGCAGGTCGTCGATCTCTGGAACACTCGCCATGACTGTCGCTCCGTCGTGGCTCCAATTCTTCAAGAAGTAGGAGAGCTTGTTTTTAATTTTACTGCCTTTACTATTCAACATGTTTCGAGGTCAGCAAACAATTCGGCTCATCTCTGTGCTAAGCTTGCTTGTACGCTGATGACGGCGAGCAGCTGCTTGATTGTATCCCGGACTTCCTGGTGATTAGTCTTCAGGCTGATCAAGCAGGATGTGCTCTAGTTGAATAAAGCTCTCCACATTCCCGCAAAAAAAGATCTATGACAATGAACCTCCTTCTAATTTTCTATTTTTTGATCCGAGGTGTAACCATCATGCCAAATAAAGTGTTACAATTAATAACTTCTTTCCAAAGCATATTTGGATATCCATCCTATTATTTCTTTACTAACGGATCCATGAATATTAAGTTGTAATCAACGTCCTTCCAAACGACTACTATTTGGATATGCATCAAATTATTTTTTTCCAATTACAATGATATTTATTTAAGTGCCTGCATTCGGCTTGTTTTTTATCAATCTCACAAACCAATCCACCAAACTCCACATAAACATCAACTTCCCATCTCAGACTCCAAATCCTCATCAATCATGAGGACGTGCACCTTCCTCCTCTCGTCGTCGCCACGATGATCTACGCCATCGCTACACCCGTCACAGGCTGCGGTGAGTCTTACGAGAAACAAGAGTGGCAGAGCTCGGCAGCTGGGCAGTTTCAGAGTTCCTCAAGCATGCGAACTGCAGGCTCAAGTTCAACAAGGTGGTGAGTGGCAAGAAGCAGATCGTGTCTGGCATGAACTATGAGCTTGTCATCGACGCATTGGACATCAGTGGGGAACTTGGCAAGTACAAGGCGGAGGTGTACGAGCAGAAGTGGACCAACACACGCAAACTCATCTCTTTCGCGAAGGCCAACTAGAGGCAGTAGCAATGCCTTGCTAGCAATAATTGTGTCTTGAAATCTTATTAGATGTTTATACATCCAATAATCAATTCATAAATCCTTTGTATACATACATCGATATATAGATGTTGATGTATAACTATTCATAGTTCAGCTTACTCTTTGTTCAGTTATATATTAAACCTTTTCAAAATCATGAAGAACAAGTATATATGATGTTCCTTTTATTTTTCTGTTGTTGGTGCCATGCTGTTGATGTTGCTCCTTGCCTATTTGTTGTTGATGGCTATATTGCTTTCAGCTTAGGTAGCATCTGGCATGCAGTTCGTCCATTCACAATGAAGGACCTTGAGCTTAGATATTTTTGCACATACAAATAATCGTCAAATTATATGGTTTCTGCCCTTTCTTCAACCTTGCTCGTGTATTCGCACAGTTATATTCAGTTGCTGCACAATGAAAATAATCAGATGTTAGTTTATCCAAAGGGCCCTGTTCCGTAGCTTGGACCTAAGATTGAACCTGGCCAGGTAATTCCTCTTTACTAGGTGTATCTCATTAAGATGTTTTTTTTTAAGTTTAAACAGTCGTTCTGCCATCCGATTAGATAGATCAGAGGTTCATGTACATGTAGTAGCTACAGGATGTTTTATTTGAGCAACAAAATAACTAAGTAAGGTCACCCAGATCAATGGAGTGAGCATGAGCCCGCTGCTCAATCTCTTCCTTAATTAAAAGGGCTACCGCATCCGGCAAAAGAGCCACATTCCTAAAAGTTCTCCTGTTTCTTTCTTTCCATGTCCCCCACATGGTGTAGATGAAAGTCTCGCTTGCCGTCCGACGCTTGTTATTCGGAAGACCGGCCACCAAACCGTCCCACCAATCGTTGATGCTCTTGCCAAGATACGGTGGGGCGGGACCCAAGTCAGACCAAGCGAAGATCTTATCTCGAACGCCTTCGAGAAACTGCAGTCAAAGAGGAGGGGCTGCACGGTCTCGGGATGGATGTTGCACAATCTGCAAATTGGGGTGTGCGGCCACCCGCGAATCGCCAAGTTTGTCTGCCATGAGAATTTTGCCATGGAGCACAAGCCAATTAAGATGTTGTTTTACGGGTGATGCTCTATTGGTTTAGTTGCATATAATTATTGCACATTGCAGCATTCTTTTATATATATATATATGGAATTCAAATAAATTAGTAACCGACCCACCTGGTACGATCTCAGGTTTATCTTAATTCTTAACCTTCAATAGATCTAAAGGGGGTCATCGGTCCAAACTATTATAAACCACGAGGATATCTAGCTTTCTCCTCATCGTTGTCGTCGAAATCATCTATGCAATCAGTGCTCCCAACTTTGGGAATTAATTGTGGCAGACAACAATAGAGAATGGACGAAAAATCTATCAAGACATCAACACACAACATATCAAGAACTCGACATCTGGGTGGTTTTAGAGGACAATAGGAACCTGAACTACAGGATCTGGTTCACGATGTGACGAGCGGAATGCAGCACGTACTGTCCGATATGAACAATGATCTCATCATCGATGCCTCATACGACGCTGAAAAACATGGAAAGTACAAGGCAGAGGTGTACTAGTAGGAAATTACCAACACATGCAAGTTCATCTCCTTCGGAAAGGTGAACTAGGCGAGTAGCGGCACCTTTGCTAGTAATAGTTTTGTTCGAAAAATATTGTTAGTTTTCTAACCCAATAATTGTTGTGTTTCATTGGCATGTGTTTCAAAACATCAATATAAAAGCGGCTACATGATTATGATAAGGTGTAGCAAATGAATTCGCTGTTGTCCTCATTTTATACGAGAAAGAATACCAGTAGTATGGACATTAATAAGGTAAATTTGGATCTATACCACGAGGAAATAAAAAACATGAGCAATGGCCGAATTCAAATATGAATTCAGGCATCAAGAGAATCTAGATATACAAGACCTGTAGTTTGTGCCACGGGTACAAACGGAATCACACGTGTATTTTATATGACCGATGCGCATTTTGGATGTCAAATGAAATTACATATAATCAGTTAACACATAGTATCAATTAATTAAGTACTCTAGCTAACTGATTGGAAAATTAAGGGTAACGACAAGTAGCTCGATCACCTTTTAGAACCACAGTGGCAACTACGGTAGACATGGGAAACGAGGGTAGAAGTGCACCGCACACGGTCGCCATCTTTGCCACATCCTTTGTCCACCCGCGACCACCTATTGCCAGGTGTACAAGCAGGAAATTATAAACGAGGGTAGAAGTGCACCGCACACGGTCGCCATCTTTGCCAGGTCGCCGCCGCACCGCGTCCTCTCCACGCCGCCACAGCTCCGATTATCCGTGGCGGCAGCCGCCGAGCCTGCAGCCCGCGGGGCACCCGGGGCGGGCACGCTCGTGGTGCCGGAGACCGTGCGCTGGGCGGAATAGTCCGGCAACCGCCTCTGCCCAGTGGAGGTCGAGCGCGCCGTCATAGACCTCCGCAAGCTCCGCCGCCACCGCCAGGCCCTGGAGGACAGCGGGATCGGAGCCGCCGTCAGGCCCTCGAGGACAGCTGGATTCGTGCCGGCCACCTCTCTCGTCTCCTGCGGGAACGGAGGCCACCGTGATCGGGCGAGTTAGCCGCCCCATCACCGGCCGTATGATTGCACACGCAGCCTCGAAGCACTCCGCTACGTCCCCGCAGGCCACTCGTCCGTCGCCCGATGTGCTGCCACTTTGTAAGTACTGTGTAATGATCCCAAATTGGGTATGATAAATATTCCCCAAGCCTGTGAAGCCATGATTTTACTCTCTGCTTACCTTGCTTGGTAGACGTAGTTGTAGTGTAGTATTTGCTCAAGATCTGCAGCTGTAACAAGGCGTGGTTGTACAGGTTGAGAACGAAGTATTTGCCTCTTTTTTTGCTAGGCTATCATTTTATATAGCATATGCTTAATTGCTTCGGAACATTGTGTATCATCTGATAATTTTTAACTTGATATACAGGAAGACATGGCCGAGTCCATGGCTGAGTACCGTGAGATTGCCAGCAAAATGTTTGATAGCGAGGATGAAGGTTTCCGGTTCTATAACAGTTATGCTCTTGAGAAAGGTTTTAGTGTGCGGAAGGATTATGTCGAGTGGGATGGAGCCAAGAAAGAGATTATTTTGAGGAAACTTGTGTGTAGTCGTGAAGGCTGCCGTGAAGAGAAGCACATGAAGAGGAAGAGAGAAGATAGGAAGAGGAGGCCACGGAATATCACTCGTGTTGGGTGTAAAGCCAAATTGGTCATTGCTAGGGTCGAGGGAACGGGGCGGTGGTTTGTGAAGGATTTCAACGACGAGCACACCCATCCTCTGGCCCCACGGGACCTAGCTTGCCTGTTGCGTTCACACAGAAGGATCAGCGATGAGCAGAAAGCGGACATTATAGAGATGGAAATTTCTGGATACGCAAACACAAAATTATGGACGTATTGTGCATGCAATCTGGTGGATATAAAGATGTTGGATGCACGATCAGGGACATTTATAATTTCTGCCATGTGTACAAGCAGGAAATAATCTCTGCTGGTGATGCTCAGACGGTTATCCGTCACTTCATGGCGCGGCAAGAGAAAGATCCAGATTTTTTCTTCAGGTACTTGGTAGATGAAGATGGTCATCTGAAGGGATTGTTCTGTCCGATAGTCAATCACGGCTCGACTACGAGGCTTTCGGTGATGTTGTTGTTTTTGATAGCACATACAGAACCAATAAATACAATCTACCATTTGTGCCTTTCGTGGGGCTGAATCACCACCGCAGCACCGTTATATTTGGTTGTGGTATTATTTCTCATGAAACTATAGAGTCGTACGAGTGGTTGTTGCGGACTTTTTCAGCTGCCATGGCACAGAAGCATCCGATATCCGTGATCAGTGATGGGGACCTTGCGATGCAGAGAGCAATCAGGGTTGTATGGTCTGCCTGTAACCATAGGTTGTGTGTATGGCATATTCAGCAGAACATTGTACGTCATCTGCATGATGACGCGGTTCGGGAAGAATTCAGAAGGTTCATATATGATTCATGTTCCATCGAAGAGCATGAGAGAAAATGGATGCAGTTCTTAGAAAGGAATCAGGTAACAAGTGAGGAGTCGTGGCTACATCAGATGTATCAGATGAGGAAGCTGTGGTGTGCTCCATATCTGGTGGGACGCTGTTTCTTAGGATTGAGCAGTAATCAGCGGAGCGAGAGCCTAAACTCCGTGCTCCATACGCATCTGGACGGTGTATGACAATGTTTAAAATGGTAGAGCACTTCGAGTGTTGCCTTTCTTCACGACGCTTGAACGAGGCTCTCCTAGACTGTGTGGCCTTGCAGTCTGTACCATTTACAGAGACGGATGCTTCAAGTCTTGTGAAACACGCTGCAGAAGCTTTCACACCCGAGGTGTTTCGTTTGCTCACATGGAGCTTAGACGCTGTGAAGAACTGTTTTATCATCGAGGTACTAGATGCAAGCCCTTTGACTACATATGTTGTGGCTAAGAAGGATAGAAGAGAGAAGAAGTTGGAGGTGCGCTATGAGGAGAAGCAAGGTTCTTTGTACAGGATCAGCTGTTCTTGTCGTAAGCTCGAATGCGAAGGGAGACCATGTTCCCACATATTGTATGTGCTGGAAATATTACAAGTAACACGACTGCTCAAGTGTTGTGTTCCCACAAGGTGGACGATGGGTGCAAAGTCTGCGTACCCTCCGAACAGAAAGAGCGACATGTATGAGTACTCTAAAATCCTGATGAGGTACCGTGAGCTGAGGAAACTGTGTAACGCGTCTAGTATCAGGGCATGTCTATCTGATGAGGCGTATGAGCGTCTGAAGATGATTCTGAATGCAGAAGCTGACTGCAAGGAATCAAGTAGTGGTTAGAAGGAGTGCATTAGGTTTGGTCCAGTGGTGTCGCAGACGGCGCAACTTGACTCTGGTGATTTGGGAAACCTTTTGGATCCAGTGCGTGTGCAAGGCCGAGGTGCACCAAAGAAAAGGCTGCGGGCAAAGACAACAAAACCACGACCAAAATCGAAGTGTGGCTATTGCGGGGAGCGGGGTCACAACCGGCGTAAATGTCCCAAGTTGAAAGAGGTAGCAGTTTTTTCCTGTTAGTTTTATATTTTATAGCAATTTTGGGCGGAATGTGTAGTTTCATATAGGAAGAACAGTTGAAGATACACCTTCAGGTTTTGGAGAATACTTTCTGTTGGTATGCTAATAACTAGTCTTTCTGGTGTTTCCTGATGCCAATAACTCAATCATGTGAAGTGATTTTTCATACCATATTCATCACATCCTGCTCACATGCCTTTTCATTGAGTAGGTGGCTGATGCAGCTTAATGGAAGATCAGCAGAGTAGGATTCGATTTGCTCTTCTTCCATCAGCAGATTTGTGGCGTTCAAGACAAAGGGGGTTCTGTATTGTGATACAAGTATGTTTCGTTAAGGTGTAATATATGACAGCTATATCTTCTGGCTTATCCACTGGCATGCTTGCTGCCATGACATACTGAAGGCTCGACGGGAGTGTAGCTCTGTTGCCCAGAACTCCAGTCCATCGAGTTGCTCTTCAAATGTATTTTTGATTGTTGATATTTATCATGAAGGTTGTTAATCTTGTTGTTTCCTGTCTCACTGAATGGAGTCGTCTCCAAGTGTAGCGACACCTCTGTGCTGTTGATCAAGCGTTTGTGTATGGGACTGTCCTCTGTGACGACCGATTTGTATATCTAGTGATTCTGTTATTATCACCATCATCTATAGTTGCTGTCTGATCCGAAAATGTCAAAAAAAGGAATAGGTCATGTCAAAATTTAGTAGCTCAAGGATCGATATTTTTAGAAGACTGGCCGATGTGGAAGAATAAAAAGGTTACATTAAGCAAGAAGTTAATCATACGCACTTTCTGAACTAATCAATATTCGCATGGTCTTTGGTAGGTATTACAAAACTGAGATCAAACAGAAGGAAACACGAAGTAAATGTCACTTAGGACAAGTGACGAAAACTGAAAACCTATTACAAAACCATTAAACATCATTTTGGTTCTTAAATGATCTTCATGTGCTGAATGATCATACGCTGTTCTGCTCGTCACCCTTGTCAAAAGACAATTTTTTCTTGATATTGTCAAGTGAAGAGCGCATTGTGGTTGGTGATGTGGCATCTTCGTCCTGATATCCCTCGCCAATATCAATGCAGTCATATGGACATTCCTGTCCCAAAGAATAGATAGCTATGAATATAAAAATGATGTTGGCAAAATGTTGATAACATAGTGCGACGATTCGAACTGTACCTCATCTTCGCTCATGCCATACTCACTATCATCTGAGTCTGAGTATAGACAGTTCCTCACGATGTATAAGTCGCATTTCTTTATTCCTTGGAGAGCTTGCAACATTTGATGTACATCATCTTCACCTGAAATCATGATCATTCCTTGTGGTGGTACGCACCCAGGCTTGATGTAGTACACATCAGCATCGCCTTTGTACCCTAGAGGCCACAAATGCTTCGCCATTGTCGACCAATCCACTTTCCCCGGTTCTACAATTGTCATCTCACCTGGTATGTTGTTGTATCCGTTCGGAACATGAGACAATTTCTGGTCCTTAAAAACACGGAATTCCATTACAATTACCTGCATATGACTCGCTGCATTAGATTTACAATAATGTAAAAGTTGTCACATAGTTAAGCGCGTCAGATAGTTACCCAGGGAGATTGTGACTTGCTGACATCAGATTGATTTGACGAAAGGATATGGCATTCTTCAAGATCAGCCTGCAGCGGTATTAACGGTGAAGTTATATGTCTGTCAATAACTCAATCAGAATCAAGATAAAGCTGCAAATGTACCTTACTGCCTAGCATCGCACGGTCTTCCATCATCCTCCCTTCCCTGCGGATATCTTCCATCTTGGCCTTGTAATCCATGTCCCGTTGTACATTCCGATCCATATCGGCACATGGAGACATGTTCGTCAAGTCCATCTTTGCACGCTTGAGATGTAAATCAGGGTCCATATGGTATTGTTCATGCTCAGCCTGCAGCAGTTTTAAGGTGGTTTGTCTCAGGTACCCAAAAATGATAGCTTTGCTCATCCTACCAGCAACGATAGGCATGCAGATGATGAGACTACCTATCAAGCACAACCATCATGCCACACTTTTAGTAGCCAAAAGTAAGATCTTCCAAGACACATCCATTTCAGTACCAAACAAAAGTGCCTACTGAAACTTCCTAACAGAACGCAATTCCTTTTTTTCACAGCTGGACATTATTAATCAAACCATCAGCAAAAAACTTTCAGAACATACGAAAAACTGTGTCAGAAAACAAATGGATCAAACGCACGACTATGATGCGAAGTTACTCAAAATATCCGAGGAGTTGATCGATATTAGGAGAGAATTTGGTGCTCAACCTAGGCTATCAAGGTTGGAGGATGAACTTAGAGAAGTCAAAAAGGATATACAGGTATCTCTATTGCATCATCACTTTTACACATTTTTTTAGTTTGTTCATTGCATGTATTTCATGCTACAGAAACTGAGATCCCTACATCACACCAAGACACAATCAACAGCAAATGATGCATACATGGAGGTATTAATTCTGCCCCAACACCTTGCTAACAAGAACACTTATGTGATCAATAACCAAAAATAATACTTATAGGAACTGGATCTAGGAGATGGCAACGACGCAGGAACTGCTCGGTATGATGATTCGACGGTGCTGGCGACTACAGCCACACAGAGTGCAAAACACGAGGTGCAACACATGCAGTTCGATCAATCCTCCCACCCACGGAAGCCTGTATTCGATAATGATTACAGGCTTACAGATGAAGATTACGACGTCGCACTTTTCATCCGCGATACTTATGACCCTGTTGATGTAGTTGACCTCGGAGACATTATCCTAACAGCACATCAGCTCAAGCCAAATGTGAACAGAGGATACCTTTTCGATCAGGTAAGCCCGTGATACTACAATCTACATGAAGTTACTGAAATAGCGGCATATTACATGATTGCAACTATTGCAGGTTATTATGGCTTATGTACAAATTAGCAATATCGAGACTGATACTACATCAGTCCTTAGCACTACCGAAACCAGGAAGTTGTTAGGCGAATGTGGGACTGGGAGTATTCCAATGCAATGCGGAAGCCCGTGGGTTCCTCGTATAGCACAGAAATTTGTAGGGCGCCGAATGGTACTTATGTTTAATGACTTCTTATTCCATAATCAGGAACTACATGAAGCAGTTCATCCAAACAGTCCTAATCTAGTGCATTATTTTTATGACAGGTACATGTCCCATTTAATGTAGGAAAAATCCACTGGCTACTACTGGTGTTTAATTTCGACAAGGAAGAGATTCAGGTCCTCAACTCCCTACCAGCATTACGGGACGAGGCCAAGGAAACTGCCCTGGTAAGCGTGCTATTGGTGCCTCTAAAGGTCACATGGCACATCAATCTCTAAAAAAACTAACGCAAAAACATTCTATTACTTGTCGTACACCAGGTGCAGGCCATCCAGTTGTGCATTAACGAGGCGGTCGAGGGTGGCTTGGTATCACCAGCTAACCGCATAAACATTACCAACTGGAAAACCAGATGCTACACTAACATACCTCAACAAACGGACGGGTAATTATATCCTCCTCAATTATTCCTCGCCTACAATACATTATTAATAAACTTCAACTTTACATTGCAGCTATTCTTGCGGGGCGTACACGCTAAAGTACATGATGTCATGGGACGGCAACTCGATGACCGAGTATTTCAAACAGGTAAGCAAAAAAAAAAAAAATCATGACCTTTATATGGCTTCACCGATATGCTAACATGTGTCCTATCAAATTTAGGAACAAATACACATTTTCAGCTGGAAAATATGTTCAAGCCTAGTGCGTTCAGATTGCAACTGGCTAAAAATGGAATCGTACGAGAAGCCTATAACGGTTAGTGCTACACAACTGACAATGTATTTCATCCCTACCTTCCACGCTACAAAACTGACATTCTATTTCATCTATTCTGCTGTACAGGAGGACTACGATGCCCGCAAAGCACAGGAACCTAAAGGTGCAGCTGACGACATAATGGAGATCAACAATCCTGATGAAGCCAACAAAACCAACGAACCCACTAAGCGAAAACCTGGACGTCCGAGGAAAAATGATCCTGTTCGAACAAAACCTACACCTAACCCGGTCAAAGAACAATTTGCCACCAAGACTATCGAAGAACGTGTGACGCGCAAGCGCACAAAATCAAAGGCGAAGCAGCATCCATACTTAACACCATGACGAGAGTTGGAGTTCAAGGGCAAGTTAAGAGGAAGAGCCCTACATGGGCAGTTGAACATGTGTCACCTTCATACCATGTTCTACAAAGTTATGAATATTTATGTTGTACACTGTTTTCAATTCATGGCAATATTTATGAGGAGAACCAGTATTTCAAGTTGCAAACGATTTAAAGCTTTTATGTTATGAGAAGTAAACTATTGGCATCTCAACATTCGTGGTTATATATGATCTCTAGGTCGCTCTTCCAAAGTTAGTTATCCAACAATACAGATCACGGAATGGTACAAGGACACTAAGATATAATGAATTTAAGTGTGACAAGACATAGGATTAAATTACCTCTAAACTTCTCTTTGCCAAGTGAATGAAGAAATTAAATGATGCCACAAAATTAACAGCGTGTCTAATATGCTTAAGCTCATCCCAACCTGAACCTGCATACTACTAGTCGAAAACACTAGATGAGAAATCAAAGCAGTCCAGAATGGCGTCTCGCAAAACCTCGTTCAGAAAGAACCAGCATCAACTACTTAATTAGACGCTACAAATAGTAAGCTGACAATGTTCAGGATCCACACAAGGACGGACTGATCCTAGTAACACACACCCACAACTCATCCTACTACCATACTTATCGATTTCATGAGCTACATGATTCCCAGATATGTTGACCTTGTTTACTATGAAGTCTAGAAAATGTTGCAGCTTTACTATGATATGTCCTGTCCAGGTCATTGACAATCAGCAGCACAATCACTTATCACTTACTATTAAAATTGGCATGCAGCTTTACTGCTCCTCCTCGTGACTGGTTGTCAAGCGCCCGCGACCCGCTGCTGCCAGATAGGTGGAGAGGTCCGCCGACGCTGCAGGTGGCCGCTACTGCTGCTGCCCACGAGATTAACGCTCAGCCTGTCGTCCCTATTCAGCGCCGTCGCCGCCGATGACCTGCCAGCGTCGGCCTCTCTTGGCTCCTACTCTTTCCGGGATCCCCACGCAGCCCCGCATGTACACCTCCTGCACCGTAAAAGAGCTCTCGTGAGAGTGGTCTAGCAATTCTGTTTCTGCTTTGAATCGCCGATAAAGAAAATAAGACAAGCGAATTAGAATCCTTACGCGGTATCCAGGAGAAGGGAGAGGACGTTGTGGTCGAGGCGACCTCGCCTCTGAAGGCCTCCCACCTCCCGGCGCTGCACCTTACGGCCTCCCGCTCCATCCTGTTGAGGTCGACGACGCGGCGGGAGGAGACGGCCGGGCCGCCGTCGCCGTGGAAGCGCAAGTCGAAGCGGCGCCCGAGCTCGGGCTCCCGCGGGTCGCCCGCGCCCAGGGCTCGCACACCTGCCTCGGCAACGACGAGACCGGCGGTGAGCGGGCGGGGGATCTTGCTCGGGACGCGGGAGACGGCGGAGGTGATGGACCGCAAATTGGCCGGCGTCGGGGGACCCGCGGTGCCCGGCGGGGAGGCGGCCGTGGTTCGGCCGTGGTGGCCGCAAGTCGAAGCGGATTTGGGGAAGAGTCATAGGTTCGGCCGATTTGGGCAGAGACCACCGGGTCATAGATTGTGGGGGATGGACAAATTACCTAAATACCCTTTTAATATCAGATTAAAAATAAAACAATTTCGGTAGTTTCAGGTAGTTTTTTTTGGGTAGTTTCAGGTAGCTACAATTTTTCCACCGTCAGATCTAAGAGGATGGACGGTTCTTAAAATTACCAAGTACCCTAAAACTTGTAAACGATGTGATATTGTCCAATATAGCCATCAGTCGCTGGATACCTACGCATGATGGTATCGCCGGAAATTTTAGACACCCCCTTGAAACTCCGTCCGACATCAACAGCAAGAGCATTTCCTTTTGATGCTCGTTAGCGGGATGATCCGTCCTGACATTAGATCTGCTACTCTATAAACTACCATATGTGTCGAATATGGATAATCTCTAGACCCTGTGAGAAGTATCTCCGAGTCGTATTCTACTAGTTGGATGGGTTTAAATATCTTGGACGCCGGAAATATGGCACAAAAGAAGAAAAATCGGACTCCATCAGTGTATGCTCATGTCGAGGTGGGTCGAGCCGAAGTATCTTTAATCCATCGATTGACCATTGCAAACTGTAGATTTTCCCTTGGTATGAAATATCCTTCCCGTTTTCGTGGAAGGTAAAATACTTCCAGGCCGATAAACTCCAATGGTTGTCCTGGTGCTAGCATAGAAGACATGGTAATAATTTAAATCCACGATCATGATAGTGACGTCTCCGTCGGCACTTACGCTCAAGGAGAGGCGGTCATGTTGCCGAACAGACGACCTTCACGAAAATTCAACTCGGTTCCCAACTTTGTCTTGAGAGTTGAGAGCGGCGGAAGGTCCGCGACATCGCCAGTGAAGGGGTGGAGGATTTTCATGTTGTTCCATCCACGCAGATGCACCAAGAGGAGGCCTTCAACAGAGGCGAGGACACGGGAGGCGGTGGCTGACGTATGCTCCGGTGGAGAGGTTAACGAAGTGCATCGAGCCGTTGCCACGATCATGACATGGCCGGTGGCCCTGGGGCAGCAGCAGCCACTGGCGCGGGTGGAAACGTGGGTCAGCGATGCCCTGGCCGCGAGGGCACACGGTGCTGGACCGCCAGTGCTTGCAGACGGCGCGGAAGCGGATGTAATCCAGCAGGTCCACCGCCAGCACTGCCCAGCCGAGCAGGCCGACGATATCCTGGTGGAGAGAAAGCCATTGTGGAACCACATCGGCGGAGTCGCTGGTGGTAAAGGCTGTAGCGGCGGAAGGGCGGTCGACGGTCGTGACTCGCCGCCGACGGCGTCATTGATCCATTCCTCCAGTTCGCTAATTAACCGGACCGACCTCTGCAGCCGTGACGTGTGGAATTTATTTTGATCTGGTCAGAAGTCGACTCGGAAACGATTACTTGAGATGGGCCAGAGATGGGTAATTGGACCTTGCTCGTTAGTACAATTGGACCATCAGTGGGATTGTGGAGCGAGCTCACGCCAGTCTTGGAGTAGTAGTTCTCAAGAAAAAAAAAACTTTTTTTGAGGGAAAGAAAACGTACCGCTTAAAAAAGATTAAAAAAAGACTAGTAGTTCTTCGTTTTTTTCAAGGGAGGCTTGGAGTAGCTTGTTCTTTCAATTTATGGCTCGTGTCACTATAAAAGAGAAGGTTTGTGTTTGACCAAGAGTTCAAATAGAATTGTGTATGATGGACAATTACCTTACTCTGTATCACTTCATCTCTGTTAGATGAGAAAGCAATCTTTCCACGAGTCCGAAAAATCTTTTCTCTTTGTCACCGGCAACGAAATCGACCAAATAACCAATTCCGCTTGCCGTAGTTTTCCTTAAATATTTGGACTAACTTGGTGTCACCCATCCCAGATGCATCCAAAGAAACAAAAAGAATAAGACTTAAATTAACGAGTATACCCATATTCCATTTGGATGCAGAATGAAGTGCTGAAGAACAGCGCACCGGAAAGTTATGGTAGTACTGATTCCATGCTCAACTTTTCTTGAGCCATCACTTCAATAGACGGACTGAATGTGAAAACACGTTCAAACATATCTTCCACATTCCAAGCCGTTTCCATGTGTTGACCGATCGAGGCAACAAGACATGTGAGTACATTTGAATGTCATCACAAGCACCCACAAAATGATATAGGAGAAATTTCATGCAAGGGCTTAATCCAAAAAGGAAAGAATGGTGTACACCAAGTCTTATTTGTTGCGTAAAACATACTTCTCTATTAGTAGAGCATATGATGGTTTTACAAAACGAATAAGCATTAAAAAAAATCAGTTTCTAGCAGTAACGAAAATTCATCCAAAAAACAAAAATTCATCCTCAAGTTTAGTGTGGTCTCACTGGTTGTCCATTATAGTGGACACGTCAATTCGAATAGATTGACACTCTCCAAAGATTTATGTGCTTTAGCGCTCACAAGTCAACGGATTCTTTACAAAATAACCAATTGCTTGGACATTTGCTCCATAGGGTTTTCACTATGTCTTTCTCTTTTATTTGCATAAGTTACTTTGCCGTGTAATAGTTCTTAAAATGTCCTATGACTATCCACTACACGTTGGATTATCACCCAACGTTCACGGTTGCCGTCCCGAGCTCCCACGCCTCGAGTTTGGATACCTTCACCGCGCCAGTCCCATTGTTGAACATGTATAGGCGGCTGCTGCTCATCTCCGTGTGCTCCGGGTACACCCGCGCCGTGATGCACGTCCGCCCCCCGCCGCCGAAGCTCTCCACCACCGAGTGATCAATCTGTTAGAAGAACATATAGCACATCTTGTCAGTCAATCTCAGTACAGACGAACATTTTGAATCTTTTTTTATATGATGAAGAGCTCACCAATGTTCTGAGCGATATGCTCCTGGTCTTCTCGATGTCCATGTCCACAAACCCTCCATAATACGGCTTGTACACGTCGGCTCTCGTAGTCGATCTGCCCAAACAAGATTGTTAGGATTTTGATCTCAGAGCGCATAGGTAAGTTCAAATTCGAGGCTGCTCTGTTCTTGCTGTACCTTGTGAGGTCGGTGCACATGAGAACCTTGTACTTGCCATCATTCTTGAACACCCTGAAGAAGACGGAGGTGTGCTCCTGCATGTCGCCAGAGGCCAGGACTATCAGGCCGAACGGGCCGACGCCGCCTATCACCGACGCGCCCTTCTCGCCACACAGCTTTTGCGGGTCCAGCAGCCCGTTGGGCTCGAGGTTCTCGGCCCCCTCCAGGGCCGGGATCTGGAAGACGACCTCCACGTCCGCCTGCGAGCCCGCGACGCCGATGATCTCGTTCACGCCGCCGGAGTTCACCGTCGCTCCCAGTAACCCGACCCTCTTCTTCCTAAGCATATCGATCTCCTCGATCGGCCACTGCAGCAGCTGCTTCCCGTCGCTGTCCAGCCAGATCTTCCTCGGGACCGTCTGGACGCCGGACCAACCCCTGGCGACGTAGTCGGCCTCGGGGACGGACTCGTTGGCCCAGCTCCAGAGCACGCGCCGGTTCTTGCGCGCGTCGAAGAAGGACTTGGAAGCGTACACGTGGCCGTAGTCGAGGCGGCGCCAGGTCCGGCAGTCGTTGTCGGCGCCGGCCGGCAGCGCAAATGTGTCCATCCTGTCATCGTATCGCCCCACCACGTAGTAGTCCTGCAGCGTGGCCACCAGGCTCAGCTTGAGCACGTGCCTCGCCGCCCCATTCGAGGGCATGTAGTCGAGCCCGTTTGCGGCGCCGGGGTCCGCCACCGGGAACAGGTCCGGGCACTCCACCATGCCGGCGGCACCCGACACGTAGAGCGGCTCGGCGTTCCGCTTCCAATGCAGGAAGTCTTTGCTACGGTAGATGAGCGTGGACCCCATGGTGACATTGACCATGGCCGCGACGGCCATGCGCCAGAGGCCGTCGCGGCCGCGCCACGCCGTGGAGGGGTCTCAGAAGCTGTCGTGCACAACGTCCTTGGGGAGCGGGATGACGGGGTTGTAGTGGGGCTTCACCCACTCGCGGAGGAGCGGGTCGGAGGCGTTCTTGGGGAAGGCGATGTTCTAGACCTGGCTGTTGTTGACGTCGATACCGGTGTAGAGCATGACCGGGCGGCCGTCGGGGAGGATGGTGGCGGAGCCCGACCAGCAGCCGTTGGCGTCGAACGGGGAGTCGGGGTCGAGGGCGGTGGGGAGGGCTTTCCAGTTGATGAGGTCGCCGGAGACAGAGTGACCCCAGGAGAGGTTGCCGATGCCCCAGCCGGCGCCGCGTGGGTTGTACTGGTAGAAGAAGTGGTACACGCCATTGTGGTACATCGGCCCTGTCAGTTTCAGACTTTTGAGTACTCAATCGGATCGGATGAATCGGGTGAAAGAAAGAAAAAGGTGAATTGCATTGCACGTACCATTCGGATCTGCTCAGCATCATCAGGACGTCGCCATGAATCCATCCAACAGGTATGCATATATTAGAAGATTCAGATGAGCTCAAACTAACGCAATCCGTGATAATAAGGAGAAAACCAAGAAGCGCGCGTGAATGCCTACCGTTCTGCCAGTTCTTGGCGGGCTGGAAGTGGTAGGCGGTCCGGGCGCTGTCATGGCCTGGTGTGCTCTGCTGCGACGACGGAGAGAAAAGGAGGCAGAGGTGGAAGACCACCGCGGCGAGACGGAGTCCGGCCATGGATGCCCAACACAGTGGGTTCATCTTCTGGTTGCTCTGCTCTCACGCCTCAGCCCCTCACTGTGGTAAGGTTGCTCTGCTCTCCAAATTTATACACTGTACTACCAGTTGTCCAAGACACTTGGCTTCGATTTAGTGGCATGCTTTTATTTTTTGGATGTAGCGTTTTGGAAATCTGAATTGCAGTGCGGGGAATGATGTTGTATTGTTGTGCTCGTCACTGTACAACAGTACAAGATGTCGACCATCCTAATTATGCTTTGTTGGGTTTGGACCTTAGCTATGCCTATCTGGTCTTGCGTGTGATGAACTGATTAAGCATGTTTTGGTTCGATGTGTCTAATTAGCTACCAACCGTTGGCTTCGCTATCGTTGATGAATCAGCTTTTACACGCGTCAATCGATAAGGCTTCTCGGCACAGTGAGTGCAAGGGCAGGATATCCTCAGCCTCTTGTTCATGCGTGAGTGAGAGAGGAGCTCCAGTTAGTTTATGAGTGGAAGAAAGATGCCGCCACGATGCTGACCACTCATAGAGAAACACTTCGAGATACCGGAACTCCTTGTCGTCTCGATTTTCTTCATTACCAAAATCGCACCTTGAGATGAGATGGCTTGTCAAGCTACATTCAAACTAAAATTAGTATTGAGTTAATGTGGTATTCTAGATAGCATTATGTTAAAACAATATTTATAAAAGTGGGAGCAAGATGCAAAACTGATTGTACCTTAAAGGTCTACTCCTGCACTAGACTGGTGAAACTGATTCCTTCGAGGTTGAGCTTTCAAAGCACTTGCAAAAACAATGATTGGAGTAGTAAGCGATATCCCCTCTGAATTGTGATGAGTAAGCTTAACAATTGAGTTTTTGTTCTTCTCCATATTTTGGCCGGTAGGGATGCCTATGATTTTTCAGTTGATATGTCCATATAGAAAGATCTCCTTATTTTTTCACCGCGGGTTCTCGCGTACTGTTTTCAGGGAGATGATAAGTTAATTCATGTGGATGTCTACTTGCCGGGTTCCCCACCTGAACCGGAGACCCGGACTTCTAATCCATTTCCATTACTGAGAACGGAAATAACAGGTTCGGTACAAGATGCCATAACGAACTTTGTAAGAAGATATCGTGAGAAATAATTGAGGATCGAACTCTATCTCAAAATAAAATAGATTTTTTACTAACATTCACGAGCTTTACGTTAGGCGCGGTACTCATACCGGAACTTATTAATAAGAATTGCTCTATTAATCACCATCTACTTTAGATATATCTTCTAAAACTTTATCTTATAAGTTAGATATATCTTCTGAAACTTTATCTTATGTTCTTGCATATTGTGTCTTGGAAGTTTTTACTGCTTGAATCATCTCTTACTAGATGGACCTAGGGACATGTCTTGTACAGGGTTATGGTCGAGTTACAGTGATGATTAATGGGTACTAACGAGCTACTATCTCGTTGGTAAATGGCGAGTTGAAACATAGTAGCTAGCGTCGACTAGTAACCTTCAACTTAATACTCACTACTTTCTAAAAGTAAGACATGTATTTTAATAATAGTCAACAGTATAAAGTTTGACGGAGTTTTCATAAAAATTTCTTAACATGTACAATACCAAATAAATATCGTTAGAGAATGAATTAATATTTGAGGCACAAACAAGATACGTATCCTAAATAAGATACGATGTTTCTCTCTTTCTTCTTAAATGCTGCTCCAGCTAAGCAAATAATCTGACATGGCAAGTTTAGATACGATCCAGCGTGTAGCATTGGGATTGCCCTGAGCTGGAGTTTGCTAAGGTACGATTCAGCGTATCTGCATCGTGACTGCCCTTAGCTATTGTAACCCAGCGACTCTATAAATCAAGACAAAAAAAATGATATTTAAAAGTGTTCATTTACTGTTTCAAGCAGCCAGCTGGTCAGATTAAGAACCGTCCAACTTTATTAATCAGTAGCGTTCGAGAGAGACATAGGGATCGGTACAAAATCATTGTCATTTAAAAGTCACGCCTTGTGCCTCGGCTCTAAAGACGTACAAGTCCTACCCAAATTGTAAGCCTCAACAATATGCTGAATCGGAGCTGATGCTAACCAGAGAACTTGCCTGTGGCAAGATGGTTAGGTGGGTGGTTGTACCCCCAGCCCACCAGAGTTCAAACCCCAGGTTTGACGCTGGTGTTTCTCATTTAAGGCGGAATATTCTTCAGTGGGAGGCGACGTTCCCGTCGACAGCGAGGCGCCCGTGGTGACTTCGTCAATCTCAAGACTCGACCCGCCGACTCAGTCTCTCGGAGGTGCTCATAGGGGTAGGGTGTGCGTGCGTGCGTTCATAGGGGTGAGTGTGTGCGCGTGTATATGAGCGCTTGCGTTGTACTGTGTTTCGCAAAAAAAAAAAAAAAAAAAGAGCTGATGCTAACCCCTCTTATGTTCAGATCTTGGAGAAGCCAGATCGGATGCTAATTGGTTTCGGATTCCACTTTTTTCTTCGCACATTGTTCATTACCAAAACAAAATCCAAGACGAAAACTCGTTTTGCTTGCTGTCTAGGGTAAAAAACTAATTGCCCACTCGATCAGCTCAGCAATCGGCGATCGACGACCAATGTCCACGTCGGCGAATCGCAAGCTGCCATCCGCCATTGTTGCCGCCTCTGCCGCCAGCTCCGACGACGTGTCTCCTTGGCCGTCTCTCCATGCGGATTTGGTTCAGCTGATTGGCTGGCGTGTACTCGCCGCCGGGGACCTGCTGGACTACGTTTGGTTCCGGGCCGTGTGCACGCACTGGCGGTCCAGCGCCATCAGCCCCCATGGATGTGGCGTCGTCGACCCACGCTTCCATCCGAGGAGGTGGTTGCTGCTGCCCGAAGGCCATGGCCTCCACCCTGATGATGGCAAGAAAACCTTATTCAACCTCTCCACCGGAGTATCGGTCTGCACCCGGCTACCTCTCTCGACCGATTGCCGTCTTCTTGACTCGGTTGACGGGCTCCTCCTTGTGCAATGGGGCAAGCAAGACTCCGCCATGATCCGACTCATTCACCCCTTCACCGGGGACTTTGCCGAGCTCCCGCCACTCATGTTTCTCGTAAGAGCCAACATGAATAAGCCAGATGACACGACACAGCGTCAACGGGTTAATTTCCGATGTGTAACCGCCGTGAGTGTTAGTGCGGGTGGAGTCATCGCAGTTATGATCGAAATTAGCAGTATATCCCGTGTATTCTCCGCCACCATTAAGGACAAGCAATGGAGTGTCTCGACTTGGAGCATCCCACACTATTCCAAGTCAATAGCATTCCAAGGGAAATTATACATGTTGGTGTCGCGCAGCAAAATATATGGCGGTGAACAACAGATTCTGGAGCTCGACCCACCTCGTTATGACTATGATACGATGTCATCTTCTTTGCTGCCACCAAAGGTTATTTGCAATTGTCCCATGGAAATCGGCGGTCAATTCAGTATAGCCGAATGTGACACATAGATACCACTGTTTGGTTACGATGCTAAGACGAATTCCGCAAACCGCATGCTAGTTTACATAGTATCTGATATTCTGATGGGCAAGGTTGTCCCAATAACAAGCATCGGAGGGAAAACTCTCTTTATTACAATCGACAACAGAATCAGCAACCGCAATGATGATATCTTTGTTTATTTGAGAGAGACTATGACTTCGGACTACAAGGCAATACCTAACATAGCGGGCGACACCATTGTACGTTGCCGTCGTCTTAAGGATAATACTCCAGTGCAATACGACCTTGGTAGTGGCGAATTGTCGCTAACAGAAACCTTGTGGTGTGACAATGGTCAGTGTGATTGTAAGTGTGGCCTTGTTTACCATATCTACGACTGCTGCTGTCATTGTGATGACATGGACATGTGCAAGGCTATACAGATGGAACAAAGCAAACCTGCTAAAGTCAAGGTCAAGATGGTCCAGAAGTGGACTCCCCAGTTGAGAACTATATGAAGGTGAATGTGGACGCTAGTTATGATAATGTTGCTGGATCGGGTACCACCGGGGTGATTATACGAAATCGGGCCGGAAATCTCATTCGAGCCCAGGCCTTGTGGTATGAACGGGCGGTTGACGCCCGAGCGATGGAGGCATTGGCGCTTAAAGATGGCCTCCGATTGGCAAGTGACCTGAGGTTCTCGCATATTCTGATCGAAAGTGATGCACTGGAAGTGGTTAATATGTGCAATCGGAACACGTTCGAGAGGGCGGACATTGGAGGTGTCTGGAGACAGATCAAGCAGTTAGAGGAGAGCTTCAGTAGCTGTTTAGTATTGCATGTTCTAAGTCAAGCCAACGAAGCAGCGCACTTGTGTGCGAAGCAAGCCAACAGTTCTAGGCGTAGATGCTTATGGGTTAATTACATCCCAGCATTCCTTCAAGAGTGTATGCATCATTAAAGTACTATACCTGAGTAATATAAAGTATGTGAGTTCCAAAAAAATGGCTATACGGATGGAATGTGAAAAGCGGGGCTTGATTAGGTAATAACATGTGTACCTCATTTGCTTTGATCTGCATCAATCTTTGACACGAAATATTCTTTGACACGAAATATACGTCTTTTTCCTTTGTGGCCGTCCGGTGTCTGATAGAACTATTTATTTGTGAGTTATTTTTTCGGTACTTACATATGTTGTAACAACAGTGCAGATGGTTTTATATCGTGCTATATAATTGATGGAGCTTGCCATATATTGCCCTCTGTTACGGCATATATTGCCCTCTATTACGGCATATACTACACCGTTTTGTCTAAGGCCTCACTACAAGAACGGAAAATTATGCCGAGCGCTCAAAACGCTCGGCAAACAAAGGAATACGCTCGGCATACACGTATGCCGAGCGTTACGCTCGGCAAACCATGCTCGGCATATACCTGCTCGGCATACACCGCTGATACGCTCGGCAAACAAAAACGCTCGGCAACTATATATATGCCGAGCGTTTCCTGTAGGCCGTCGGCAAACAAACGCTCGGCAAACAAACAGACGAAGACGTCCGTTTGACGGCGTGGTCTGCCACGTGTACATGGTATGCCGAGCGTATACGCTTGGCATACATTTGGTTTATATGCCGAGTGGATACGCTCGGCATACCATGTACACGTGGCATCTGCTAGGGACACCCAGGAGGCAGGGTAAACGCTCGGCAAACAAGATTAACATGACAAAAAAAATTAAACCCCAATTATTTGCATTTTACCCAGAAATAAACAAACGAGCACATCAAACAAATTTATTACATCACATGAACAAGTTATCAATTGTTCTTTATCAACAACATCACAAGGTCAATTGTTCTTTATCAACAAAGAATGAACACGACGGTGTAGAGATTTATCACAAGATAAATTGCTGCTTAGGAACAACAAATGAAGAGACATATTACAACATAAGACCTGTGTTGTGAACTTGCTGCCAAACCAAACATAAGACCAACTTGAATTCAAGAAGTTCGTTGTACCTGCTGTAATGTCCAGCTATTACTATTCATCTCAAGCAGCTCATGCTCACCCAATTTTGCCTGTAGAAACAACAAAAGCAACTATTCAGTTTCCTTAGAAACAACCTGAACATGTCCCTCAAAATGACTACTTGTATTGCATAAATAACAGAAATCCAAAAGGAATACTGCTGCAGTTTTGTTATAAAATGACAAGTCTAATGTACCTCTAGCAGTCTAGCTGCTCCAAATCAATCTCAGGTTGTAGTGCAGGCCGAACACAAGATTCAATACATGCCTTGTTGATCTGATCACTGAAAAACTTTAGCTTCCGTGACATTTTTGCACACCGCTTTAGCTGTAGTGGAACCGCGACAGGCTTATCAATATATATGAACATACATGAAAGAGTTACTGAACAACATATAATACTTAAAAACAGAATCATTCATTTCACATAGCAACATATTCAAACAAAAAGTGTCATAAAGAGTATATTCCTGACTAGTGCACCTTTGTGAAGAATACTTAGAGAGGCAAACTACGTGCCAATCATGTGCCAATCATTTGTACTACAGAAATGAACCCAAAATAATAGTCATGAGCAACTAGATGCATAGCGGAAGGACACTAGAGACCATGTATATTAGCTAGATAAAGGCTCTTGATTCTCAGTGTTCATCACATAAGGAGGAGAGGATCTCACCAGGCAGCTGCAGGTTTGGTGAGGTGACGGGCAGCAGCATGACGGAGTCGTGGCCGGCAGGAGCTCCTGAGAGGAGAGTGTGCATTCATGATGCATGGCATGTTAGTAAGCAAATTTAGTGAAAACTACAACAGAAATGACTTAGTAGGTAGTAAGACATAACAAAATAGAAAGCTTGCAAGCCGTATCACCGTCCAAATCGATTATACTATATAGCAACCAAAACCAAACAAAGTCCCTACATAAGGAGTAGAAGACTTTTAATTAGCATTTGCAAGTATACACTAACTTTGGGCATCAGTCCAGACAATCATGTATCTAGTTCCAGATATAGCAGTATGGTGAACATCAAGGAACAATAGTTTTACCCAGTAGTTAGTAAAACCTGCTACAGCTCTTTGTAGCATCTACAATTGCAAATAAGATGGGAGGGGGGAGAGGGACCTTACCGTGAGCAGCAGATGCTTTGAACCTGATAAAGTACAAATATTCAGCCCTGCCTATGCATAATAAGTAGCAAACAATCAGTAGCGACTACATTTCCTACACATCTTTCATTGCCCACGCACACAACAATTCTCAAATTTCTATCCATGCATACACTATTGACTACACGTTCAATTCAGCAGGAAAAACAACTTTTACCAAGAATAAGATAGGAAAAGGAGAGGGAGCTCACCGTGAGCAGCAGCGAGTCGTGGCCGGCAAGCAGCAGGTCGGGAACGTTGCCGGCGGCAGCACCTACGGGATCTGCTAAGGAAAGACGCCGGCAGCAGCAGATCCGGGCAAGTGACCGGCAGCTCATCCTCCTGCCGCCGACGAGCTCATGTAGCCGCACCATCGCGCAGCAATCGGACGCACCGGCCACCACCACAAGTGGAGCTCCAGCGCCTCCCGTCCCTCGTCTAACTCACCGTGTCTCGGTCGCTATAGCGCGAGGAGGAGCAGGGCACCGACCGCTGCCGGCGAGGACGGGCACCGGGACAGCGGCTCGATCTAGATCGGGTCGGGCGCAACACGTGAGGGCGAGAGGAGGCCATGAGAGAGGGAAGGGAGGGGCTTGCTGAGGCGGTGGACGTTGGTGGTGACGAGGCTGGGGCGGGGGCGGACGTCCGGCGGGGGCGAGGGAGGGAGGAGATCGAGAGGGTTTGGGGACGGAGGCGGCGCTGGGAGAGGGAGAAGATGGATAGCGATGAGGATGGATAGGATAGGGTTTCGGGACCCTTTTTCCACTCGCTGGTTTGGGCCCGAAAAGAAAATTTCGTGAAATTTCCTAGCGGGCTATAAAATTCCCGCGCTCACCTCTAATTTTCGTTTTGGCGCCGGATTTTACCAGGGTTCAATGCTAAAGCTAAACAAACGAAAGAATGTGCGTACAACTTGTCGAATAAAACTCAATGCTCGTATGTGCATCTTACAAATACTGAATATTTATTATTATTTTATTCCGATTAAGCTAGAAGCATGTCAAAGTTAAACTACATGTGTTTCGTAATTTGCTCGTATGTGCATCTTGCAAGAAATCCAGCGCCAAAACCGCTTGTAGTTCTGCAACAACAATGTTGCAGAACTGAGTTTTCACAAATTAGTTTTACAAATATCATTTTTCATTTTTTATGTGTCAAAAATGACATTTTTTGTGAAGCAAGTACAAAAATATGGTGCAAAATGGCACCCATCAAAATGTCTCACAAAGTATACCATATTTGATGGATAATCCACAAATATTATGAATTTTCTCGTTTTCTACCTAGTTTTGCCTATTTAAATGACTTTATGTTGATTTTCCGAAAGTAATTCAAATTTGAACTACAAGTGTGTGATAGTTTGCTCTGAAATTTTTTAAAATAATTTTAAATTACACAAGTAGTGGTTATATCACAGAACCGTCGATAGTTTTGAATAATTTGTACCCTTTCAATGAATAGACACGGCGGCCATTTTGACCGTTTTTTCAAAAAAATTAAAGAAAGTGAAAAAATACTCAAAAAAAGAAATCCTATGACATGGAGTCCTTTTATGTGTATTAGTTGATAGGATAAATGATAAACTTGAGTTTTGACAAAGTTTGCAAAAAACTTCTTCACAAAACGATCAATCATCTATAAACATGTATAAGTTTCGAGTCAAATGACCAAGGTATGATCATTCTCGTGGCATAGTTTGTGATAATGTGCCCATTTTGACACATAGCTGTATCTTGGTATGACAAAAAATGTTGCAGAACTGAGTTTTCTCAAATTAGTTTTACAAATATCATTTTTCATTTTTTATGTGTCAAAAATGACATTTTTGTGAAGCAAGTACAAAAAATATGGTGCAAAATGGCACCCATCAAAATGTCTCACAAAGTAGACCATATTTGATGAATAATCCACAAATATTATGAATTTTCTCGATTTCTACCTAGTTTTGCCTATTTAAATGACTTTATGTTGATTTTCCGAAAGTAATTCAAATTGAACTACAAGTGTGTGATAGTTTGCTCTGAAATTTTTTAAAAATAATTTTAAGTTACACAAGTAGTGGTTATATCACAGAACCGTCGATAGTTTTGAATAATTCGACCCCTTTCAGTGAATAGACACGGCGGCCATTTTGACCGGTTTTTCAAAAAAATTAAAGAAAGTGAAAAAATACTCAAAAAAAAAATCCTTTGACATGGAGTCCTTTTATGTGTACTAGTTGATAGGATAAATGATAAACTTGAGTTTTGACAAAGTTTGCAAAAAACTTCTTCACAAAAAGATCAATCATGTATAAACATGTATAAGTTTCGAGTCAAATGACCAAGGTATGATCATTCTCGTGGCATAGTTTGTGATAATGTGCCCATATTTGACACATAGCTGTATCTTGGTATGACAAACAATGTTGCAGAACTGAGTTTTCTCAAATTAGTTTTACAAATATCATTTTTCATTTTTTATGTGTCAAAAATGACATTTTTTGTGAAGCAAGTACAAAAAATATGGTGCAAAATGGCAGCCATAAAAATATCTCACAAAGTAGACCATATTTGATGGATAATCCACAAATATTATGAATTTTCTCGGTTTCTACCTAGTTTTGCCTATTTAAATGACTTTATGTTGATTTTCCGAAAATAATTCAAATTTGAACTACAAGTGTGTGATAGTTTGCTCTGAAATTTTTTAAAAAATAATTTTAAGTTACACAAGTAGTGGTTATATCACAGAACCGTCGATAGTTTTGAATAATTCGACCCCTTTCAGTGAATAGACACGGCGGCCATTTTGACCGGTTTTTCAAAAAAATTAAAGAAAGTGAAAAAATACTCAAAAAAAGAAATCCTTTGACTTGGAGTCCTTTTATGTGTACTAGTTGATAGATAAATGATAAACTTGAGTTTTGACAAAGTTTGCAAAAAACTTCTTCACAAAAAGATCAATCACGTATAAACATGTATAAGTTTCGAGTCAAATGACCAAGGTATGATCATTCTCGTGGCATAGTTTGTGATAATGTGCCCATATTTGACATACAGCTGTATCTTGGTATGAAAAACAATGTTGCAGAACTGAGTTTTCTCAAATTAGTTTTACAAATATCATTTTTCATTTTTTATGTGTCAAAAATGACATTTTTTGTGAAGCAAGTACAAAAAATATGGTGCAAAATGGCATCCATAAAAATGTCTCACAAAGTAGACCATATTTGATGGATAATCCACAAATATTATGAATTTTCTCGCTTTCTACCTAGTTTTGCCTATTTAAATGACTTTATGTTGATTTTCCGAAAGTAATTCAAATTTGAACTACAAGTGTGTGATAGTTTGCTCTGAAATTTTTTTAAAAATAATTTTAAGTTACACAAGTAGTGGTTATATCACAGAACCGTCGATAGTTTTGAATAATTCGTACCCTTTCAGTGAATAGACAAGGCGGCCATTTTGACCTTTTTTCAAAAAAATAAAAGAAAGTGAAAAAATACTCAAAAAAAGAAATCCTTTGGCATGGAGTCCTTTTATGTGTATTAGTTGATAGGATAAATGATAAACTTGAGTTTTGACAAAATTTGCAAAAAACTTCTTAACAAAAAGATCAATCATATATAAACATGTATAAGTTTCGAGTCAAATGACCAAGATATGATCATTCTCGTGGCATAGTTTGTGATAATGTGCCATATTTGACACATAGCTGTATCTTGGTATGACAAACAATGTTGCAGAACTGAGTTTTCTCAAATTAGTTTTACAAATATCATTTTTTATTTTTTATGTGTCAAAAATGACATTTTTTGTGAAGCAAGTACAAAAAATATGGTGCAAAATGGCACCCATCCAAATGTCTCACAAAGTAGACCATATGTGATGGATAAACCACAAATATTATGAATTTTCTCGTTTCTACCTAGTTTTTCCTATTTAAATGACTTTATGTTGATTTTCCGAAAATAATTCAAATTTGAACTACAAGTGTGTGATAGTTTGCTCTGAAATTTTGTTAAAAATAATTTTAAGTTACACAAGTAGTGGTTATATCACAAAACCGTCGATAGTTTTGAATAATTCGACCCCTTTCAATGAATAGACACGGCGGCCATTTTGACCATTTTCAAAAAAATAAAAGAAAGTGAAAAATACTCAAAAAAAGAAATCCTTTGGCATGAGTCCTTTTATGTGTATTATTTGATAGGATAAATGATAAACTTGAGTTTTGACAAAATTTGCAAAAAACTTCTTAACAAAAAGATCAATCATATATAAACATGTATAAGTTTCGAGTCAAATGACCAAGGTATGATCATTCTCGTGGCATAGTTTGTGATAATGTTCCCGCCATTTTGATCGCCTTTTGGGATCATCCTAAAACAAATAGAAAAAATCTATAAAATGGAAAACCATCGCATTGCGTCATGAAATGTTACCTATTATCTAAGGAAAAATAAAAAACTTGGAATAATACAAATTTGGAGCCACCTCCCTTTTTTCTCGATATGTAGCTTTTTTAGCGAGACTTGATATATTCTAACTTATGGAAAAAACAATTCGCACAAAAAAAAAGGAAACGCAGGGTATCCAAAGGACAGACTAGGCCAGCCAACCAAAAGATAAAGGGCCCAAGTTTTAGCCCACTAGGAAGCAGTCTAACGATTCATCATCGTCTCCGTGGAATCGTACCAAAGAAACAGCCGTCATCATCGTCTCCGGCAGGCCTCGCCCTCGCACCACCACCGCGCGCCTCGGCCTCCTCCCCCATCGCCCCGCGGCCTTTCCCTGGAGCCACCAGCCTTGCCGGCCCGGCCTCCTCCCCCTCGACAGCTCCTGCCGCTGGACAGGTACACCGCCATGGATGGCATGTCGCCGAGCAGCACGGAGGCGAGGCTGTTGAGGTACGCGCCACGGTGGATGTATACGAAGATGACCCCGGCCTCCCAGTGGCGCAGCAGTACGGCGGCCATGGCGGCGTCGAGGTGCCATGATACAGTACTTCCGAATCGTATATGCCGAGTGATTCCTATGTGGCGCTCGGCATACACCCTGCGCCGTCACACCTTCCGTCAACGCTGTTCGTCGGGCGGTTCAAGGTAACTACGTATGCCGAGTGTATCCTATATGCTGAGCGTTACCTTCGGCATACGGCGTGTCTATGCCGAGCGTCGCTGTATGCCGAGCGCCGCGTACGGAATACGCTCGGCATATGAGCTGTTTGCCAAGCGTTTTCTGTTGCCGAGTGTTTTTGGTTTGCGCTCGGCTTAGGTGGGCATATGCCGAGCGTTCCGCTCGGCTTAGCCAAGGCGCTCGGCACAGTTGCCGTTTCCTGTAGTGCCTCTACGTAAGTGTGTGCACCTTATTTGAGCCACTTGGATATTTATATTTTCAAGGTTTATTTCTGCTACGTGTTGATATGGTCGGTATTCAAATATAACTTCTCATATCATAGTCTTTATCAGGAGTAATTAAATTAAATAAGAAGAGAACTAGGCCACGAGGTTCGGGTGGACTTCCCCTTCCTTTCTAGCATTGACCGCTTCTTCTCTTACAATCTGTATGTAACTCTTGGATAGTACTGCCGTAAGTCCCATGATGTGTAATTCTTGAATATAAATATTAGTGACCCTTCCGTACCATGATCAACATCTCTGGTGGTGGCCACTGAGTTAAGTGAGCCAGTTTAATGGAATAAGTGTGTTCTAGTTCAAAAAAAAAAAAACATATGTGGTGGTGGTCCGCCTTAGAAAAAAAAAACCGTTATTAGGGCAACGGCACAGTAGCACAAATGCAGAAGTTGTAGATATGGTAAATGAGGCTGCAAGGACCCCAGCCGTCTTCTAATGGAGACCAATTGCCACTACCGAGGTGGTACTGCAAAGGTCGACCCATTGTATAGCGAACAACGGTGTCACTCGCGGTAGCAGGCACCGCCCATGACTCAGATACATGCACCTTTTGTTATCGACAAGATTGCGCCACCGTCGATACCTGACACCGGGACAACCCTGCCTAGAATGAGATCAGCAACTCTATAGACTTGGAAATGTGTAATATCTACACAAAATATCACCAAGATTTCCGAGTCGCATTCTGCTAGGTCATAAATGATGTAGTCATTGCCATTGCTCGGTGGAATTGTGGCGATTAACTTGGGTTGCGGCAACATTGATGAACCCAACCCCGCCATCATCCCATGGTTATGGCGGGGAGGGTCGATCTGGAAAACATATATAGCTTTCCTTGGAATGATATTGGCCTCTGCTACCGAAGGAACATCCACGACGACACACTCCATTCCTTTTCTTCGGTGTTAGCAAAAATGACATGCAACATCATGAAGGGTGCCATCATGACAGTGACGACTCCATCAGCACTCACACTCAAGGAAGGGGTCACGAGGCCAGGCACCACAAAAGAAGATCTCACACTCAAACTGAGCTTTTCTCCTGAGCTTAGCACGACCGACGTGAGCGGCGGGAGTTCCACAATATCGCCGGTGAAGGGATTGAAGAGATAGATGTCGTCTTGGCCCTTCTGCCATTGGTATAGAAGGAGGAGACCATCAACCGAGTCGAGGACGCCATGGTCACTAAGAAGAGGGACCTGAGCGTAAACGGAGGCTCCAGTGGAGAGATTGAAGAAGTGGCCGCCAGGGTGCAGCCCGTGGCCATCTGGCAGAATCATCCACGACACGGGTGAAAACGCGCGTCAACGATACCGCGGCCACGCGGAGAGGACCGCCAGTGCATGCTCATGGCACGGAAGCGGACGTAGTCCAACAGGTTTCCGGCCAACACCCGCCAGCGGGGAGGGAAATTTTGAATTGTGCGCGCATTTTACAAATACACACTCCAACTTTCAATTCATCGGCTCCATGTCCCTAGATCACAAATTCACAATCAGCTCGTGATCTGCGGCCGCGATTGGTGCTTGCGCCATAGATCCTGCTCTTAATCCCGATCACACTGCTATAGGTCGCCGTACCAGGCACCTCGCTGCCCCGGCAGATCGCCGGAGCAAGCGCCTCCAGCACGCCTCCCCCAGGTTGCGCCTTCACAGCACCTTCCCCGGGCTGCCCCTACACCTCGCCGGCTCCCACGACAGCACGACGCCGGCTCCCGCAGCAGTGCATCTCGCTTTCCGCCCGAGCTTTTTCCTCATTCGAGCCTCGATGCCCAGGGACTATCTTCAGGGTGAAAACCCAAGGTCTGGACTTAATTGGTTGTGCCTGGCACTGTTCTTCTTAAAGGCGTTGCTTTTGAAGAATTGGACATCAGGTTTTGTTTTGGTGGTGGTTGTGCGGCTGCCACAAGGACTGTAACTCCGTAGCGGGACTTTTCTTTTTATTTCTTCTTCTTATTGTCTTTCGGCTGTGTGCATCCGTAATGGCTTTGGTTATTGCGTTATTGCAGAGGCTGGGTGTAATTTGTATCTCCGCGATATTAATATACACTCTTTATCTAAAAAAAAGGGACTCCTTGCCTAGCGCCGGCCAGTCTTGTGGGTGACGTCGCCTTCTCGTTTGCAGCTCCACATTCCCATAGCTGAGGCAGTTCCAGCTCAAGAACAAGAACAACCCTCTTCCATGGAATCATTTTAAGATAACCCACCATCCAACGGAGCTGATGCATCTGCATGCGATCCAATATGAAGGGGACAGACAACTATAATTTTCTTAGCTCCTGTTCAAGCACGGCCTTGTTATAAGGTAACTGTATGCTTAACACGGCAATGTGCAAATAATGATATGGCATCAACTTTTTTCTTTTCGAAATGGAGATTGAAACCCCGGGCTCTATATCAAACTATTGCCACCTTAAAAAGAAATGCAAAGAATACATCAATCAAGCGGAAGCCACGTTCCCAACGACCTATCGCCACACCTACAAGCTTGGTAAAGAGGGTGGAGCTGATGAGAGCCATGTGCTCTGACCTCACAGAACTACGCAAATAATCTAAACCGGAGATCCCAACCAACCCGCCCAACGGCGATCTGGGAACACAAGCGGGTGCAGCGGACTATTAGTGCACACCATAAATGCACATTTAGAAGCCCCTCCCGCCGTCTTCTGAGAACCTATTTTAAGGAGAGATAACGCAAAGACCTTGTCAGGCCTACTGTCGACGCCGCCACGACGCCCTACATCGCCACCGTCCTACGCGTGTCCATCATCACACTCCGCTGCCGGCACACCGCAGTGCCACGCGCCGGCACCCGCTGTCGCTGATGTAGTAAATGCCACACCGCTCCACCTACTGACCCCTCCAGTGCCTACTGATGGCCCTTGACGTAGTTACCTGCATTAAAAGAATATGGGTTAGGTTGAGACTCCAAGTGCAGAGTGTATAGTATAGGAAAGACGGTTTTCCCCCTGAGGGGTGACTCGAGGGTTTAATATCGAACTCTCGAGGAATCAGTAGTGAAAGATTTGTCTTCTTATCCTTCTCTTGAAACCTACAAACAAAGTAAATTGTTTTGTGCCCTCAACCTCACCAAGTGGTTGTCAAGCACAACGTGTGAGAATGATATGAAAATAAAATGAATGCAAAACAGTAAATAAATATGCAAGGATGGTGGAAACAATGATGGATGATATTCTTGGGTTTTGTATTGTGAATGCAAGATATAAAAGTGTTTTTGTATTTTCGGATTTTTAAATGGCAGAAAATGTAAAGTGGATAAAAGTTGTTGGAAAGGTGTTTTTATGATTAAAAATGGACCGGGGTTCATGGTTTCACAAATGCACTCTCTCTTTAATAAAGTGGTAGACAATGGAACACTAGAATTGACATATGAGATTGCAACAAAAAGGTTTCATGACAAGTTACTAATTATATGGGCATCACGTCCTAACATAGAGATCTTTTGTTTATTAATCTCTCTTATACTCCATCAAGATGCGAACTAAATCATAACACCTTAATAATTAAGATAAATCAGAGCATAGCATTAAGTTTCATGACATGAAGTTAAAATAAGAACATGCTAGATCTCCGGTAGCAAGGTATTTTTCTTTATCCCTAGTGAGGCAACAAAGTAAGGTAAAACACCCAAGTGGATCGCGAAACTTTCTCTCACGTTCACCGCACTAGCCACCCCCCGTTACTCCAACTAATGCACACGTTCCCCCTCACACGCTCTCATACACATGCTTGATCAAAACAAGTAAACAAGAACGGGGTACATAATATGCATCTACTTTCATAACTGAAACAAAACTATTGCAATCTCAAACATATATTAACTCATAAAAAGATCCACCACAAAGGTATTACATAGATGACCGTAATCATGTTCAGCAGCTCATACGGTACTAATTAGTGAAGCTCAAGAGAGGAGAGATACATAAGTTACTTCCACAAACCCATAGTCTAGGGGTGGACTACTCCCTCTTAATCATGGAGACGGTGGAGAAGTCGTTGGAGAAGATGGAGACCACCCCGGCAGCGCCCCGCCGGAGTTTTCCCCCTCCAATCTGCAACTTCAGGTCTCTGTTTCGTGGTTTCTGTGTTTCTGTGGCGCTCCTTTCCGAAGGGCGTCGGGGACTATTTTTATAGTCGGTTTTAGGTCAAGACGAAGGTTCTGGAGAAAAGATCGAAGGCAACGGAGCCTCGAGGCCCCAGATGGTGGGTCCCACGCGGCCAAGGAATCTGGCCGCCTGGGCCACCCTCTTCTGGCCCTCGGGCCTTCGTTTGTTCGCTTCCTTCGCTCCCACGCTTTGTTCCTTCCAAAAACTGATGCTCGTAAATTTTCAGGTCATTTGGACATCGTTTGGGTCCCTGAAATATCAAAATATAGAAAATAGGATTTTCTGCCTGTGCAGGGTTGATTTCAGAAAAATAGGGAAACAATGAAATATTCCCAAAATTAATATAAAACAATAATTAACCCTTATATGATGCAAATATGATTGAAATATAAGTAATAGAATGCAAAGTTCATGTATACATTTTACATGCATCACCTACTGATGTCTACGCACGCTTCTATTCTTGTAGACAGTGTTGGGCCTCCAAGAGCAGAGATTTGTAGAACAGCAGCAAGTTTCCCTTAAGTGAATCACCCAAGTTTATCGAACTCAGCGAGGTAGAGGTCAAAGATATTCCTCTCAAGCAACCCTGCAATTAAGATACAAGAAGTCTCTTGTGTCCCCAACACACCCAATACACTTGTCAGATGTATAGGTGCACTAGTTCGGCGAAGAGATAGTGAAATACAAGTGATATGGATGATTATAAGTAGTAACTGCAATCTGAAATAAAGATGGCAGCAAGCAAACATGTAGCAGAACTTGATGTAAACGGTGTTTCAATGCTTAGAAACAAGGCCTAGGGATCATACTTTCACTAGTGGACACTCTCAACAATGATCTCATAACTGAATAAGTAAAAGCTACTCTTAAACACTCTCTTGTTGGATAACAAACACCATTCATTGTGTAGGGCTACAAAAGCACACCTCAAGCCGGAGTAAACAAGCGCCACAACGTCATAAAGGAATCACACACGGTGCACACACTGTCACCTTTACACCGTGGAGAGTACCGGAGTTCATATTAAAGTAACCTATAGAGTGCATAATAGATAAAGAGTAACATCTACTTATTCAACTAGATTACAAAGCTCATGATCACATAAAGATCACACCATGGGAGAGAGAGATGAACCACATAGCTACCGGTAGAGCCCTCAGCCTCGGGGGAGAACTACTCCCTCCTCATCATGGGAGTCAGCAGCGGCGATGAAGATGGCGGTGGTGTCGATGGAGATGACTCCGGGGGCAATTCCCCGTCCCGGCAGCGTGCCGGAACAGAGATTCTGTCCCCCGAAACTTGTCGTCGATGGCGGCGGCGCTGCGGAACTCTTCTGGAATATGACTTGGTATTTTAGGGTTTTCGCGTCTGAGGCAATATATAGGCGAAGGGGCGACGTCGGTGGACCCGAGGGGCCCAACCACATGGCGGCGCGGCTGGGCCCACCCGCGCCGTGTGGTTTGGCCACCTCGTGGCTCTTCGTCTCTCCTTCGGACTCCGTGTACGTGCTGGAAAAATAGGGACTGGCCTTTTGTTTCGTGCAATTCCGAGAATATTCCAGAAGTACTTTCTGAAACCAAAAACAGCAGAAAACAGGGAACTGGCACTGTGGCATCTTGTTAATAGGTTAGTCCCAGAAAATGCATAAAAGTGATATGAAGTGTATATAAAACATGTAGCAAATGGTATAATATAAGCATGGAACATCAGAAATTATGGATACGTTGGAGACGTATCAAGCATCCCCAAGCTTAGTTCTACTCGTCCTCGAGTAGGTAAAACGATAACAACAAATAATTTCTGAGGAGACATGCTTTCACACAATCTTGATCAATATATTGCAAGGCTCATGTCATGAATGAAGTGACTCAAAGCAATGTCTATAGTTTGCTAACAAATAGATAAAGAGTAAACAATGAATCATATAAGCAAAAACTTTTCATGAATAGTACTTTCAAGACAAGCATCAAAAAGTTTTGCATAAGAGGTAACTCATAAAGCAATAGATTCAAAGTAAAAGGCATTGAAGCAACACAAAGGATGATTAAGTTTCAGCATTGCTTTCAACTTGTAACATGTATATCTCATGGATAGTTGTCAACATAAAGCAATATAACAAGTGCAATAAGTAAATATGTAAGAATCAATGCACACAAAGTTGACACAAGTGTTTGCTTCTAAGATAGAAAGGAGTAGGTAAACTGACTCAACATAAAGTAAAAGATAGGCCCTTCGCAGAGGGAAGCAGGGATTAAATCATGTGCTAGAGCTTTTTAAGTTTTCGAAAGCATATAGAGAGCACAAAATAAGTATTTGAGAGGTGTTTGTTGTTGTCAACGAATGGTAGTGGGCACTCTAACCCCCTTGTCAACCAGACTTTCAAGAGCGGCTCCCATGAAGGACGTTATCTCTACCAGCAAGGTAGATCATCCCTCTTCTCTTTTGTTTACACATGTATTTTAGTTTCTTTATAGATGACACTCCTCCCAACCTTTTGCTTACACAAGCCATGGCTAACCGAATCCTCGGGTGCCTTCCAACATTCACATACCATGGAGGAGTGTCTATTTGCAAATTAAGTTGCTTACTGATAAATCAGGGCAAAACATGTGAAGAGAATTATTAATGAAAGTTGTAATTAATTGGGGCTGGGCACCCCGTTGCCAGCTCTTTTTGCAAATTATTGGATAAGCGGATGTATATGCCACTAGTCCAGGTGAAAGTCTGTCAGAAGTAAATGACAAGATTGAAAGATAAAACACCACATACTTCCTCATGAGCTATAAAACATTGACACAAATAAGGAGTAATAAAGTTTTGAATAGTTTAAAGGTAGCACATGAAATATTTACTTGGAATGGCAGGAAATACCACATAGTAGGTAGGTATGGTGGACACAAATGGCATGGGTTTTGGCTCAAGTTTTGGATGCACGAGAAGCATTCCCTCTCAGTACAGAGTTTAGGCTAGCAAGGTTGTTTGAAGCAAACACAAGTATAAACCGGTACAGCAAGAATCACATAAAAACATATTGCAAGTATTATAAGACTCTACACTGTCTTCCTTGTTGCTCAAACATTTTACCAGAAAATATCTAGACCTTAGAGAGAACAAATATGCATCCCAAGTCTCAACAAGCTCTACGGTAGTTCTCCACTACTAGGCTTTAACTACATGATGCAAGAGCTTAAACATGATCTACTTGAGAGCTCAAAACAATTGCAAAGCATCAAATCAAAACAAGACAATGATCTACAAGAATGCATATGTCTTTTCCAATACCAACTACTACATGTAGCATTTTCTTTCTTCCAAACAAACACCAATCAATTTATTTAAACATAAACTCTCCAAATGATAATATAATGCAGCAAGAGAGTATTTATAAACAAGTGCTAACAGCTCGAAGAGATGCATGAAAAACAGGAGCTAAAAGCACTGCAGTAGCTAGTTAAGAATACTCAACAAATATAAGTGAAGAACATGAGTATTCACATGAAAAAGCGGAGCGTGTCTCTCTCCCACACAAGGATTGCTAGGATCCGAATTTATTCAAACAAAAACAAAAATAAAACACACAGACGCTCCAAGTAAAGCGCATAAGATGTGAAAGAATTAAAATATAGTTTCACTAGAGATGACCTGATAAGTTGTTGATGAAGAAGGGGATGCCTTGGGCATCCCCAAGCTTAGACGCTTGAGTCTCTCTGAATATGGTTGGGATGAACCACGGGGGCATCCCCAAGCTTAGGCTTTTCACTCTTCTTGATCACATAATATCACCCTTCTCGCTTGATCCTTGAAAACTTCCTTCACACCAAACTCAAGACAGTTCTCATTAGAGGGTTAGTGCATAATCAAAAATTCTCATATTCTGTAATGATACAATCAATCCCAAAGCTTCTGGACATTAGCTACAGCCACCAATGCTTTGTGGAGCAAAGAAATCCACACAAACACAGTAAAAGAGCGAATGCAAAACAAAAGGCAGAATCTGTCAAAAACAGAACAGTCTGGAATGACGAATTTTTTCGAGGCACTTAAGTTGCTCAGATGGATCTGGCCTAAAATAATGAAAGTTGCGTACATATCTCAGGAAGATGCGTGATTTTTTCAGAATTTTTGAATTTTCTACAGGGAGAAAGCTCAAATCGTGACAGCTAAAAATCTGTCACTGCGCAGAAATCCAAATCTTGCATCAACTTTCAATAAAACTTTACTTGGCACAACAATGCGATAAAATAAAGATACAAAGGAGTTGCTACAGAAGTAACAAAACTCCTTGACTCAAAGAAAAAAAAATAACAGCAAATAAAAACGATGGGTTGTCTCCCATAAGCGCTTTTCTTTAAAGCCTTTTAGCTAGGCATAGTGATTTTTATGATGCCCACATAAAGATGAGAGTTGAAACATAAAAGAGAGCATCAAGAAGCATATATAAAACATGTTTAAATCTAACACTCTTTCTATGCATAGGAGTCTTGTAAGAAAACAAGTCAATGAAGAACAAAGTGACTAGCATAGAAATGCAAAACAAGTGTAACTTCAAAAATTTCAACATAAAGAGAGAAGACTTAATATTATTGTGATATATGAAATCGTGTCTCCCTCTCTCATAAGGACCAGTAGGTCTTAAAGTACCCAGCAAATAAAAGCAAATCAAGAGAAAGCTCAAAACATTCATCATAAAGAGAGTTTAGTAACATGAAGATTTCTATAACCATACTTTCCTCTCTCAAAATAATTTTCAGCGGCATCATGAATAAACTCAACAATATAGCTATCACATAAAGCATTCTTATCATGATCCACATGCATAAAGTATCATTACTCTCCACATAAGCATAATTATTAGTAATAGTGAGAGTAAAAGTATCACATCCATCATTGTAATCATCATAAATAGGAGGCATAGAATAATCAAAATGATTTTTATCCTCAATAGTAGATGGACTGAGAATATCATATTCATCATTGTAAACATCATATATAGGAGGCATATCATAATCAACATAAACTATATCCTCAATAGTAGGTGGACTGAAAATATCACAATGATTATAATCATCATATATTGGAGGCAAAGTATCATCAAAGCAAATTTCCTCCTTAAAGCTTGGGGGACTAAAAATATCATATTCATCACAACTAGCTTCCCCAAGCTTAGACTTTTCCATAGCATTAGCAATAATGGTGTTCAAAGAATTTATAGTAATACCATTGCTACCATCATGCAAACAATCCATAGGTTTTTTAATTTTCTCTTCAAAAGCATCATGTCCTAATTCAATATAAAGTTCATAAAGATCTCTAATTTTTTTGTTGTTTTCCATTAAGCCTAACTAGTGAAAATAAAAACAAGAAACAAAAAGAAATAATTGCAGAATCTAAAGGAGATACCTTCCAACGCTTACCTCCCCGGCAACGGCGCCAGAAAATAGCTTGATGTCTACGCACGCTTCTATTCTTGTAGACAGTGTTGGGCCTCCAAGAGCAGAGGTTTGTAGAACAGCAGCAAGTTTCCCTTAAGTGAATCACCCAAGGTTTATCGAACTCAGGGAGGTAGAGGTCAAAGATATTCCTCTCAAGCAACCCTGCAATTAAGATACAAGAAGTCTCTTGTGTCCCCAACACACCCAATACACTTGTCAGATGTATAGGTGCACTAGTTCGGCGAAGAGATAGTGAAATACAAGTGATATGGATGATTATAAGTAGTAACTGCAATCTGAAATAAAGATGGCAGCAAGCAAACATGTAGCAGAACTTGATGTAAACGGTGTTTCAATGCTTAGAAACAAGGCCTAGGGATCATACTTTCACTAGTGGACACTCTCAACAATGATCTCATAACTGAATAAGTAAAAGCTACTCTTAAACACTCTCTTGTTGGATAACAAACACCATTCATTGTGTAGGGCTACAAAAGCACACCTCAAGCCGGAGTAAACAAGCTCCACAACGTCATAAAGGAATCACACACGGTGCACACACTGTCACCTTTACACCGTGGAGAGTACCGGAGTTCATATTAAAGTAACCTATAGAGTGCATAATAGATAAAGAGTAACATCTACATATTCAACTAGATTACAAAGCTCATGATCACATAAAGATCACACCATGGGAGAGAGAGATGAACCACATAGCTACCGGTAGAGCCCTCAGCCTCGGGGGAGAACTACTCCCTCCTCATCATGGGAGTCAGCAGCGGCGATGAAGATGGCGGTGGAGTCGATGGAGATGGCTCCGGGGGCAATTCCCCGTCCCGGCAGCGTGCCGGAACAGAGATTCTGTCCCCCGAAACTTGATGTCGATGGCGGCGGCGCTACGGAACCCTTGGTGGAATATGACTTGGTATTTTAGGGTTTTCGCGTCTGAGGCAATATATAGGCGAAGGGGCGACGTCGGTGGACCCCGAGGGGCCCAAACCACATGGCGGCGCGGCTGGGCCCACTGCCGCGCCTGCTGGTGGTTTGGCCACCTCGTGGCGAGTTTTCGTCTCTCCTTCGGACTCCGTGTACGTGCTGGAAAAATAGGGACCTGGCCTTTTGTTTCGTGCAATTCCGAGAATATTTCCAGAAGTAACTTTCTGAAACCAAAAACAGCAGAAAACAGGGAACTGGCACTGTGGCATCTTGTTAATAGGTTAGTCCCAGAAAATGCATAAAAGTGATACGAAGTGTATATAAAACATGTAGCAAATGGTATAATATAAGCATGGAACAGCAGAAATTATGGATACGTTGCAGACGTATCACCTACTCCAAGACAATGCCCCATAAGAGAACGGCACTGAGCGTCGTCATCGTCCGATCTAGGAAACCCAGATCTAGGATTTACCCCGAGTAGACCGAGCGAGGAGACAAGAGCTCCAAAGATGATGCCTTCATCAGGGTAACAACGTAGAGGTGCCGCCATCATCCGCCATGAGTGAAGTCGGCTCTATTTTTTCATCAACAGTCGTACCTCCATATCCTTGCCAACGGCAGCAAAGGGTGGGCCCGATTGGGCCAAACCCGGCTAGGACAAGTGTAACACCGCGACACCTCCGCCGCAGCCGGCCAAGATCTCCACAAGTAGGAATGGGGGACTGCCACCCAAGCCGATCCCGACGCGCCAGAGTTGAAGCACCAGTCGCCGCCACCAAGGTGCTGCAGGAGAGGTCATTGGCCACGGTCGGAGGATCACCGAGCCACGCTGCAGGTTCGAGCCGCCCCCACTAGATCAACTCGCTGCCGTGGTGGGGACCGAATGTGCGAGTGTAGGCCAGGGCACCCACGCGAGAATCTGCCGCCGCCGCCCCCTAGAGCAACGGCGGACGAAGGCCCTGCCGCCGCCATCATCCACTACCGGGCTTTGTCCACCAACGGGCCGGCGGTGGTGAGGAGATCAGGAGGTGGCGGTGGTTAGGGCTTGGAGGAGAGAGGAGGAGAGGAGCACACCATATGGAATCAACTGATTATTAGTATGTGGTTATGCCGTTAAAAAGCATTCTCAAAATGCTAAGCGATTCAGTAACTGATGCTACTTCAAGTGTCAGCAATTAGTGAACATGTACAAAGTGTTGGTTCCGGTAATAAATATCATTACAGATGATGTCATAAAGAAATCCATGGCACAACACATAAAACAAGAAATATTTATTGTCATGCCCTCCTCTTATAGACATCTGAGAAGATGCAATTGGCAAATATCTAATGGCACTGTGTTAAAGTTACCAGAACTTTACAGGGTTGGTTGCTCTTTTTTTTTTTTGATATTTTTGTAGAGTGTAAAGCTTCCAAATTTTTCTCAAATTTGTTTGTAATATCCTTGTGGTCATTTCTCAGCACTGCAATGGACATTTTTCGATAAAGGGAGTTTATATGAACTCAAATGTTCGCATCGAGGCGATACAATCCAAAAGAGTTACACCCGGCCTATGCATAATAAGGATGCACACAACCCAATAAAAATAAGGAAATATTTCAAAAAGTTTAGCATAAACTCTTGACATGGACATTATGTAAGTGCCAATTACCACAGCAAGACGATCGAGAACATCTCGAGTAAACACACTATGATGATGACCAAAAATATATTATTGTCCGTCACCCTAATCCCGCGGGCCAAAATTGTCACCTTACTCAGCAAGGAAGACAAGACAGTTGGCTAGGTTCAACTCACTTACAGAATCTAATCATCCTATCATGAACACCGTAAAGTACAAACTGTAGGTTGCCTTTCGTCTAAACCTTATAGTCAACGATTTAGCATCACGTACTCTAATGCAGCACAAAAGACAGTATATTTGCTCAAGATCGTAGCACTATCACTTATCTACTGATGCCAACAAAGCATGCCCTGACATTTAAGTTAGGCAAATAATTAATCCAAAGTGATTTTTTACAATTCATTTAGAAACATGAGTCTGCCAAATGCCTAGATAAACGATTGAATTGCACTAAAACATGCCTTCAAGTGTTTGTGTAAGAAAAAATCTACAAATTCAAAGAATTATACCACACAAGCTGTACCCGAAGTCCCTAAGGCAAGTTTGTAACAAAAATAACTCCCACAAGTTGCTTAATAAGTAACATAACATGCAATTTGGTATATATGGTGAGCCCACATTACTGTCAAGAGATTCTGGAGTTAGGTACTTAGATGACCCAGATTTCTAGTTAAATGGCAAAGTACTGTAGTTATAGCCTTCGAGCGAGGGCTATGTGCCAACTTACCCAGAGTTATAGTTTCTTGTTACACCAACTTGATGGCCTTCGCTTTATATATAACTAGAAGAATTCCCCGCGCGTTGCAGCGGGAATTTCTTTGAAAAAAATATTATGTACATGAAATTGGTATAAGATGCATGAAGTATTCAATTGTCATGATTTAGTTGATCACAATAGCCGAGATACTAAATTTAATTCGTGTGAAATTTGTTGAATATTTGATGACTAAATATTAGTGAAATGGACAATGATATGGATGAAAAAGCATTGCATGGATAGCTTGCATGTAAACAATTATTAATTATTGTTAGTGGAGATGACATGGACAATTGATTGGCCAAAATAGTGGATGATGTGGATAACTTGCATGTGGAGATAGAAAAATATTAATTACACTTAGTGGGGTTTTGCTTTATAAGAAGTATAGATTAACGAAAAGTGCAGTACAGCTGTGCCGGAAAATTCTATCTATAAATGCAACGAGAAGCAGCTACAGTAGCGAATGTGAGCTGCAAACAAGCTAGCTAGATTGTTCTAAACCAACGTAAGCACCTCAAGTCCTCAACAGATATACGACGGCTAGGTCACCATGAGTGAAAACAAGAGTTCTGAAACTAGTAAGAACGCCGAGAGTGAAGTTGACGGGGAATTCTATCCACTACTACGCAGGTACAAGGACGGCCGCATAGAACGGTTCATCAGTTCGTTCGTGCCGGCGTCGGAGGGACATCGTCATCGACCAAGGCACCGGGGTATCCGCACGCCTGTTTCTTCCCGCACAGGCGGCCGCGGCAGGCACGAGGCTTCCCCTGGTGATGTACGTCCATGGCGGCTCCTTCTGCACAGATAGCGCGTTCTCTCGAACGTATCACCGCTACGTCTCCTCCCTCGCCGCGAGCTCCAGCGCCATCGTCGTGTCCGTGGAATACCGCCTGGCGCCAGAGTATCCCATTCCCACGGCATATGATGACACCTGGGCCGCGCTTCGGTGGATGTGGCCTCCCTCTCCGATCCATGGCTCGCCGACTATGCAGACCCGGAGCAAACATTCCTCGCCGGTGACAGCGCCGGTGGCAACATCGTGTACAACATGGCGGTACGTGCAGCACAGGATGACCACATGATGGATATCGTGGGGTTGATCATGGTGCACCCATTCTTCTGGGGAGTTGAGCGGCTACCTTCCGAGGAGGCATGTGATGGTGCCGCGGTGGTGTTTCCGCCGCTGTGCAGTGGGTGGACAGGCTATGGCCGTTCGTGACGGCGGGCAAGGCCGGCAACGACGACCCCAGGATAGATCCACCTGACGAGGAGATCGCGTGGGTAAGTTGCAGGCGCGCGCTGGTGGCCGTGGCAGAGAAGGACAGCTTGCGGGAGCGTGGGTGCCGGTTCGCTTCCCGCATGCGTGACTACGCCATGGTCCATGGCAATGTTACGGTGGTGGAGTCGGAGGGCGAGGACCACAGATTCCACTTGTACAGGCCACTTCGTGCAACCAGTAAGAAGCTTATGAAGAGCATAGTGCAATTCATAAACCAGCGCAAAACCTCGCTGTCGCCGGAGCCGGAGCCGGATGCATATGAGGGTGAAGTGGACTGGAGTCAAACTATAGTAGGCGTTCCTACCAGGCCCTTCAAGAATATAATGGATTACGGGATTAGCATGAAACCTTGGAGTGACGAAAGGTCTATAACAACTAACTCACTGAAAATTGGACGGGCGCGAGTATCTCGGACAGGTTATGGGGTATTTTCAAGCCGAGCTAAGCCTAAGATAATATATAGGGACCCACTGCCAACAACAACTCCGGGAAGCAATGTGATGAAGAACTTCTTCTAGGATAATAATTAAAGATAATCGTCATGGTTATATACAAAGGATGAGTGAGGCTGGTGTTTTACATATGATTAATTTACGTGTAAACGGAGCCAAATGAACTCCTACTAAACTTCTTAGATAAAGTAGTGTAACACCCACGGTTGTACATGAGTGAGAGGAGATGTCGACGGTGTGGTTGGGTTCATTCTCTGTGTAGCTGCTGCGCCAGCTGTGTGTGTGGTGGTCCGTTGGATCCACTTGTAAGAGGGCAGTATATAAGCCCTGAAAGAGTCCTGTGTGAGGCAGACAATGCATAATAGAAAAGTAAATTCTTTTGCCCTTCTGCTTGGTGTGGGGGGGTCAGATGACATGCAAGTGAATTCTCATTGCTCCCCTAGCGAGGAGCGCCGCTGGGTGGAGCATCTAGACCAGGATTGTCTTCTGCATTACATCCACCAGATGCCGTTATAGGTGAGGCGGTGTTGGGAGGATAGGGTGTTCGCAGCCGGGGTCGACCACCGGACGAACACCATGGCGGCCGTAGACAGGTCAACCAAAGTTGTCGTTCCCAAAATTGGATGGCTCTTTCTTTTGCATGTGGCGCGACATTTGCTTGAATTACTTTTAAGGTAGCCGACATCTCTCAGTTAATGTTGCTTACCGCTGCTCGACTGCATCTCGAGAGAACACAACGCACTGGTTCCACGCCTACAAGCTTCGCAAGGAGGTTAACACATGTCCTGGCTTCATTGCTGCAATTGAGGCGAAAGTTTGATTCAACTGAAGGAAACAGGGTCAGTTACTGAATATTGCACGGAGTTTTAAGAAGTGATGTTCAAACTCTGTGGGCACAACCCCTATTATGATGAAACAATGTTTGCTGGGCATTTCCTCAAGGGCCTCAAACATGCGATTACAGTGGCAGCAGCATACAAACTCTCTGAGACTGTGGACTGGGCAATCTAACTAGCTCATGTCCAAGAGGATTTGAGTAATCAGGTTAAACTGTGGGCAATAAAGAATCAAGCAAAAGATAGAAAAAAAATTAACGATCCGAGGGCGAATAATTCTGCTCTGATTACCAATTGTCACACGATGCGAGGCACATCGTGATGGAATCGAGACAAGTAGTTTGGTAGCTAGGAAGATAATCTAGTAGGAAAATAAAGGGTACATGTACTGGCAGGTACTACCAATAGACGAAAGATGGAAAAACATAAGATGTAGGGTTTTTTAAATTCGTTCGCCCTTATATTGACAACCGCGAGCCTCGAGAATTAGTTCCATTATTACAACTTAAAGCACACTCAGTGCTAAACATGCCTTTAATTGACAGTCATTACATACTTAAGGAGGGAAAGCTTGCCACGAGGGGAAACTTCAATCTTGGCCGTCGGATCTTCATTGGAGGGTAACTATAGGCGGAGAACAGAGTACTAGCTTCAGAAATCAGGTTGTCCCAGTCTTAGGATACATCTTAGGATACATCATTCGTCCTCGTATGCCCCCTATGGTAATCAATCAATTGCCTCTAGCCTTCACCCTCACGGGGAGCCCGTCCGCCATCCGCAGCGTCAATGATGCCACCTGCTGCGGCCTGTACCTTCCGTCAACCTCCAACTCCAACTCCTCCAACACGCACGCCACAATGGACTTCATTTGAATGTACGCCATCTCCTTCCCGAGGCAAATCCTCGGCCCCGCGTGGAACGCCACGTACCGGAACGGGCTCTGGGGTCGAAACGTCCCCTCCACCGCGTCCAGCCACCGTTCCGGCCGGAACTCCTTCGCGTCCTCCCCCCACACGGACTCCATCCGTCCCATCGCGTATGAGTTGTACGATACGAACCACCCCGCCCTCACCGCCGTGCCGTCCGGCAGCACGTCGGCGGCCCTCACGTGCAGAGAGTTCACCGGCACCGGCGGGTACAGCCGCATCGACTCGGTGATGGCCGCGTGGACGTAGTGCATCTGCCTCAGCTCGTCCAGGTCGAAACCGACCTTGTCCAGATCGCCCTGCGTTCGGCGAGCGCGCACCGCGGCGACCTCGTCGCGGATGCGGCGCTCCACGTCGGGGCGAGAGGACAGCAGCCAGAAGAACCATGTGAGCGCCGAGGACGTCGTCTCCCGCCCGGCCAGAAGGAAGCTAATCACCGCGTCGCGGAGGGCCGTCTCCGTGTAACTACTGTCGCTCTGGGTCGCCATGAACCTAGACAGGAGGTCCTGCTTCTCGCAACCCATGCTCATCTCCTCCCGCCGCGACCGAATGATGCGATCGGCGTAGCCGTGCACCACGGCGATTGACTCGCACAGCCGCCGCTCCGACCCAAGATTAAAGGCCTTCTTGATCTTCCAGAACCCTGGGACGGCGTACCGGAACCTGCCCGCGCTGAGATTGGCGGCGTCGCGGAACGAGTCGGCGAACCGGCCGCTCTCGGGCTCCGGGCTCGCGTCGTCGTCGTCTCCGTCAGGGAGCTGGCGCGGGTCGTGGCCAAAGGCCACGCGGCAGATATTATCGAACGCGTACCTCTCGAGAGTGTCCTGGAGGTCGATCGGGCGGGCCGAGCGCGCTGCACGGCGCAGCAGCGGGAGGAGCCTGCCGTGGAGCTCGCTGTGCACGCTGTGCGCAACGAAGACGCGGAGCGAGCGCGTGTTGAACTCGTAGCTGGCTGCCTTGCGCTGCGCGCGCCACACGTCGCCGTCGGCGTTGAAGATGCCCCGACCAAGGAAGTCGTGGAGCAGCGACGTGAAGCGAGGGCCCTTGGGGAAGTTATGGAAGCCGGCGCGCAGGATGTGCTCCACATTGGCCGGGTTGGCGGTGATGACGCCCGGCACGTCGCCCGGCCGGCGGAAAACGAGCGTGCAACCCGGCTGGCGCGCGAGCACCTCGGTCATCCAGTCCATTATGCGGTGCCGGTTCGCCAGGAACTGCGGCAGGTGGCCGAGCAGCGGGTACGGCTGATCATGGCCGGCAGTCGGGGCACGAAGGAGCAAGAGCACGCCGAGGAAGAAGAAGAGCGGTAGAAGCAGCAGCAGCAAGGCTGCCATGGGAGTGTGGATTTTGCTAGGTCGACGTTGCCATTTCATTGGGACGCGAAAGATTCCTCCGTACTGTCGATAGGACAGCACGTCCCACGCTCTCTGAATCCCTCCTAGTCTCTCTCATTTCTTTATTTGCGCGTCACTGTGCTGGCCAATCTATTGATACTCGCTAGCTAGCTGAAATTTGTGTTTGTGTTTTATTTTTTTGAAATTTGTGAGGTGTCATTGTGTTTTTTTTATAGGGGAGCCAAGATATCCACATGAGAAAGCATGGATAATGTGATTGTAAGATGTAGTTTGAAGATATCCCAACAGTGGGGACATGGGAATCCTGATATAATGTGGCGCGGCATTAACATGTGAAGGTATCCTACCAATACGGGGGTTATTTAAAAGTAACCAAGGTATCCATAAGTGAGACCATGGATAAATCCACTAGCGTAGTCCTATGAAGGTATCACCGTGAAGGGGCTGACGATACCCACAAGTACCTATGAAGGTCGGATCGGAATGATTTTTGTTGTTTTAACAATTTTCTACCATTTGTTTTGAAATGTTGCAACAATTTGTTGCCATAGTATATTTTTTGTATGTTGGGTGACCCATTTTTGCCACTTATGCAGCAAATTTCGAAATGTCGTGAGTATTTTTTTTCACGGTTTTTGTAACATCTTTCTCAAAAAAAATTGTGTAACTACTCTTTTGTTGTATTATTTATTCTACCGAAACAACTATAAATCTTACTGCGAAAATATGTTGGACTGTTTTAAATAACCACATTTTTTGTTCGCATGAGGGATTGGAATCTATTTTAAAATATAACTTCATAAAATACTATTGTACTAACAACAATTACAAACAGTTATATTTGCACTCAGATGTGAAGCTAGTCACATGATTGAGAGGTACTCCCTAGCACACGTGGGGTCCTGCATGCAATCAAGATAAGACGTGAGAGCAGTGTAGTACATTTTTCTCCACTCCACCGCGTGAGCAGGCTAGGGGAATCATACGAGGCTAGGCACAAGGATGTCAGAAGTGCGTGCTGGGCGCCCAACGCATGGAGTTACTCCCTCCGTATCAAAATATAAGTGGCAGACTTATATTTTGATACGGAGGGAGTATGATTTATCGCTGCCATCATCATGGTCCCTGGACTCTAGCGTACGTGTCGGGCTCGGCAGTGGTATTCTCGAAACAAGTGCCCCCACTTTTCCCACATGTAAGATTATGTGCCCCCACTTATTAATCATTTCAAAACATGAAACTGAAGACCGACGCCTACCGATTTAAAACATACTTCCTCCGAGTTCGGATTTAGTCTTCGAAAACTTTTGACGAACGGCTTTACGTGGGGGACACGCTCTGAAAACGGTATGCATGTACGGACACGCTCTGGCGATTTGAATGGCGATTCCCAAGGCGGCCCCGCGACGCCGGCGGCTGGCCGGCGTTCCTCGGCGAACGGGGTATGCTCGGTGCCGTCCCCGGGGGAGGGGATGGGTTGGGGTCGCTGCTGGGCTCTGTCGGAGCTTGTCGGCAGGAAGATATTCAGGCTGGCGTCCGTCGGCACGTCGTAGCCGGCGAGCTTGCTGTCGGAGTTGACGGCGGCATGGGGGAGCGAGAAGTAGGTGGGCGGGTGCTTTCGGAGCAGCTCTTTGACGAAAGCCTGGAGGAACAGCATCCTGTCGGTGTCCTTGTCTTCGACTGGCCGGGCGTCGCCGACTTGCTGCACGATCTCCTCGTGCAGGCGGGTCTGGATGGAGGGGTTGTCCACGATGCGAGCTATATATGGCCCATTCGATGGCGGTGGCCGTAGTGTCGGTGCCACCGTTGATGAGCTCTGAGCAGAGGGTGACCAGGTCGTGGTCCGTGACGACGTCGCGGCCCTCGATACAGAAGCCGAGCAGAGAGTCGAGGTACGAGAAGGGAGCGGCGGCGACGTTAGTGTCTGGGTCTGGCAATGGCATGGCGCGGAGGATAGCACGGCGCCGGTTGATGAGTGGGAGGATTGTGTCGACCTGGTCCCGACGGACAGCAAGAGCGCGACCCTGATGGCGCCAGAAGAAAGGGCGCAGGAACGGGAGGTAATTATCCATGCGCGGGGTGGTAGCGAGTAGCACGCACGCGCTTCATGACATCGTCGATGTGCGTGATGTTGTCCGCCTCAAGATCCAGGAGACCGAAGGTCATCTCGAGCAGGATGCAGAACACCGCGAAGCGTGCGTTGCGGAGCACCCACACAGGTGATGCGCCGTCGTCCGCGGCGGCCTCGGCGCGCACCCGTGCCATGAAACGATCCATGGCGCGCCGCCTGACCGGGCCGAACTCCCGGAGCCTCTACGCGCTCAGCATCCCGGACACCATGTTCCGACGAAGTGAGCGCCACGCGGGGCCAGGCACGGCTGAGTTTACGGTGAGCTTGTTGGAGGAGAAGATGTTGCGCGTGATGTTCTCGGGGGGCCGGCTGGCGAACTCCTGGTCCTTGTCCACGAGCGCCTCGCGCGCGAGCTCGGCGCTGCTGATGACGACGAGCGTGCGCACCCCCATCCGAAGCGTAAGGATGGGACCGTACTCGCGCCGCAGGTCGCGGATGTAGTGCATCAACGGCTTCACGGAAAATGCCACCTCCAGGAGGTTGCCGACGACAGGCCACCCCGGCGGGCCAGGGGGCAGCCTCAAGCCCCTGTACTTTCTACTATGGTAGTACCTCGCAACAGCGACTAGCACCGTGGTAGCCACAGCGGCCACGCAGATCAGGGAGTATGAAGGCATGTCTCCGGGAAGGGTGGCACGCATATGGGTAAGTGCGGGATTAGGATGACTCCAACGGGCCGACCCAAACGGACGCGCGTTTGGTCCGCGTTTTGTCCGTTTGGGTCGGGGAACGGACGCGCGTCCGGCCCATGTCCGCCCCTTTCTGGCCAGTGCCCCCAACGGGGCCGACGCATTGAGTCCGCTTGCTATTTTTTTTAATACTAGGATTACATTTTTAAAACTAAAATTACATAGTAAATTTAGGACTTCCTCCTAACATTAAACCCTAAAACCTAAACCTAAACTTGAAGGAAATTAATAACCAACCACCGGCCGGCAAGGGGAAGATCAAAGAGGGGCTGCGGCCTTGAGGAACGTCACGCAGCATGCCCGTTCTGCAACGGACTTGCTGGCTCTTCCTTCATCGCGGCCATGGCCAGCCAGGGCTGGCTGACTCAATCTTCTTTGATCATTTTGTAGCTACGAAACGCGTAGCGGGCGCCGGTATTAGTGGAAAATGAACCGCACATAGGCGGCCACGGCCTCGGCTCCTTTCGCGGTGGAGCTGACATCAGGTGGAGCTGCCTGCTCCTTTCACGGCCTCGGCCGCCGCCAAGGCCTCCCGGTGCCGTTTGCGCCTCGCCGCGCGCTTCTTGGACTCTTCGGCGCGGCGCATTTGCTTCATCTCCTCCTCCACTGCAGCGTCGGCACAGGCGCGCGCGGCGGACATGAACGCGGCCGCCCTCTGCGCGTTCAGCTGCATGTGGGCTGCATCCACCGCCTCCTCCACGCCAATGGGAGGCTCCGGCGGCGCGCCATCCCCTGCGACACCGGCCGCCGCGACAGCAGCCGCCGCGACACCGGCGGCGTACTCTTCTTCGTCGCTGTCGGCGCAGTCCGCGAACGCCGCCTCCACCGCACTCCTCTGGGCGTCCGTCAAGCGCGGACGCGGCGGCTGGGGAATCATGCCGGCCCATGCCGGGCTGGTCGCCATCCGGCGCGAGAAGCTGCCGCGATAGCGCCCGCGCGCGCTCATACGCGCTCGCTCGACCTCGTCCACCAGATGCTGCGGCGGCGGCGGCAGCGGATCCATTCCGGCGCGTGAATCTGAGCTTGGAGATGGTGGCCGCCGTGGCTAGGGTTTGGCCGGCCGGCGCGATTGGGGAGGAGTGCTAGGGTTTGTGCCCTAGGGTTTGGCCGGCCGGCGCGATTTATACAGCTCCACCGCCCACAGTTATTACGGGTAGGTGGCCGTTGGGGTTAGGGATGGCAATGGGTACCCATTACCCTTTTACCCTGCGGGTAAAAACCCTATTAGGGTAAGGGTATGAGATAAAAAATTACCCATGGGTACGTAAATGGGAAAATATCATACCCATCGGGTAGAGAGGGTACGGGTATGGGATCGTATAACCCATACCCGCGTACCCATGTACCCATATAATATTTGACAAGTGAGTCTAAACTTTCACGCATGGATATATGAGTAGGGTCTATGCATGAGGCTACAATCGTGATTCATAGATATAGGCAGGGATTGCTCGCTAACCCTCCACGGATGGCCCACCATCCAGTGACTACCTCACTATACCGATAATTTAGCTATTCCTAATATTATATCTAATCTATCTGATTCACGTGATCACGTCTCGACTCCTGATATAGCAAAACAATGAAATATAACTCTTCTGCATGAGTTATGTGTTGTTTTTACGACTATTTTCTGCCCAATTTTACGTGTTTTAAACGCGGGTATTTTTACCCGCGAGTACCCATCTACCCTGTCGGGTGACGGGTATGGGAAAAAGTTGTACCCGTTGACGGGTATGGGTAAGGGTGACGGGTAAGATCGTGGTCGACGGGTAAGGGTATGGGGTGGCTTCACCCTTACCCATACCTTGCGGGTGCCATCCCTAGTTGGGGTCGATGACACGCGGGGCCAGGGCGGACACGGGGAGGATGCAGGAACGGTCCGCTCGCGTCCGGGCCCGACGCATCGGTGACCCAAATTTGGGCCAGGAATGTGTCGCGGCGGACCAAAAAACGGACCGCGGTCCGTTTGCGTCGCCCCGTTGGGCCGTGTTTTTGGCTCCCGCGGACAGGGACGGACGCGCGCGGACTCGATGGGTCGCCCCGTTGGAGTCATCCTTAGTGCAAGAACTAGATGGGGCTTTGGTTGTATGTTTGTGGATTCATGAGGGAGTTGCAAATATATAGGGGAGCAAATTAATGTGGTTGCGCCATTCAAATACCGGAAAAAGGTAAAGTACTACTCACTCCGTTCCCAAATATAAGATGTTTAAGACTTTGTCCATATTCACATATACACAAGTGTATCTAGACACATTTCATGTGTATGTTCACTCATTTGAGTATGTATCTAGATCACAAGTGTAACACCTAAATCATCTTACATTTAGGAACAGAGTGAGTACATCTGGTTTAGTTCGGAGCATATATAGCAAAGATATTAATGTCGGAGACGATTACCGTTAGAATCTTAGTAATTAAGATATAATATGTCTGGAAGATGAATGAAAATGACAAGGTGACCGATTGATTTCTTACTACTGGCAATCATCGTCTTTACCGAGTGTCAAACATGATCCGGTGACATCGAAAAATACTAGGAAAAACCTTTTCCGAGTGTCCACACCATTATTTTTGCGGTAATATCTTGACTTCCGAGGTCGCTAGTTCGAGTTAAATATATATGCTGCTTTTTTGCGTTATAGTGTACTCCCCCCATTTCCAAACATAAGATGTTTTAGCCTTTTATGTTGACACGTTTTATTGTGTATGCTCATTTTATTCCTCATCTAGTCAACATGTCGTATACATAGAACATCTTATATTTATATTTAGAAACGGAGGGAGTGGTATTGTGGTAATTCTCAACCAAAAATACAAAAAAGTACAGAGCTGGAACTCGAACCTGCAACCTCCACCAGTTGTCCACATAGCGAAACCACCGCACCATGTGCCTTTTTATCCAGGCCCAGCTATCCATCTCGAGGCCCATCCCAATTATCAGTTGCCGAGTCGATTTCTAACAAGGTCAAAATAAATTCCGCACGTCACGGCCCAGTCCTGATCGCCAGACTACGTTCGTTCGCCAAAAGAAAACGGACGAAAAAACGTATTACCATGCAAAAAAAAAAAAACGGCTTCGGTCTGCTTAGTGAGCGATTAGCAATTTAGTATTTCATCCAAAGGGAAAACCTATAGTTTGCAATTAATGGTCGACTCATGGATTTTTTTTTGCTGAACCCACCCTCAGCAGTAGCATAGGACAACGCCGTGCTTTTGTTTCCACATAGAAGGTGATCGCCATATACCCCAACCACAAGATCTCTTTGAACCCGCCCAACTAGTAGAATGTGACTCTGAGATCGTCATCACGGGTTCTAGCAGCTAACCATGATCCCCTCGATCGGATGTTAATTCACAAAGTGGGAGATCTTGCATTGTGTGAGGAAAATCAAGTCTCCCACCAAACAAGCATCGGAGGGAGTACTGCTCTTGCATTTCCGGCGACACCATCGTATGTTGGTAGCTAGGTGTGTCCCACACGTGATGACAATATCACATCGGCAGTGGCACGTGGTCGCCGTGGGCACAAAAAACCGTAACCGAAGACCGAACCCGAAAAAACCGAGACCGAACCCGAATAGACCGGAAATTCGGTCTTCGGTCACACGTTCGGTCCCAGGAATTGGATGACCGAAATAATCTTGATCTGTTCGGTCTCCACTGCTGGAAGACCGAAATGCCCGTTCAGACCGAAATTTCCATAATTCCCGAAGGCCCAAAGCCCATGTAGGCACACTAGCCCAGCTAGGAAGGCTTATTACGTTGCCTTGTTCCCTAATCGTTGCTCCCTGGCCTGATCAGTGGTCGAGTCCTTGTACGTTATCTCATATCTGTGAGCTGTGAGCCATTTCATAATTTGTGCTGCCATTTTTTTGTGCTGCCAATTTATAAACTTGCACTGCCATTTCATAATTTGGTCTATTTGGTCATGACCGAAGACCGGACCGAAAAGACCGAAGACCGAATACAGAAAGACCGAAAAGACCGGCCGTAATTCGGGTAGCGTTTCTAGATGACCGAAATTTTGGATGACCGAAAAGACCGGACCGAGCAAACCGAACAGACCGAACGCCCTCGCCGGCAGGGCTGCAGGAAGGTTGTGGCAAAGTTGGCGACAATGTACACAAACACCGGCCCAAAGAAAAATGACTCCATAATTTATCGTTTAATAGACTTTTCATTAAATTGTACGCATGCACACAGTCCAAACATAAAAGACTTTTCATTAAAGAAAAAGATCATAATGGAGAAAAACGCAGAGAAATACTTAATCAACTCAGATAATTAAGGCAGATAAGTAGTGCTGGATCGATCACCAGCGAGACAAAAGAAAACCACGGTAGACTGCAGAGCGAATCTAGCTAGGTTTGTCTTGCTCGCTTTGTTCACAGACCGTGTGGATGAACCATCACCAATCTAAATTTGGTGCATAACAAATCGAGACACCGTTGCAAAGAGAACTTTCAGAAATGCAAATGATGACTAATCGCTACACAAATTCAATTCCAAATAATTATATTTGGGCCGTCATTTCTTCACTTCCCACGTCCATAATTATATATAGCTGCTCTTATAATTGTACACCTGATGACCTGAATACACGCATAGGAGAGATAGGCCAGAACCAAGTAGCTCACGTAATAGCACATAAAAAGCTCTAATTAGGGGTACGTAGAATTCCTTGTATAACGATAAAAAGCTCATCAGCCGGGAAAGGCAGCACAATAGTAATAGTTGTTCCTATGGTAACGCGGGTCATAGGGAATGGTGTCCTGGGCTCTGAAATCTTTGAAATGTTCATCTGTTATTGGCGACCAAGCGCAACTATCGAGGTGGTACTGTAAGGGTTCATTCCCACCACGGTGAAGTACAATTGTGTCACCTGCGACCGTAGGGATCTCCCCATAATAGGCGGTCATACTTCTTTGGATACCAAGGAAGAGAGTGTTGCCTCTTATGCTTGTTACTGGGACAATGTTGCCTAGAATAAGATCGGCTAGTCTGTAGACTAGCAGGCGCGCAGAGTCTTGGCGACATATCACTAGGATCTTTGAGTCACATTCCGCTAGACCACAATCTTCGTCGGTGCTCACTATTTTTTTTTTTTTGCATGGTAATACGATTCTCATTGATAAATAAAAGACGGGATACAAAGTACGTATACACCGATCTTACAGATCTGGAAAGATAGGATAAACCTATGTGATAAACCAACGCCTATCCATCTTCTTCGGCACCACCGTAGCAGCCACCAAGAAAAAAATAGACAGATCACCTCTTCACCCGAGCTCGACGCGGCTCCATCGCTGATCATCAGCTTTTCGGACCTCCAATGTAGTTTGCCATAGGACAAACCATTATCGTTGAAAGACTCAGACCGGGGCTCGTCGGTGCTCACTAGACATGTGGCAATCAACTTAGTTGAAGGTACCCCGTGCTGACGTGGAGGCATGTAGGTCTGTAAAATACCTAGTTCCTTATCCTTCGGTGATATATGCAGCGTCTATATTTTTCCTTGAAATGATATTGGCCTCCCAAGCGGAAAGAACATCCTGGGCGAGACACTCCATTGATCATCCTTGGTACTAGCAAATATGATACGCGACCTCCGTAAATGCATGATCATTACCGTGACAGCTCCATCCGCGGTTACGCTCACGGAAGATATCACGCTGCCGCGTTCCATAATAGGTGGTGAATTAAAAAATGACCTCACGTGCAAACCTAATTGTTCTTCCGAGCTTAGCAGGAGGGCTGGTTTGAACGGCGGGAGATCTGCAGTGTCACCGGTGAAGGGGTTGAGGAGACGGATGTTGTCGTGCGCCTGCTATCGTTGGTGTAGAAGAAGGAGGCCGTCAACCGAGTCAAGGATAAAATAGTCACCAAGAGTAAGTCGAGGACGGGATTCACGGGAGATCTGCCTTTGCCCTTTGCCTTTCTTTCCCATGCAAATTCATATGGCACTTCCCACAAGCAAGGGATGCATTCTGCAGTGTATATAGTGTTCTTGGAATGAGGCCTCCCAAACGGAAATAACATCCTGGGCGAGACACTCCATTGCTTAGTAGACCTAAGTCTGAATGTGTACTTTGTGTACACAACTGGCCTAAGTCTAAATGTATACTTTGTATTTTTTTAGGTTGACATAATTTAAATGTTAGGTCCAAAAAAACTGATTATGAAAGCCCCTATATATCCAAGCTATCCAGTGTGTAGCCTGACACATCTTTCAGCTTCAATTAGATTAGTAAAATAAAACGAGCGGCGTATCAAATAATGTGCAGACAAAACCAAGGCACCATACGCCCCTCCATGCATACGAAAATGGTAAAGATGAATGATTACAAATGCAAATGATCACAGGGGAACTGCGTCTAATTTGGTTAACATATGTAGACCGAACTGTACCATCACGCTCATGGTAAATAGCACAAACTCCATGTTAAAATATAAAGCCTAGCTCTTTCCATCAGTTCGGACTTTTGGGATAATTGGCTAGTGCATCAAATTCAATAAGTTCAAGCCCCGGCTAACGCGCTATTTAAATAAAAATAGTTGCGCCCTCCCTGCCACTTCACGTCTAAGGTCTTACCGATTGTCCGTCCTAGACGTGAGGGGGAGTGTTAAAATATAAAGCCTAGTCATTTCCATCAGTTCGGACTTTTGGGATAATTGGATAGTGCATCAAATTCAATACTTCACAGCTCTAATCATAGAACAAATAAATTTAGAATAAATAACTCCCATACTCATCGGTACAATGGCAACACTTGTAGAGGTGGTAAATGAGGCCACAGTTGCAACCAGCTGCCATGTTGTAGCCATCGTTGACACATCCACCCATTATCTGCGACCATTGACCGGTACCAAGGTGGTACTGACAAGGATATGGGTGACGAAGTCGTACGATGCTATCGCCTGCTATGGTAGGCATCGCCTTATAACTGCTAGTCATACTCCTTGAAAGGATTATATCGTTGGTTTCGATGCCTATACTTCTTTCTATATCCAGGAAGATAGTATTGCCTCCTATGCTTGGTATCGGGGCAACTTTACCCATGGAAAGATCAGCTACTTTGTAAACCAGCAGCTTCTCCGTACACAAGTTATCCTCATAACCAATCAGTAGGATCTCCGTGTCACATTCTGCTAGACCGATGAGGAGATCATATTTGCCTCTTCACGTGTGGCAATCTACTTCGGCGGTACCAAAGAAGAAGACTTCGTGGCATGCTCATGGCATGGTGGATCGAGCTGCATAATCATCTGTCTGCTACCAAATCGCGTCAGGCTCAAAGATGTATAACTTCCCTTGGGATGAAATTGGTTTCGAGAGGGGTGTGAGGTTCCAGGTTGAGACACTCCATTGCTTGTCCTTGGTGGTTGTGAAAAACACACATTGTATACATTGATGCACGACCATGACCGCCACAGTTCCATCTGCACTCACGCTCAAGGAGGCAACGAAGTTGTGCGGCACAAAACGTTCGGCAACCTGTAGAAATTATAGAACCCTAAATTTTTTGTGTTTTATTGATCTCACCCTCGTGGGATTAATAAGGAGTACAAGACTTGAGAGGCAAGATACCTATGACTTGGAGTACAAGATGTTATGTAGAATCCTAGTCTATCTCTAGTCCTATACGTATTCTAGCATTCCCCCTCAGTCATAACAGGAGTGAAGCGGATGATTGCGACTGGCTTTGGCTTGCGCATCCGTCGTTCCTCCTCTCCGTCATCATCAACTGCGTCTATGATGTTCTTCCTCTCTTCCCTCCCGCAGTCACAACGGGAGTGGCGTGGACGCAAGTGACGACGCAGACGCTGTTGACTGTAGTTGTTGCCGATGTGTTGTTGTAGACGTTGCCGTTGATGTCGATGTCGAGGTAGCCGTCCTTGATGTAGTCATGGTCGATGTAGTCGTAGTCGTGGTTGTTGTAGCCAATAGCGCCGGAGTCGCAAAAAAAAAATGCGCGGTTTTGGTCGTAGTGTCTTAGGTTTTGTGCGGTGGCGGCAGGAATCTTGGTCATAGTGCGGCGGCGGCAGAGATCTGCGGCGGCGGCAGGGATCTGTGGCGGCGGCGGTTTTTTTTTGTCATTGTGCGGCAGCGGCAGGATCTGTGGCGGCGGCGGGTTTTGGTCATTGTGCGGCGGCGGCAGAGATCTACGGCGGCGGCGGATTTTGGGCGGCGACGGCAAAACACCACGTGATGTAGACCTTGGCGATGATTGTGTTGACGATGTAGAACTCGACGAAGATCTTGACGTTGATGTAGTCGTACAGCTTGCAGATGAGCTCGGCTCGGTGTAGTTCCGGCGATGCCGTGCAGACCGATCTGGCTTGATGTAGACGGCAGCATCGGCGCCGGTAATTGCTGCACGCTTGCCGGGACGTGGGAAGCAGTCTGTTCTCCCGTGTGCATGCATGTGCTCACACACATGTACCTGCATGATGTATACTGGAACGTGGAGATGGCCTGGGATGCGGAGCTGTCGACGCGGCGTGTGGTTGTCCAACACAACGAGGGCAGGGGCGACCGCGTGAACTCGCCGTTTCCAGCGAGTCTCGCCACCGGATGTTCTGCTCGATTTTCACCAGACGAGGATCGTGGGATTTAGGGTTTTTATTGTGTGGCTAAATTGGATCTAAACTACGGATTGAAATTTTTCGAAATCGAAAGTAATCTATTTAAAAGGGAAAGGCAAAAGATTTGCCTTTTTCAATTAATTAAGAAGGAGTTGTTAACAAAGTTTTGACCACCACCCTTAATACAAAGGCCTAATCTCTCGGCAAGAGATGACCCAAATGTTTGGCACCCGCAAGCACCCAATTTCTCGCCTCTAACTTAATCCTAGCGAAGATAACCGTCGGAAGAGTGCTCAAGTGCTTGAAGATCCGCGAGTTTCTCTCATTCCAAAGTTCCCAAGTCACAAGCATGAGGAGTGACGGGATCGCCTTCCTTCTTCTCCCATTTGCAATGGCAAGGTGCTTCCACCAAGATTGTACATCGTTGAAGGCCGCCCAATCCGGGGGGTTGAAGTCCCCAATATTTAGCCAATTCTTGATCATGCCCCAAAGACGAATAGAGAAGCGGCAAGTGAAAAGGAGATGTCTAGCCGTCTCATCCTCACGACGACAAAGGGGACATAGCCGACCATTAGGCCAACCTCTTCTCTCAAGACGGTCGGCCGTCCACACGCGGTTTTGAATTATTAGCCAAGAGAAGAGCTTGCATTTGGGCGGGCCCAATTCTTCCACACCATAATATCCATCGGCGAGGCGAGCTCCCCGACAAATTGCTCCTTATAGGCCGAGGAGCAAGAATAGGTCCCGGAAGGGGTGAGCTTCCACGTAATGGAGTCCGGAGTATCATCATGAAGTTGAAGATGTGAGGTGAGTTCCCAAAGCTTAGTGTAATCTAAGAACCGATCAGATCTTTGATCTAGAACGGCTGTCGCGCCCCCGAGGAGAAGGGATTGATCTCCCCGGGGCGGCATGCGATGCGGAAGCTGTGGAAACCTAGGATCGGCGACGTGAGTCAAATCGCTCTGATACCATGTAGAAATTATAGAACCCTAAATTTTTTGTGTTTTATTGATCTCACCCTCGTGGGTTAATAAGGAGTACAAGACTTGAGAGGCAAGATACCTATGACTTGGAGTACAAGATGTTATGTAGAATCCTAGTCTATCTCTAGTCCTATACGTATTCTACCAGTAGGATTCCAAGAGGGGCATGGGCGGCGGGAGTTCCACAATGTCACCGGTGAAGCCGTGGCGGAGCCAACAGGGTGGAAGGGTGGGGCGCGGCCCACCCTAAGATTTGCCCCAGCCCATATAACTTAAAGAATATACAAAGAAAAAAATCTAAAAAGGCCCAACCCAATAAGCTTGCCCCACCCTAAGATTTTGAGCTGGATGGGTGTATGAGCAAGATCAAGGCGGCGTCTAGACAGTCGGACTGTAAGAGAAGGAGGCCCTCGACCGGCACAAGCACGCAGTGGTCATATAAGAGCGGCAGCCGGACACGAACGAAGGATCCTGTGGTGATATTGAAGAAGCGTTTCTTGCCGTCTGCAGGATGGAAGCAATGGCCCTCGGGTAATATCATCCACCGGCGCGGGTGGAAACGTGGGTCGACGATGCCACGCCCCCGCGGGCAGACCGTGCTAGAGCGCCAATCCGTGCACACAGCGCGGACCGGACGTAGTCGAGCAGGTCTCCGGCGAGCACTCGCCAGCTGATCAGGCCGATCAGATCCATGGGGCGAGAAGACCATGGTGTAGCCACGTCGCCAGAGTTTTCGGCGGCGATGGCCGCACCGTGGCTGCGAGTTTCTGACGGAGGCATCGATCGATCTGTCTGGCGGCGATCACAACTCTGCCTCCCGCGAGGAACATAAAACCTTTGCGTCGTTAATCGTTCCTACAAGTCAATTGGACTATTTTCTTTGAGGTCGAATCGAACTATTATGAAACGGGCCGGGAGAGAGATGGTAGAGTCTGTTGAGGAGGGCTATGGAAAGCATGTTTTTAACAGCTCTATATACTTCCCAAAAAATATATACTTCCCAAAAAAAAAAGAGCTCTATACTCTGTTCCAGGAATAAAAAACAGCTCCGCACTTTGATCTCAAGCGTTGCATAAATACGTAGAGGATCAAAACAATATGGAGTACGTTTCAAGACACATACTTCTCTAGTTCTCTCTCTTTCGGTCTTTCCTGCTCTCGTGCCACGCAACCATCGGGGTGCACGATCTGCTCTGCATCTGCTTTCACGAATCCAGCGTAGAGTACATAGGAGTTGATCATCCATTGGGAACATATTTGGGCGATATCATATGTACCTCCTTATGTTTGGTCCTCGTCTCTGACATGAGAAAAACTTATAATTATCGAATCAATGCGAGAGTATGTCATCCTTTTTCTTTGTGGCCTTCCGGCTTGTGATATAATAGACTTCAGTAGCAAAAAAACACATTCAGACTTAGGTCTACAATATTGAAAGATTTTTAACATAATTTTTTTTTAAATCAAGACTGAAATTACATAGTGCTACACTGCTACTCCAGTGCCCTCCTAGCATCCGGATAGGAAGCCTAGGCGTCTTAGTGAGCATCCTATTATTTGTCAAATGTACTTATTTTCTTAATTAGTCGATTCTACATACCGACAAACTGTTCTTCAACGACATAAAGAGAGTACAAAGTACCATTATCAGTAGGATTAAGAATGCATAAACAACTGACCGATTCTCCTACAGGTTGCATATAACTTCATCAAAGAATAGATATTCGATGATGCCACCTCGCTTCTTTGCAGTGAAATTCATATGATCGTACCATATACGTCTCTCATTAATTGATTGGTAGCCTACAAAATATATAGTGCTAGACAAAATTCTACCAGATACTAGATGTTTGACACAGATTAAGAAATAAAGTACTACTCGAAAGCCTAATAGAGTGGACTGAAATTCAATATGCACAGCACTATCCATGACGTGATCTTAAGATCGTATCTACACTCTAGTCTAGAATCAACATACTTGTGTTAGAATCGGAATTTCAAAGTTCGATCTCAATCACAGGACCTTCAGATGAGTACAAAACAAAGCTTGGAGTTTTGTTTTTTAAAACGAGGCAAAAGCTGCTTGGTACCTGCTCGGAGTTATCGGTCACTACTTGACAACTCGTGTACTAAGAGCTGTGTACAACTGAATTCAAAACAGACTAGCAGTACCAAGCAAGATACGTATTAAATATACTATTTGTCACACTTCTCCATGTAGTCTAAATCTCACAGGAAACTACGTCTAATTTGGTTCACATATGTAGGCGAAATAGAAACTTTAAGACTCCATATAATGGAGGAACAACTAAATTTTGAATACATTAACTCCCCTAGTCCTTGGTACAATGGCACCAATCGTAGAGGTGGTAAATGAGGCTACAGTTGCAACCATCTGCCATGTTGTAGCCACCGTTGACACATCTACCCATTATCATCGACCATTTACCGGTAGCAAGATGGTACTGCCAAGGACGTTGGTGACGAAGCCGTACAATGGTATCGCTTGCAATGGTAGGCATCGCCCTATAATTGCTAGTCATACTCCTTGAAAGGATCATATCACCGGTTTGGATGCCTATACTCCTTTCCATATCCAGAAATACAGTATTACCTCCTATGCTTGGTATTGGGGCAACTTTGCCCATGGAAAGATCAGCTACTTTGTAAACCAGCAGCTTCTCTGTAAACAAGTTATCCTCATAACCAATCAGCAGGATCTCCGAGTCACATTCTGCTAGACCGATGAGGACATCATATTCGCCTCTTGGACTTGGACATGTGGCAATCAACTTCGGCGGTGTCAACGAAGATGACTTCGTGGCATGCTCATGGCATGGTGGATCGACCTGCATAATCATCTGTTTGTTGTTGAACCCGGCACGAGGCTCCAAGATACATGCGCGAGGCTTCAAGATGTATAACTTCCCTTGGAATGAAATTGGTTCCGAGAAGGGTGTGAGGTTCCAGGTTGAGGCACTCCATTGCTTGTCCTTGGTGGTAGTGAAAAACACACGTGGTATACGTTGATGCACGACCATGACTGCCGCAGTTCCATCTGCACTCACGCTCAAGGAGGCAACGAAGTAGGGCGGCACACAACGATAGTTCCAATAAAATTTCAGGAGGGGCATGAGCGGCGGGAGGTCCACGATGTCACCGGTGAAGGGGTGAAGGAGCAACATTATGGAAGTGTCTTGATGTTTTAACCACAAGAGAAGGAGGCCCTCGACCGTCACAAGGACACGGTGGTCAGTCAAGAGGGGGAGTCGTATGCGGACGAAGGATCCGGTGGAGAGATTGAAGAAGCGTTTCTTGCCGTCCGCGGGGTGGAGGCCATGGCGTTCGGGCAATATCATCCACCGACACGGGTGGAAGCGCGGGTCGACGATGCCACGCCCCCGCGGGCAGACCGTACTGGACCGCCAGTCCGTGCACACGGCGCGGAAGCGGACGTAGTCGAGCAGGTCTCCGGCCAGCACCCGCCAGCCAACCAGGCCGATCAGATCCATGGGGAGAGAAGACCATGGGGGAGCCACGTCGCTGGAGTTGGCGGCGGCGATGGCCGGAGGGTAGCTGCGATTTTCCGGTGGAGGCATGTCGATCGATCTGTCTGGCGGCGATCACGACTCTGCCTCCCACGAGGAACATAAAACCGGTGATAACTAAGGCAACTCCTTTGCCTCGTTAAGCGTTCTTACAAGTCAAGCCCGAATCGAACTACTATTAAAAGGGCCGGGAGCAGCCCAACTTACAGGCCCGTAGTCCGTAGCAACTTTGCTAGGGAAAACCTGATAAAAAAAGCTCTATACTCTGTTAAAAAAAACAGCCCTGCACTTTTTTTTTTTGAGAACACAGTACAACACAGACGCTCACAAATACGCACATACACTCACCCCTATGAACGCACGCACGCACACCCTACCCCTATGAGCACCTCTGAAGGACTGAGCCGGCAGATCTTGAGGTTGACGAAGTCACCACAGGCGCCTCGCTGTTGACGGGTACGTCACCTACCACTGAAAGAATAGCGCCGGATAATCCTGGAATAAATCCAGGTAAATGCAAACGCCCATGCCAAGTCTAGGACTTGAACCTGGGTGGGCTGGTTCCACCACAGGGAACCCAACCATCAGAGCCAAGCTCCGTTTGCAACAGCCCTGCACTTTGATGTCAAGCTTTGCATAAACACATTTAGGATCATGACGAAAACAATATGGGGTGCACGATCTGCTCTGCAGCTGCTTTGCCCAATCCATTGGGAAGATAACATCAGTCTGGATACGATGAAGTTACTTTGGTAACCAAGAAACCGGATGTCCTTGTAAGTTTTTGGCACGCTCAGTTCATCTTGTTCTCTCATGTTTTCCTTCAAACCATGGAAATTTTGTACCTAAATGAGCATGCGGAAGACTTCGATGGAAGGTCTGTAAACTCATGAATGTTTTTGTTCTAGGCCGCTAGCTGCAAGGTTTCACCATATACTTCTTAGATGTGTCTATAGTGGTTTGGCTGTTGATATATATTGACATATTTATTACTTACCGAAGGGCCAAAGGGGTACTGTGGTATTATGTAGATCATGTAATATAAAGCTGCAACCAAGGTTCAAAATGGCACCACCGTGCATCTGTAATTGGAAATATGAATTGTGCAAACAGTTTGCTACAAGTACAACCAAAACTCCTTTGGAATTATCTGTTATATATGATTGAATTTCGAATCATTAAACATCACTTATTCAGAAATACTAAACCAACAAACTCGGTACACCGAAAAGCATGAGTACAGATTGTTGTCCATTTATGTATATCAACCAAAGTCTCAAATCTTCCGCTTGGTACTAATTGAGAATTTCATGATACAACCGCTGACATTCTACTGCCTTAAGCTTTGCAAAATATATTGCCCATACAGGTCCCTGCGATATAAATAAAGTAACAAAAGTGTCAACGTAGAGGGCCACCAGTTTTGCAACAAACGAACAAAACAGCAATCTCAGAGATCAAGACAAAAGCGAACTTACATGGAGTATTGAATGGCCTCGCGAGCAGTGGTCGCAGGTAAGAATGCATCAACAGCAACCTCCTTGTTCTCATTCTTCTTGTCTAAGAGTTGCTGCTAAGGATGCGAACAAATCTACTGTGCTATAGAATGTAAAAAGGAAATAATAAATTGGATTATGCAGGATACAGTCTTCAAAGAAGCGTTTGATCTCCTGGAGGCGGTGAGGTGACAGCTCACTGATGTCATTGTAGTGACGGTATTCAGGATCATCAGCACAAACTGCTATGATCTTGTCATCCTTTTCACCCTGATCACAGACAAATGTGACCTTCAGTAAAAGAAGGAGAAGCAGTGTCGTTCATTTCCCTTCACCGTAATGAGAATGAACACAAAATACCTGGTCAATCATAGGCATAAGGCCAATTGCTCTAGCTCGAAGGAAAGAACCAGGAACAACAGGTTCCTGTGGAGATAAGATTACACAATTATCATTACAGAAGAACATGGGAGATAAGATTACACAATTATCATTACAGAACAACATGATTCCATAATATTAAGCACTGCAACCACAAATAACTTGTTTTGGTGATAAAATGAAAAATAACGTGCACCAGTCCGACACTATGTGGTAAAGGAGTAGCAAGTTCATCATTCTTAAACAGCATGTTAGTTATGTCGAGTAGTTATCCTATCAACGAATAAGATATGTATCATTCCACACCATGACTTCCAATGTAAGTGTGTATCACATACATCAGAAAAGAAGGGGTCAAGAAATATTAACCTGCATCAAGACCAAAACATCCAGTGGATCGTTGTCTTCACACAAAGTCCTTGGAACGAATCCATAGTTATGAGGATATACAACAGATGAGTATAGGATCCGATCAACCTGTCAAATTATGTCAGACATTATGCTTACAAACACGTAGAAAACCACATTTCAATTAAGACTACAGCAGTACAGGACTCAAATTTATATAGCACGATGGCAGAAATACATTATGCTGGGCGTTGCTTTTAATTCCTTACAGAAGTACATATCAAAAACTGAAGATATCATGTTGATCTTCAATTAGAAAGTGATAGTCAGCTACCAAACAATCTTACAAACAGAATACATACCTTAATCAGTCCAGTTTTCTTGTCAAGCTCATATTTTACTTTGCTTCCCTTTGTGATCTCAACAACCTGTCGTGTGATATAAAACAGAATGACTCTTTAATCATAAGTTGCTTGCATTGTAAGGGACCAAGTAGTTTTAGCACCCAATTTACTAGCTTATTGCTGACAAGCAATTTTTGCCAGCAGATTCACGTATCTACATGTTGCATAAGAATCAATGGCAATCATGTTCAATGGATAAACTTATTTACATAAATAAATGTATCACATCTGTTTTGGTTTGAAGGGTAGGAATTCCAAAGGTAATCACTGGACTACTTTAGGGGGGAAATTTTATTCAGGATTATTATTCAAGATTGAATCTGTCCAGCAGAAACTAAACAGTTCCAGTATAAAGATTCAGAAAAGACATGCTCAAGGCAGTGATACCGTGTTATCAACAGATAGTAAACCGAGGAGAGATTGTTGCCAACTAGGATAAATATTAACTGACATTTATCTTGCCAACTACTGAATGTTCCAGGTCTCGGGAGCATTGATGATGACTCTGTTTGGACGATGTACAGTTTTAGTCATATCGTTCTCTGAGCAGAATACATTGATCCATTTGTTAGTACTGAATCTATCTACCATGCTATTTGTACTGCAGATACATTATTTATGCCTATCATAGTAGTGATTAGCCACCATTTCCCGATTCCATCAAACTTAAAGCTCCAGAATACTGATTAGTAGATATCTTCACAGCTCAGAAAGATGCTCCATGGAAGGTAAAGATAGTACTTACAACATTGAACACAGTGGGAGCCTCAGGACCTGCATGCACAACCGAATTAAATCAGCATGCTTATCCGGTCAAGGTATCTGGTAAAGCCAGAACAGGAAACGAGGAAAGTGCCATATCCTCACCAATCTCCAGATCATGCCATGGATGCGCGGCCACGGATCTCCTCGACAGAGACGATAGGATCCTCTCGTTGAGTTTCGGGGTGGGGCGCCTCGTCTGCTCGGTGGCAGCGGCGGTCGGCGAATCCTCTTCACTCATCCTCCTACCAAAAGGAACCACAAATCAGAAATCCACATGACAAAAGGAACCACCATATGTTGTGTCCTGATTGTTATTTTTCTCAAAGCACCCAGTGAAATCTATGAAAAAGATATGTTTTTTTGTTTACTGAAAGTGAAGAACACCAAGCCGAGACATAGTGACACACCCGCGCCTAGCAGCTAACAGGAAGGAACATACAGCCTCTTTCTTTTCATCTAATTTTTTAGAGAAAATGAAGAGGCAGTCCTTGATCCAATGGATCCTAGATTCATGACTATGCCTAGATCGATTCTCCGCGGCATCCTAATCTTTGGCGATAACACGAAGGGATCGAATCGTAGTTCACCGGCGACGAAATCAAAAGAAATCACAGCGGCTCGTACCACCTTGCATGCATCGGATCGACGGGGAATGAAGCCAAGATTTGGATCAAAGAAAATCAGGACCATAGAAATTATCACCTGCGGTTGGAGAAGGCCGGACGGACGGCGAGCAGAGGCGGCGGCGGCGGAGGTGGAAGAAAGTGACCAAATCAGGCTCACTCCGCAGCAGGCGCTTAAAAGGGGAGGGAGTGAATGCTGATTGTTCTGTTTTTATTTAACACCCTATTTTTATTAATTAGTGACAGATCAGCCCCTGAATTTAAATATATTACTGCATAAGGCCGTCCATATATTTTTAGGGGTAATCTTTAACGGTGTGTTTGGTATTTGAACGAAGTGGAATGGAATGGAACCGTTCCATTCCAGTGGAATTGAACCGTTCCATTCCGTTTCATTCTCGCGTTTGGTTGTGACCAAATAAGTGTAATGGAATTGCCACTGGGACCCACTAGTCAGCACATGTCAGCCTCCCTAATCCTATTCTTCCCCAAACGCCTCCCTAATCCCCTTCTTCCCCAACCGGAATGGAACCCAGCGGAGCAGTTCCAGCTCGGCGGCGTTGCGGCGGTGAGGGTACGGGTTGGCGAGGCGGAAGAGGTCGGTGTGGGCCGGGAGGACGCGCAGGAGGTAGTCGTCGCCTCGTCGGGGAGGCCGAGCGGGCCGCGCAGCGCGGCGAGCTTGGAGACCTGGAGGCGGCGGCCGCGGGCGAGCATGAGCAGCCGCGCGAGGCGGTCGGCCATGGCCGGCTCGGACGCGGCGACGGCGGCCTCCTCGGCGTCCACGAGCTCCGCCATCCGCTTGGTGAAGCCGAAGCAGAGCTCCCCGCCGCTCCCGTGCAGGCCGTCGCCGGTGAAGAGGTCGAAGCAGGATGGGTACTTGCGCAGCGGGACGGGAAGCGGAGGAGGAGGCGCTTGATCTGGTTGTTGACGATCCAGCGCCGGTTGCGGCGGAGCGCCGCCTCTAGCGCCGGGTCCTTGGGAGACGACCACCGCCCCATGGCCGCGCTTCAGCGGCGGCGGCGGCCGGCAGGACGGGGTAAATGCGAGTCGTTGGGCTTTGTTTTGGGTTGATGCTCAGTAGGCCCATTTTTTCTCTCCTTAATCGCTCGCGAACCAAGTGGTTCCTTCGATTTGGTGGGACGACCCGGTTCCGAATCTTACCGGAATATTCCTTCGCGCGAATCAGTTGGTTCTCGTTCCAGTTACCTACCAAACACGTGAATCACTCCCTGGAACGGGTTGGACCCGTTCTATTCCACTTGGTGACACATACCAAACACACCCTAAGGGCGTCGTATCCTATGCATCCAGCACGTTGGTGTATCCCTGCATCCGAAGCGGTTCAGCCATCCGATTAAAATCGTGCGTTCCGGCTCAATCCCACACAATTTTGCACTAAAGCGCCCGCATTCAAACCGTGTATTATGCAAAATTAACCCCTAAACACGTCCAACCCCCTGTCTTACCCCTGAACAACACACGTTTGGATATATCAATGGCGGCGCCGACGAGCTCCACGATCCCCAGTTGCCGGGAGCGAGATGCGATTCGACAGCCTCGACGCGATCTGACGTACTCTATTCCGATCAAAGATTACCTCTTCGCGCTGCCGCCTTCTCGCTGGTCCTTGACGCCGAGGCCGCCGGCGTCCGGGGCCTCTGCACCGTCGTCGTACAGTGCACGCTCCTCCGATGGTGGTGACCTACTCCTCAGGACGGCGGCTGGCTACAAACTGATGTGGGCTGCTACTCCCTTGCATGGCAACAAGGCTAGCTCAGGAAATTGGCCGCTGCTACAACTCTGAATTTTTCATTTTTCCTGTGTGTACTGTTGCCGACCCTCTCCATAGCAACGAAGCTAGCTCATGAAATTGGCCGCCTGCCACAGCTCTGAATTTTCCCTTGTTCCAGTGTACTGTATCTAGTACTTGTATTTTCCTCTGAATTGCATTTTTCTCTTTGTTGGGTGTGCCTGTAGCTTAGGATCTACAATGTGAATGTTAAACACTGGCGATTATTTATTTTTTCAGAAAGGAGTGAATGTAATATTGTGAATGGAAATATCAGAAAGAACAATTGCTTCTGCTCTAACGTGAGGTTACTGTAACTGAGTCAGGCCATATAGCATCAGAGTCATGATAGTCATCGTATCCTGGGATCTAGTGCTAGAATACAAGCAAAGATAATTTGTGTTTGGTCCCAACTGTTAGTCTTTTCTTGTATCACACTTGATTTGCAGCCACGAGAATCTGTAACCGACAGGACGAGCTTGTAGTGTAAGCCGACGGATCGCAGATGTGGCCGCCAGCAGCCTCAGCATCAGGAATGGGCGACGGCACGAGGCTGGCCACAGAACTTTCGAGGGACGGGGAGCATGGAGACTGGCCATGGTCAATTGGTCATGGATCTGTACCGGGTTTGGGCCAGCACAAGCATGGAGCGAGGGATCGGGCTGGGGCCATCGAGTGGCATCCCGCTTCTGGTGACGGCGAGCGCGCATGCGGCCGCCGGTAGCCTCGGCTTCCCGCGACGGCGACCTCTCAGACACTCTCACCGGTAACATCGAGGAGACGGGGATTGATGCGATTCAAGTTGTAATATTTTCGAAGGTTTGGGGAACTTAACAAAATTAGAGGGCTGGAAGCGGGCGGTTTAGTGCAAAATCGCCTACAATGGATGTAGGTTGTACGATCTTGATCGGCCGGCCATTAATGTTTTGGATGCATGGATACAGAATAGCACCGGATGCATAGGATACGACGCCATCTTTAAGTGCCTGGTGTGCCACTATTTTTAGGGTTAATATTTCAAAACACAAGAGCAAAAGTTTGGAAAGCAAAAGGGGACCAAATGGATAAAAAATGGTCATGTCCATCTCAATGAAGAGAACACAAGCATTCTTTTGTCAATCTAAACTGCCACTTGCACTAAAGTACTAATGAGCAACTACCATGTGCCACCTCTATCTCACTGAATTTAAATATTTGCCTTGCCTCTTTGAAAAGATTGCTAACATATGGCTCAGTCAATCTAAAATGAAGTAGTTAATGTCTTTCATGCCGCAATTATGGAAGCCTAAAAATAATTTGTGCTTAATATATGGAGAAATTGAGTAAAGCAAAGAAGGATGCAAACTGGTAAATATAACATGTCTTTAACAAACGATACCCTCTCACACATCTTATCCTAATCACGTCGGTTACGGCCTCGTCTCCACGTCGGCTTCAGAAAAATTGACAATCTACGATTGACAATCACGAAACACCTTGGCATGCAGCCTTACGGCGTCAAAGATGCAGCCGCATCAAGGGGCACACCATGACGGATCAGGAGGCAAGAGGGGCATCCTTGAGAAGCACAAGCGGAGCAAAACCTTGTGACGTGGCAATTAGGCCCAACAGAGTCGACGTAGCCGCACCGGGAACCACCAAAGTTCAGCGACATGGTCAGGCGATCTCAGAGGGGATCACCGATGTGATCTAGGGTCATGTGTCGGGGAAAGAAGAAACATTGAGCGTCGCCTCTCATCGTCGTCCAGAAACCCCCGCACATGACCTCTATCGCCCCACACGAGAGGGCCTCCGCATGTAGAAGAACATCATGCCACCCCCTTGGTTGTGGGCCTGCCACCACAGCGGCTCGGGCTTTCGACAATAGGAGAGGAGTGAGCCGACGCGCAGTGTGTTGGAAGTGGCACGACGAACAAGAGCAAAGGGTTTTCTCTCATTGATTCGCATCCGAGGTCGGATTTCATTTAAGCCATGGGTATTTGCAGTTATTAAGCGATTCTCACATACTATATAGCAGCGACCATTTTCTTCGGATACCATGCATATCGTCTCTCTAAGTCATGCATATTTGTGTGAGTGCATAAGGAGCAAACCTGCATATTCTTCTCGGTTAGCACTCGAATGGAAGTGAAGTGGCATCATCTGTGAGCGATTACTTTGGAATGAGGTTTGTAAGTCTCTAGAATTTCTCCAAGAAAAAAATCAATTAGTGATATGGAAAAATTCAGCTTTTTGTTAGAAATGTTTGAGACTTGCCTTTTTATTCTACTAATAATTTAGATTGAAAATTAAATTTTTTTATACAAAATACTTAAAAAAAACAGTTTGAATAATCTGCAAAAACAAATCGGCTTATTTGGACGAATCGTTTGGGGGATTCATCAATTTCTTGATTTCAACACTGTTTGATTTGTTATTTCTTTTTCCTGCCCCTGTTTCTGTGTAACTATCCCGTCTATTCATAGCTTACACACACACATACATAGATATTTAGTTAGCCTATGCTGGTTCCTCACCCCGAGCTTTCACCGTGTACTCTTGTACGATGATTCTCTTAATTAAAGAAATCAGCGCGGGCTGTGTTTCGTCAAAAAATCAATTCTTGATTTCGGGTCCGTTTGTACTCAAAGTTGAAAGTTTCCATAAAATATAAAAAATCTATACCTAATAATAAAAGCATTAAGCCTTCTTCTCGTACGTCGTTGAAAATACCCTAAAGTTCGCACAAATTACCCACCACTGCCACCCATAAGCCATGTAGCAATTCGTTTTTTCCTTTCTCGTACGTCCTACAGCCTCGCCCGCTCGCGTGATCAAACTTCGACCGAAGTGGGCTTCTGACCGTAAAAAGAAAAAACCGCTTCTTTCGTAAAGGGAGTCCTCGTACGTCCTGTTCCAGCCCGCTCCGCCCCGATCAGAAACACCACAACACGTCTCATGCATGAGAGCGTCTCCACCGGGACCCCTCAAACAAGTGTCCGGCACCCTCCAATTGATCCTTGTTTGAGGGGTGTCGGACACACGTCCGGACAAAATTTAGAGGGTGCCCACAGCGGCATCCTCCAAAAGCACCCCCAAAATCTGAACAGTGTACTAGTCATTATCACAAACACCTTGTGGGGAGGTTTGCAAAGGATGAACTTGGCGAGAAACAAATTCAGCTGAACGAATTTCAGCTAGCAAACACATACCAACAACAACACATATTCAGCTAACACAAATCTTGGCAAAAACAAGCAAAAACCTGAAGAAAGATTCAGCTACAAGAACTCTGTCGCGAGAAAGGCATGGTCTGCGTCCTCCTTTGCGAGGCGAACTCCATGGCTGTCGCCATGGGCTCGGGTGAGGCGAGAGGCACTAGCAAGCACAAACAGCAACGCAAGCACGACACAACTACCTGCTAGCACAAACACCACGCATCCCACATGTGTGGAAGAGCACGAAGCCAAGAGCAGCAAAGTTGTCATCAAGAAATCGATCGAAACACAAGACGATTTACCGGTTGCCAAATGAACAAGGAAATCGATCCAAGCATCAGCACACCACCTCCCCGATCTGAACTCTGAACCGGCCTAGCCCAGCACACCACCTCCTCGTTCTGAATTCTGAACCTCCCCGATATGAACTCTGAATCAATCCAAGCGGGTGTGTGCACGGTACTAGCAGGCCGAGGCTCACTGGCCAGCCAACCCTTAGACGCGCGGGCGAGCTTGGCGAGGCCAGCCATGGAGCACGGCCAGTTGCACGACCTGACCGTGGCCAGCCATGGAGCACGGCCCAGGAGCCTGCGCAGACGCCGCACCTGACCGTGGCCGCCCGCATCAAGCCATGGCCGAGGGAGGGCTGGTCCTGGACATGCCCCGGTCTCCCGCATCCAGCTCGTCCACGACTCCACGCGCGGTCCGGATCTAGACGGTGGCTTGCCTTGCCGCGGCTACAGTAGGGCCTTGCCTTGCGCGGCGGCGACCTCGGCTCGGCGGAGGTCCACCACCAACCGGCTTCGATGCGCTGCTCCTCTCACGGAACTCGACGGCGAGGTGGAGACCAGATCGACGCCGCGGACTGCTCGCCGCCACCGTCGGCCTCGAGCTCCTCCGATTGCTCGACGACGAGTCGCGGCGGCGCCGGCCTCTCCGGTATGAGCAAGGCTACGGTGGCAGAGCCAGGGCAGGAGGGCAGAGCGCGGTGGGCAACGGCGGCATGGTCGTGGAAGAGAAGCAGCGGGAGGAAGAGAAGTGGCTGACATGTCGGCCAGTGGTTGCAATTGATGCCCGTATGGATGTCCGACACCCTAGAGGGCCTCCAAGCATGCTATAGAGGCTTTGAAGGTGCCGGACATATTTTTGCTCCAAACTCACTTTTAGGGTGTCCCGGTGGTAATGATTTTTGTGGTCCGAACCCCTAAAGAGACTTTGAAGGGCCATTTAGAGCTCCCGGTGGAGATGCTCTGAGTCTACCTCGGTCTGGCAGCCAACTCCGCGCGGCAGCACCACCCAGATCCCTTGAGGTAAGCACATACTATGAATGATATTTTATTATTAGCTTACTTGTATCCGGGAAGAGAAACTGGAGCCCCTGAAAATTGATATATACGATTATCCTACTATTCGATTATTGAATGATTATAGGGAAAGAAGCAGAAAGAACCAAAGGAGGGCTAGAACTATAGGTCCCTGCACACTCAAATGCATGCCTGATTATAGCCTTCCCGGTACATAGTTCAATATACATTCATTTAAATTTAAATTTGAACAATATCAATACTTTCAAACAACAAATGAGTTGAAATTTAGCTGATATTTTATCTGCTCACGCGTGTATTTATTTCTACTACTCCAGATTGCCCACACCGATATCAAAATAGCTGCATCCTCTTGCTTGACTACATAGTGATCTACAAAATCATATGCCCATGTATACATGATGTGAGTTTAAAGCAATTTAATTTCCAGCTGCATATGCCAAATTATTTATTGTATTTGAGAGTACATAAAATTAAGGCAATAAAACTAACATTTAAGATGAAAGGGCAAATTGAGCCTAGGATTATATTTTTTGTTGTTCCAACGTTCTTTTACACAAAATTTTCTTTCACTCCCGTTGCAACGCACGGGCATGTTTCCTATTATACATAAAGAATACACTTCACGGGGATATTTAGCCTTTGTCGATTAATATTTTGATAGATTTGTCCAAAACATTTTTATGCGGGCAGTGGTTTGTTGGAGAGTAACTTACTCTTTCACGACTTGAGATGAACAACGAATTACTGGTTTTTTTTTTGGCTTATTTGGATGAATGGTTTGAGGGATTCACAAATTTCTTTATTTTGGTCTAGTTTGGCAAAGGGGAGGAAGAGACAAACCAGCATGTACGTACATACGTAATTACGTGAACAGTATACACGCATCAGTACACGTCTACGGACGCCACTGCACACATAGATGCTTCACCACGTGCCCCCCCTGTCTCCACTCTCGTGCTCATTTTCATCCATCTTCTTCGACAAAATGGTTAAAACGAAATGGAGAAGAAGCATCCAATGCTGTTTTTTCACCTACCTTCTTGTTTCTTGGTTGCTCACTCATGGCGTAAGGAGAAGCCATTTCACTCATTCAGCTCAGTAGCCCGCTCCAGCTCGTAAAATACTCCCAGTCAACTCACACCCAGCAGCAAAAGAAACCAAAGAATCTGCATCGATGGATCGGCAGCAGCACCACCGGCTGGTGACCGGAATGCCGCGCGAGTCCGCGCTCCCTCCACCGGACGCGCTCCCCCCATCCTCCTACATCGCCGGGGGCGGCGGCGTGGACGTGGTGGCGCGGGACGCGGCGGCGCAGGCGCTGGGCGCCGTCATCCAGCTGCACTTCGACAAGACGGTGGAGAAGAAGCGGTCCGCCGACGCGCAGAAGCAGGAGCTCTGGCGCCTCTTCCTCGCCTTCCTCCTCGTCCTCTCCGTCGTCCTCTCCGCCGTCGCCACCTCGCCGCCCGCGCGGCTCCAGTGCCGCCACCTCTGGGCGCCCGCGGGCTTGCTCTCGCTGGCCCACCTCGCATTCTACGCCGCCGTCGCGCACCACCTCCGCTGCCTCAACGGCTTCCGGTCCGTCCCTTCGCTCCATTCATTCGCTTGCTTCCGGATGGCTTGAAGCTTGGCTGATCTTGGTGAATTGCAGGTACCAGCGGCGGTGCCACAAGCTGACGCTGGCGCTGGCGGCGGACCGGCTGCGGATGCTCAAGTCGGCGGGCGAGGTGGTGGCGGCGGCCGACGTGGAGGTGCCCTACCAGGAGCCGCACGAGAGCTACCTTGCCAAGTTCAGGCGCAGCTGGGCGGTGCACTTCGCCTTCCTCATCGCCACATTCGCATTCTCCGTCGCAGCCGCCGTCGCAATCCTCTGCTTCTAGCTTCTCACCATTATTATTAGCTTCTGAATCCGTTCTTCTGCTGCTGTCACCATGAACTGAATCGATTCTCGCCTCTGCTCACCAAGAACTGAATCGATTGCTGAATCGACTGTGTTGTGTTTTTAGTGCCAGAATGTTCAGAGTTACTAATCGATGTTGCCCACATTAATTGTCAGTGAGATCTTGCTTGGTGCTACCAACATCATGATTCCGACCAGCTCTAGCTTTGCACTTGGCCTAATCATAACACCGATGTGACACCACATCCTTGAGACACAATTGGCTCTGTCAATCACATATCTTGTGTAAGCAGAGACATATGGTACTAGTCGTATACAGGACTCGAAATCAAGGAAGATTTCACTCAACTTATGTGGGTCACAGGGATCCCCCATCAATTCATCATAATTGTGTTCAGACAAGTTCTTTTTATTTCTCTCTATAGAAATTAAAATGGAATGAATCCATGGTTCACATCTTACTACAACTGTACTGGCACATGTTACAACACAGCCTCCTTCCATGTCGCTGGAGGTTGATTGAGTATATTGGCTAGAATATCATCAAATGAACGCTGAAGAAAAGAAACAACTGATTCATGGAAAGCTCTCCTGGGAGCTTCCAGTTCATCATGCTGGCAACAGATGAAACGGTTCCTGCGTTCCAGGTCAGCATCCAGCTGACATTGTTGTTGGCAAGCTGCAGAACACCATCCATGGAACCAACAGTAGGGTTAGGCGGCCTTGAGGACGGTGCAGAGTGAGTTATAAGCGTTGACGCAGAGCTTAAACTTCTCCTCGGCAACGGCCTACACACATATGTAAACAGCACATCCTCTGTGAACATCTGCATCTTCTCACGTGGATCTAAGACTGACAGTTCGTAGCGGTTTGTGCTGTTGTTTAAATCGCACAAGAACTGAACTGGTTTACCTGTGAAGAGCCCGGGTGCTTGTCAGGGTGCCACCTGAGAGCAGATGTGCGGAACCTGCAAGAACACCACAAGTAATCCAGGTGAACACCATAGGACTGCTAAAATTTGTAACAGTGCCAATACAAGCAAACATTTGAGGAGCAATGCCAAAGGGTAAACTCACGCTGTTTTGACATCATCTAGGGTTAGAGGACCACATGGTGGTAATCCAAGGGTGACCCTGTGCACATGTGAGCCGACGCCGGCTGTTTCAGAGATGTCGTCGTCGTCGCTTTCGTCTTCACTGTTGCTTACAACCCTTTGTCTTCGTGATTCACCGGCCCGTCTGAATCCAGACGATGAATCTCTGAAGTGAAAATCCTCCCATGACATGTTGGACCAAGTAAAACCACGGTCCTCACCAAACATGGTTTCGAAAATATTTTCAGGATTCACATGACGCGTCTCGTAGAAAAAGTTGTAGAACTTCGCCTTGTCCCTCTTGTCTGCAAATAAGAACATGCATATTTAAGTGTAGTTTTTTACGGTATGAAAGCTACTTGAAGTAATCTGTATGCTGCACGACACAAATCAATGCTATATAACCCGTGAAAGTTCAACAAAGGACTGTAACGAAATAGGAAACCACATAATGTAATGCCATATATTCCGGACCCATGTAGTTGAGTTGTAGCAGTTGCTTGGCAGTATATTCTCGCGTAGTTTCCAATTAAATAAATCCTATCCTGATATGTAACTATACAAGATATACAGAAAAGGCAATACCAGACATGCAAACAGCTTAATAGAAATCCTATGGGACCACTTGACTGATATAAAAACTACACATAAAGTTCAGAAATGCTAAAGGACCACACTGATATTTCCAAGGAAGCATTGCACCAAAAAGCAAAAAATGCATCCATTGTGCTAAGAGGGAATCATACGCTTTCTTTGATGGTGTACTCCTTGTCCAGATTTTGCTGAATTGTGATCCTGAGGTCTTTTTCTGAAGGTTTGGAACCGTGGCAGATCATGCGAATTAGCAAAGCTGCCCACACTTCCATCCTGGAGGGAACACAAGTGCATCACAAACTTGAGATACCATATCAACAAAAAATGGATGGTGGCTATTGTTCCAAACTCTTATCCTTGTAGAGCCTTAGTTATCCCAGGCGAGGAAGGATAATGAAGTTCAAATGAAACCTCAAACAGAAATTTCACCTGTAGAAGAGGTGATGACTTTCCATATAGAAGGTAATTTTTTAGGGCCTTCTTTCCTTCTGCTCGTTTTTGACGAACAACGTATCTCTCACATTTCTGTTAAGAATTAATACCCATGAGAACTATTTTAAAAGATCCATTGTCGAATGCTAACTAATAATAGTAAGGCAGTTTCCAAGTGCAAGTCATATAACGATTTTACTCTCCACGTGATGAATCGAAATTGGTTTGGCTACAAAACACATGGCAGAAAACGAATGGATAACACAACTAAAGCTGCTCAATTTCATTTTCAGCAAAACATAAATATTATCAAGTCTGTTTAGTTGCATGAGTATGCAAATATCCTAAGGACAAGTATCGAATAAATTTATCTTAGTACTGAACTGTGGCATCTAACTACTCCCTCCGATCCTAAAAAAGTGACGTGAGTTGTACCTAAAAGTTGTACGTGATCAGTACATTCCCAGCGACATTTATACTGGACCGGAGGGAGTATATAATTCCTTAGTATCTAGCTATAAAATTGTGACATCAAGTTAAACTGCTGATTTGAGCCTCTGGACTTGAAGTATGTTTGATATTGGTGATACCCATGTTCCCAAATCAGATAACAGTAGACATACCTTGGATAGCTTCCTTTCTCCATGCTCATGCTGCATAGTGAATTGGCAGCAGGAAATTAATGTTAGTATACTAGGTATAGATCTACGGAATAATAAGAACCAAAGTCATACTGGAAATTGTAAATCATGTGGAACCCTAGGCAAAGAAAAATTGAAGTTCATGTATCGCGCTGCTTCACATGTTATAACTACTTGAAATGGGGACTGAAATCAGAATACAGCAAGTTTATTGTTTAAGGACAAGCCAAATGTGCAACACTGAAACCCAGCTGCCATATGCAATCAAGATGTCGGTGTTTCAATATTCAGAATTGGGAATTTATGTGTTTATTGCTTAGTTTCGGAACCCAAAACTGTATGTTGCAGAATAAGCATCTACCGGAAGCAGCAGCAGCAGTGGTATGAATTTACCTAACAATACAAAATCCAACAAGCTGGGCATTGCTAGAGATTACAACTGAACATTTGCTAGAGCATCTATCGAAAGCTACTAGTTACAATTATCGCCAGACATAGTGATCCATTCAGCCACTCAGCAAACCGAATTGATCATCCTGCAAACTGAAACGAGGACGAAAAGGGGAAAGGGAAAATCAAGGCGGGCACACCTTACAATCCCACTTGGACTTCCACTTGGCGTGCGCGACGGGCGTGGAGTGGAACGACGCCGCGGCGAAGAGCTGGCTCCGGAGGCCGGGCAGGCCCTTGCTCCACGAGGCGGCGTGCATCCCGGCTGGCGGGGGACGAATCTCCGGCTCCCCTTGCGCCCAAGAGGGGAAAATGGCGATCGAGAGAGACGAGGAGGATTCAAGCTGGCATATGGGCGGTGGCCTCCTTGGATGCGCCTCCGCCGCTGGAATTTTTGGGCAAAGACCGCACCTTTCTTCCCCGTCTCTCGCCGGCGGCCGCTTTTTTTCTTCTTCTCCTACCCACGCACCTGGGAGAGGAAGCTGATACAATATGGGCCTGAAGCTAAGCCCATTAGTTTATGGATACCATAACCCAGGCCTGAATTAACCACTCCGAGCCCGGCCCGGTAAATTCGTTACGTACGTTCCCTGCGGGAGGCGGAGTCGCGATCGCCGCCAGACGTACAGATCGACCGACATGCTTCCGTCGGAAAATCGCAGCGGCCGTCCGGCCATCGCCGCCGCCAACTCCGGTGACGTGGCTCCACTATGGTCTTCTCTCCCCACGGATCTGCTCGGACTGGTCGGCTGGCGGGTGTTGGCCGGGGACCTGCTGGACTAAGTCCGGTTCCGCGCCGTGTGCACGGATTGGCGCGCTAGCACGCTCTGCCCGCGGGGGCGTGGCATCATCGATCCACGGTTCCACCCGCGTCGGTGGATGCTACTCCACGAGGGTCACGATGTCCACCCGGCCGACGGCAAGAAACGCTTCTTCAATCCCTCCAACGGATCATTCGTCTGCGTTCGGCTCCCGCTCTTAACTAGCCATCGTGTCCTTGTGTCGGTCGATGGCCTCCTTCTCCTGCAGTCGGAGCACCGTCGAGACATTGACGCTATGGTCTTGCTCATTCACCCCTTCACTGGTGATGTCGTGAAGCTCCCTCCTCTCATGCCCCTCTTGGAATCCTACTGGGCGATGGTTCCTGATATGGGGCGATATGCTTGGGTGCCTCTCGACTTTGTTGCATCCGTGGGCGTGAGCGTAGATGGGACGACAACGGTCATGATCGTGCATCACTATTTGAGGTATGTATTTTTCGCTACCACCAATGATAAGCATTGGAGTGTTTCAACTTGGAACCTCCCACTCTTCTCCAAGCTAATATCATTCCAAGGGAAGCTATATATCTTGGAGCATCCCACCACATGTAGCGGCGGACAACAGATTCTGCAACTCGATCCACCTTTCCATGAACATGGCATGACGATGTCGCCTTCTTTAATGCCACCCACTTTGTTCGCCACGTGCCCGGAAGCAGTGGCGGAGGCAGAATTCAGTCACGCCCCGGGCTAAATGTATCCAAGGAGTGGCAATTAGTGGTAAACAGTGATAAAAATGCTACAGTAGTGAACAGTGTTACAAAGGATTTCAGTGTCACACCCAGGGCCATGGCCAGGGTGGCCCGGGGCCTGGCTCCGCCCCTGCCCGGAAGGCAAATGTCTCGGCTTCTTCGATCTAGCCGAATGTGAATTGGAGATCCTAGTGTTTGGTTTGGGGAGTAATAAAAACACTCTACTGGTTTACAAACTAGCTGATCTTGTCATGCGAAAATTTGCCCCAGTAACAACCATCGGAGGTAATACTATATTCCTCGATATCAAAACAATTCCGGGTGTCCCGAAGGGTGATTTATACCTTTCAAGGAGCATGACTAGCAGCTACAGGTCGATGCCTACCACTACCAGCGACACGATCGTATGGTTCCATCACAATTGTCTTTGGCAGTACCACCTAAATATCGGTATATCATCGCGGATAATGGGTGGATGTGTCTATGATAGTTACAGCGGCAGGTGCACTTGTGGCCTCATTTACCACATCTACGACTGCTGCCATTGCCCTGACAAGAAGGTTAGCTGGTATCTATTCAACATTTAGTTGTTTTTCGGCTTGAGCAAGTGCTGTGTACCGTGGGTGAGCTCACATATAAATGTATGAACAGGATTATACGTAGTTCTCTGGTATGATTCATAATGGATGGAATGTGAAAATAGTGTATTACGTCGTACCATACTGGGTACTCCTAATCTGTATTGAATTCAGTTGTACGTTATCCTTATGCACATTATACATGAGCAGTCATGAAATCATCTACTGATAGTTCCGAGCAGATACAAAGTTCTTACTCATTAGATTGCCTCACTTGTCCTCTCCTCTAGAAGTTAAATTCTTTCGACTTTTCATCCGATGAAGTAAAACTTGACTACAGTTGTACCCGCAATACTGTATTTGATTAATTCAGAAAATTTCGAGAAATTATGATTTGTTTTTTCAAGATTCACTATAATTTGGACATGCTATGTCAGGAGTGTAATGCTCTAAAAAGTTCTTCCAAATAATATAAAGCATTCATAAAATATTTACGGATAGTTTTTAGAATTTTCAGACTTTTTATTTTGTAGTAAAAACTATCAAATTTCAATAGTAATTATTAAAAATTAAATTTCTAGAATAGTTACAGTGTATTTGATTTATTGGATTTTTCTGAAAAATTCTAGAAACTGAAATTATTTCTCATGTGCTGTCTAGCAGGTTTACAGTTACTCTATACTTTCTCCTGCTCATCCGTTGATCGACTCGTGAGTTGTCTACAAAATTAGGAAAATCACACGTGAAAAGCTTGTACCTTTAGTCCCTAGAGATTGTTTTAGACCGTGCATGTATTTTTTGATTGTTTAGGGGCGATGTGGTGTGATGCTTTTTTTAGTTGAGCTACACACGAGGTGATTTTATTTACGAAACCTCGAAAAGGGTGGGGAGCCCCCAGTTGCATTATAAAAGAAAAGAGTTGATCCAGTTAATTATGGAACCAGATCGAAAAACCATACATCACACGGTTAACTTCCGGAAACCGGCAAACACCACGCACTACAAATCATGGAACGTCCTCCGTGCATAGCGTGAATTTTGAATTTTAGCCGAAAAGGAAGCCTATAACAAAACCATCCTAACAAGATATTTATTGTCTTTTGCTCGTTGTTTTCGGAACTTAACTTCCGCATCACTAGATTTCGTACTACGTACTGATCAGTTCACCCTCCTTAACTTTTTATGCACTAACTAACAAGGTCCTATGACATTGACTAGATCCAGACTTCTTTGTAGATATGTTATACTCCCTCCGTCCAATAATAAGTGTTTCAAGTTTGCTCAAAAGTGGATGTATGTAGACATGTTTCATGTATAGATACATCCACTTAGATACATCCACTTTTGAGCAAACTTGAAACACTTATTTTTGGACGGAGGGAGTACAAAATAGGAAAGGTGCGCGATGGCTGCTCCGTCGCCAGCCTAGTGAGTACATCAGGTGAACCTCGTTGGCCTTCTACTATCAGTGGTCGTCCCCAATTAGTTTTTACCGTAACGCAAAGCGCTCTGGTGAAATGCCCAATAATTTTAAGTATGTTCCCTCTATCCTTTTCACTGCTGCTACTGATTTTCCTCGGCGTTATCTAAATTTTTTTAGCACATATGTTCTTAATAATGCTAAGCAAGTGGCATTTTTTTCTTAAGTTTCCCTAACCCATTCTCGCTCACCGTGGCTGGGATAATCATTCTTGCTGCATGCCATATGACCCTTTAGGCCCCGCTTGGGAACCGGGTAGATATCTACCTCCGTAAAATACGACGGGATCTGCTTGTAAATTACGGGTCAAACTTGGTCCGTGTTTTTTTCCGGCCCATTTACGGAGCAAATACTGCTCTTCCAAGCGAGGCCTTAGGATATGTCTTACGGTGTTCCTCAATTTTGGTGATTTACTAATAGTCCATAGATAACCAAAACCCGAAACAAGTACTAGTAAACCCAAAACTTCACACAAACAAGTTTTTTGTTTCTCCAATTCTCCCCAAAACAAGTACTCCGAGGAACTTTATAACTGCCTGGGCTAGAAACTTTCGGCCTCGCACACTCCGGAACCCAATATAGCACGTCCACAAGATCTGGGCCTGTCGCGCGGAAATCGAGACAAATTGATCGAGAGACGATGGGCTCAATACGAAAGCACGTCGCCTGGCCCATCAGGTTGGTAGTTTCCCAGTCGGATTAGGTCTCATCCCACGGATCGCCTGGCCCATCATCGTCTGGTATATAGCTCTGATCTCTTGCCTGCCACACACACACAGACAGTCGAGCCAGCTGATCGACGACGACGATGGGGTCCTTCTTCTCTTCTCCCGCCGACGATGCCGCCTCCGACGACTGCAGTTCCAGTTTGCCGGGAAAAAGATCAAGTGCCGCCCAAAGACTAAAGTGAGATCTCTTCCTCCCGTTTGAATTTGAAATTGTTCCTAGTTGTTGTGTTTTGAATGACGAACGAACGGCCGATTGTCACTGTTAGGCAGTACGACCTCCGACTTGCATCTATGTTTGCCTTCCGTGCCCTCTTGCGCTACAACCTCAAGAACCCGGTATGTACGCTCATTCCTCTGCATTCTTCTACACTATTACAGAGTAGTGTTTCTTGATTAATCTTGGACATCTGTAATGATTGAGAGATGCATATAAGTATACTAGTTGAAATTGGCGCGTCGGCACGCCGCGCCCTTCATGAAAAATATTATATATGATTTGTTCTCTTATTTTAGTGGCACAATGTATATTGTAAATAGGTTTTGGAGGTGGTGGTGTAGTGTATTGTACTTTTGACAACTGGTAACAAAATTGACATAGTACAGTTCAAGTTATGGCGGTGTTACCGTAAGTAAAAATATATATGGATACTTATGACCAAAATAGGTGCCAGCCATTAGAATGTGGGATGAAGAATTCCAAAGAATTTTGTTGGTTTTTTTTCATTTTGTATCTATAGTTTGCATTATTGTAGTTAATAAGGAAAAAAATGGCCTGATTCAGATCGAGTACCTTGCTTACAATATGCAAATCTTCAGATTCAGAACCTTGCTTTTCCTGTTTTTGCAACAAAAGCTTCAGAAGTGAGGAGTTGGATAAATAATACATTATTTAGTACTGCAAAATGTCTTTTAGATTTCAGCTATAGAACTTGAATACGTGGACTGTCATGATTGTCATAACCTTTTCTACTTCTCTGCTTCTTGCTATGCCATTGCGACGCTCTTGTTTTTCTGCCATGGCATCCTATGCACAACAACTTTTTATTATTAGAACTGGCCCATATACATGTGTATTGAAACATTGGTCTTTAGAAGCAAATAGCTAATATCTCACAGGAATAATAAATATATTGGAGAAATGAAATAGTAAGAGATATAAGAGTCAAGAGGCTAAAGCAAGGCGAGGTTGCAACTCCGTGTCCATCGTTCGGCATCAAGAATACGTGTGGGCGTCAGGATCCTCTTATTCATTTTTCATCTACTCTCTTAGCTGAACATTTAACCATAAAGGATGTCACAATTTCAAATGCAAAAGAAGTGACACTAAAACATAACAAATTTACTAACTATCACATTATTTTCTTAACTATTTGATTGGAGTTTCCAATGATGTAATGGTCATCCCAAATTGCCTTTCCATCTATTTTCACAATAAAATAACTTACATATAAGCACACTCGACAATGCATATGGTGTTGCCATACGAAATAACCTGTGTAACATACACGAAATCCTCCCTTTTGCAAGAAAATTTAGAAATTTTATAATTCTGCCATAGTATCATCTAATCTGCAAATATAATATACATAGAATCTGAAAATTTGCATATCCCACATCTAATTTGCATATTTCACATACCTAATCATCTTTTTTGGCAAATATCACATACAAACAGTCATCTCATTTGTAAACTAGCATATAATACAACAGTCATCTCATTTGTAAACCCAGCTTGATTCTGAATTTATACTAATAACTAACAACGCTGACACAAAAAATAGAGGGCATGCTATTTCCTCTGTTTTCATATACATCTCATTTATATGAGCAAGCATGTACAACAATCAACTATCCAGATAGAGAAATTAAAGTATGATCAGAATGCAGCGAAACACGATACCAATGTTGTTGTTTTGACAACCTACACATTAAAAATCACAATGTGGACAACTTTATGCATAAGAAAACATCACATATGCTGTAGAATGTGTCATGAAATTTGAGGCTGCATAAGAGTGCCTACATTATTAGGTGCTATATACCTAGTTAGTTGGCAGACCTGGAGACATATTGGTAGGTAACCTGGTTCCGAATCAACTATTTCATCCTATACAAATTTGGCATACTACACCTACTACAGTCACGGTACATAGGCAATGCAGTCTGGTTAGCATAGAAATAAGTACATTCCAAGTAGGAGAAAAGCAGAAGTATAAGGTCGAGAGCATGAAGTGTAATGTGGTAATAGTAGAGAGAATCAACATCAGCTCAACTCAGCACACAAGTTTTTTAAAGTAGATAAAAGGGATAAACCGAGTTAAATCCCAGGGAAGAATATTATCTACATAAGTCGAGAGCATGAAGTGTAATGTGGTAATAGTAGAGAGAATCAACAGCAGCTCAACTCAGCACACAAGTTTTTTAAAGCAGATAAAAGGGATAAACCGAGTTAAATCCCAGGGAAGAATATTATCTACATAACATTAATACTATTGGCTCAAACATTGCAAACTATGCAGAAATCAGTATGCAATAAGCACTTCTTTATTCCTTGACCAAATGTGTTAGCTTAGGATTACCTCCTAATACATGATAGCAAACAATATTCAACTATTTGTATAGACATGATGTTCAAATGTTCTCTCGTGCAGTATGACGGCTTGTTGGTGAATACAGAAAACTGGAAAAAGGAGAGACAATTCCGAAAAAAATCTAAGAGCATACGGTGATTATGTAGACAATAAACATCCAGGGAGAAAACAATTGGCAATGGGTTATCCAAACTAACCAGACTATGCAAACACAAATTATCTTACTGTAATAGTTGGGATGGAAAGATACCTGCCAATAGGGGGAAATGTCTTTGCATCCTAGTGAACCCTTGAACGCTTTAGGCACACCACAATTGATTTGTTCAGACTTGAGAGTCCCTGGAAAAAATTATCCAGTAGAAAACCATTCAAAACGAATCCAACAGAAAGAATCATACGAACTATGTGAAAAAGGAACCAGCAGGCATGTACGTAAATAATTTTCTTCTAACCCAGAAAAACATAATTACTCTAACACGAAACAAAATAATTATATAACTCAAAATACATTCTTTCAATTGTCACAGGTCTAGCTGTCCTAGCCGGCGAACTAATTCTATTATTCCTGTTACAAAGAAATCATGTACTGGAAAAGGTGAGGCATTCCTAAACCGAGCATTTCCTAAACCGAGGACTTGTGGAGCGCATTATTGAAGTGAAGATAAGGAAATACTCAATATGAGCAGATAAAAATGATCCCTGAACATATTAAAAATCTACAAAAGTACCATCAGAAATGGGTAAAAACTATTGGGATCATCCCATGTTTTAGCAAGCAGCAACATGCATGCAAGAGTATAACTGTAACCAGAATTTTAATCTCTCATCAATCCAGAGATGGACACATGTACTACTATCACCAGTCCATGATTAGTCGCCGTCTCACTACATTTTTCATCGTTTAGAAAAAATAAAAGAGAAAATACCATCTCAATGACAATGTATAAAACATCTAACTTGTCTGTCCATACAGCACCCTTTTGATGGCATGTTAGAATATATATAAGATTAAACATTAATTACATAACCAAGTGAAAAGCAAGAGACTAAGATATACGCTCTATCAGTATATCTACACCTATAGCCCTACATGAGCCCATCTCCATAAAAAGCATCCAAAGCATATGTGTGACTTGTTAACAAATATATAAGATTAGACGTTAATTTGTAAACCAAGTGAAAAGCAATCAGAAACATCATGCAGTTCATGCGCATGAATGACGGTAATTTAAAAAATTCAGAAACATCATGCAGTTCATACGCATGAGTATGGTAATTAAAAAAATATTCGGAAACAACATGCAGTTCATAAGCATGAGTGATGTAAAACAAACGAATGGATAGCTCCAAGCAAACGCTACCCAAAATCAGATCATGTAACAATCCACTTCATGTAAATGAAAAACAAAAGATTATTTTCACCTGGGGCTTGAGCCAATATCTTGTCGTCACATAGACAGCGGCAACAGCATGTTGTGCCTCACCGACGAATACTGTAACTGCAATACGCAAATGTATTCGTTAGCAAGAAATTCTTGAAGTCAACTTTAGTGCGAATCTATATATTCAATATTCATACACACAAAAAATAAGAATATCATTAGTCCTCGAATTTGCAGAGCCATATATCACATCACAGAAACAAACAGAGTGACATACTTGGAACTTGGAGACCTCACCTAAAAGCAACCAACAAAAGAATTGAGAGGGCAACCTGGAGCAAAACAAAAAAACAGAGGATGTGATACCATAGTAATCTATACATATGCATAAATATTAACAGTCTAGACAAAAAATAGTAGATAAAATATAATAAGAAATAGGCAATGTAAAGAGGCAACCCTTTGGAACATGTCAACTGAATCAAGGGAGTAGTTATAGTTCTAGCGTGATAATCTGGTGAACCGCAACAAAAAAACAACCCAAATAAGCCGACGAAATAAACAACCAGCAACCACAGTCCAAAAGGAAACCAACTAAATAAGAAGACCATTTGTTAGAAAATGTTTTTTCAACAACGATCACAAAGGAGTGAGCTAAGCATTGCAAACCTAATGACTTATGAGATGCAGCAGGAAGCACACCTATCCAAATACCAACAGAAATGTACGTTCATTGAAGAAAGGTGAAAACATGAAAGAATGAAATGCATGTAAACAAGTACAGTAGATCTTTTCAGTTCAAGATGGCTAAAGAAAACACATCTATGCTTGAAAGATCAATCAGGCAACAGGAGCGACATTCTTCAGTTTTCCAATGAGATAGTATAAAGTGTATTCTAAGTGAATTTCTATATGAATATACACCCACACCGGTTATTTGTTCTCGAAAACAAACTCGTCAGTCATGTTATGTATGAGAAAAAAAAACAATAACTATATTTGATCCATGGAAATTTGTAGAGAATATAAATATTCCGAAATCACTAATTAACTATGCATAAACTTGTCATGAAACATTATACTTCAATGCATCCATACTTAACCAAGCACCAGCAAACACATCTGTTTCCTGGCATCATCAAGCACCTTGGATATGCATAGCAGGACAAATGTCCGTACTGAACATCAACAAAAAATAACGGGTGTCATTGAAACGTCTATTTAAATCCATCGGCTCAATTGTTTCTTTACAGATAAATATTACTATTTCAATCTTAGCAAGGATTTTCATGAAACACCTTGTATGAATCATCTTACATCGGATCTGCAGAAAACAAATAAAGATGTTGCGCGGCTAAATTGAAAAGGGGCAGAGTTTTTACCTCAGCATCGAGTAGTGAGAGGCCCAACAACGCAGGCGGCGTCCTGGTCTCCTCCCCGGGATGAAGATGTCACACTCCTCCTCGTGATATCCCTGCAGAGCAGCTTTCATGAGAGAGAGAGAGAGAGAGAGAGAGAGAGAGAGAGAACCGGATCTTCCATGAGGAGAGAAGAGCAGCCGGCAGAAGTCAACCACGAGGAAAGCATGGATTAGGATTTGGGGATGTACTTTGCTGGGTACGTAGAAGTCGTGCTCCTCCGTTGCGCATCGTGAAAGACAGGGGTCGGCGGCGCCGCCACACTTGGTCGCCGGGGCATCGCCGGCGAGGACGAAACGCGGCGGCGGACAGAGGAGACAGCGGCGGCCATTCCGGCGACCTCGCGGCGCAGCTCCCCGTGGGATCCGATGCGTGCGGGAAGGAGAGGAGCGGCGGCAGCGCGCGTCGGCGCCGGCGGCGACCTGCGGCGTCGCGGGAGAGAGAGGAAGGAGAGGGCTGTTGTGTGGCATTTGTGCAGAAATGCCCTTGAGATTTTCACTATTCGCAGAGAGGTCCATCCCCTCGTAAATCTCTGGGCTGCGGAGCTATTTCTAGAATTGGGAGGAGATTTTTGGAAAAGCGTCACGGAGCACTGTTCATAACTGTTCATGCTACAGTAACGCCGAATTGGTCGATTTCGGCCGTCGGATCTCGATCCGACGGTCCAATTTTGGGGCAACGGGAGGGCTTGAAAATCTTCCCCCTTAATATATAGGGGTAATGCAGGATGCCAAGTACGAGCTTCTCAGGGATCCCACGAAAGTTTCCAAGGCCGCTTGCGTCGGTTTCAGGCAGGATTTCTGGTATCACGTCAGCTTCTGGGCTCGCCGGGTGGACGAGACCGACCAGCTGCAGGAACAATACTTTTTTGCAGAGATGCGCTACGATCGTCGCTTCAAGCGTCTAGTAACGGAAACATGCACCATTTTGGGTAAGGGCAATTCATGAATCTATAATAATTAATTATATGCACGATGTGATCTAATTCAGTCTACGTTTCTTGACAGAAATGCCCTTGTGCCGATTCAAAAGCGGGTGTGCCTTTTGCCCTGAGAAACGCGATATCCTGCATCCGAGAGACACGAAGTTATTTATATGTGGAAAGAAGTGTCACAAGAAGAAATTCTTTCGGGAGAGATATATGCTTAGTAGGCCATTCAACTCTAGGCACGTCAAGGAAAAACATCTTTTACCAGGGTGACACCTTCACTAGCGGTTCAGAATTGCTATTGAGTATTTGAGTGGGCTTCATTTTTCGGACTCACTTCCTATCCTCTCTAGAAGACACATTCTTTTCTTCCCTGAATAGATATCTTTTCGGTATTGCTATTAAAAATGGGTTAGTCCTTTTGTAATCAATATATACATATATAACCAAAACCAAAAGAGGAAGTGTTTATGTTTCGTCCTTCGCAAATTATTGTCCGTTCCTGTTTTGCTAATTGTTTTCTTCGTACATGGCCGGGCCATGTCCACGTTGTATTTGAAAGGTTTATTTTCACACAGCCGGTTTGGCAAACACGTAGCTCCCGGCCCTGAACCCGACCCCGCGATGTGATAGGGTTAACATGCTCCATGCCGCCGGCTTTCACCATTCCATTGCATGATTAGCAAACCAGGTGTTATGTTGCAGAACTACGTTTGACAAACCAGGTGTTCCCTACCAGCAACAAGAGCATGAAAAATTACATTGGCGACTATTCCCACATTCAAGCTGGATGCAGAACTAGCGGCTGAAGAAGAAACACCAACAGCAGGAGTATCAGGTACAGATTCCCTGAACCTGTCTCCTTCACCAACACTTAACAGACTGTTTAAATCCGGGTATTTTTGCCATGTCAGGTTGTTGTTTGTGACCTCAAGAACCGCGAGCCCGGGCATGGTGGCGAGTGCGTCCGGTATCACCCCGGTGAGGTGGTTGCCGTGGTACCTGGCAAGTTCATACCCTCCAGGCTGACCTCCGTCACCTCTGTGCCATTGCAGGTGTTGGCATGCCAAATTGCCAATTCCGTGCGAGCTCAAGTGGGTAACCGAAACTGGCAGCCACTCCCCCCGCGTCCCCGTGTCGCCCCCCAGGCGACACCGGGGCGACCCGCGCGCCGCCTCCAAGACCTCCTCCCGTGGCACCCTCGCCGCCGCTGCCGCCGGCCCCTGCCGCGGTGGCGGCGGGCCCCCCTGTGGACAAAGGCCGTGGGGGGGAGGTTCCTGCTACACGACGTCGCGCCGACGGCCGGCCATCTCTGCTGGGGAGAGGAGGTCGTCTCGCCGGCGCATGGAGGCCGGGGCGGCGGCCCCGGAGCTGGTGGAGTCCGCATCCTTCGTCTTCCTCGGCTGCGCTGCGAAGGAGCGCGATTTCCGGCCGCGGTGCATCCGGGCTGCCTCTCCAGATCTGGGGCCCGGCTGCTCCTCTCGGTGGGCGGCGGCCGTGGTGGCTGTGTGGGCAGCGCCACGGCAGGCGCGGAAGGCTGGCGCCATGGGCGCGGTGACGGCGCGAGATCGGCCGTGAGGGCCCGATCTGGGCCTGGGAGGGCCGGTTGCGGGCTCGCGTGGGCCAGACCTAGGCCAGTGTCGGGCCTGGCGGGCCACGGCAGTTGGAGCTTCGCGTCGGTCCCCAGCGGTGGAAACGATGGTGCCTCCTGCGGCTAGATACGCTGGGGGCCAGGATGCCGGGGCGGCGGCCCCGGAACAGCTGCGTCTTTGGTGGCTCCGGTGAGACGAACTTGTCGCGGTGGGAGGTGCCGCCATCAGGCGCGTTCTTCGCCGGAGTTGGTGGTCGCCGGCGAGGTCTTTCTGGCACACTGCTCCAACTATTGTGGCGTGGGCTCCCTGGGAGCTCCGTAGGGTGCCAATGTTCCAGGCGAAAGCCTCGCACTGGCCTTGTGCTGGTGCCGGCGATGGCGGCGTCTTCGAGCGTCGCTCTCCTTCCTGAAGGCATCGTCGGGGAATACAGCCCCTCCCACACCATGAAGGCCAAGGTATCCTCGGGTGAAAACCCAAACTCCTTTGGAGTGGGCGGTGACGGCGACCACGTCGTTTCCTTCTTGGAGGCACCGCCTTGAGGTCCTTGCTCCTTATGGGTTTCTTAGTTGCTGTGTGTCAAAGCTTCACCGGCATGGTCGGAGGATGCCGGAGCGGCGGCTCCGGACGGTGGATGTGCGCCGAGGCGGCGGCCTTGGAAAGCGTTGCGCCCATGGCACTATGAGGCAGGGACCGTGGTTGTGCTCGCTGCGATGACGAAATGGTGTCACAAGGGTGGCTCGTTTTGTTCTCTTCATTTTCTTTTCCGTTGTTCATTTGCTCAAGGGCTAACTTGTATATATTCTACCTGCTATTAATTGAAATGCCAGCAATTGCTGGATCTTTCTTTCAAAAAAAAAGAAACTGGCAGCCACCTGGAGCAGGGTTGTGACCTGTGCATCGCATGGCCGCCCTGGTTCCTGATGGCAGAATTTGTTGCCGAGCACCTCTGCCACGACTCCATGTCCTGGTATGGGGTCTGGACTCTGAAGGAGATTGTTGGTCAGCGACACCCTCCGGAGCATCGTCATTGACGCGGGTACGTACCAGTCCTGTGAGAATGTTGTCCCCCGCGCTGAACGTCTCGAGCTGCGAGAGCCCGGCCGCAGAGTGAGACGCCACGGCGTCGATTGGCCCGGACCGGAGAGGTTGTTCCTGGGCAGCCCAAGCGGCCTCGACGGGATGGCGCCGGCGAGCGCGTTCCCGCCGAGCTGGAGCTCCGTGAGCGCGGCAGCGTGCCGGCCAGGCCCTTGTCCCGGAGGTTGATGGCGGTGACCCGGCCCGACCCTTTGTCGCAGGTCACCGGCCACCACAGACAGCCTGCACTGGACAGCATTGAGAGGCTCCTGCCCCTGGTGCACGCCGCCCGACACACCGTCCCCTGCACTGCATAGTCACTCAGATCACCGTCTCCGCGTCTCTGCTTCAGACCCAGCATCCGAATATGTCTGACGCGACTCGCGAGTACTCTAATCAGCCAAGAACAACAACAACCGTAAATAAGGCAAATATGATACTATCATGAGTTCCTTGTTCTAATACGACGCAAGGTTGTCTATATATATATGCAGAGCTCCCGAGCTCCAAACAAATGTAAGTTCTTCCTCTGGCTAGCGCTCAAAAACAGATGTTGGACTGCAGACCGCTTAGGGCGGAGAGGGCTGCCTAGACCGACTGCTTGCCCGTTGTGCAACCAAGTGGAAGAAGATATAGACCACCTTCTCCTTGGTTGTGTCCTCTCTAGACAAGTGTGGCACTCCTTTCTGAACAGGTGGGGTGGAGTGGATTGGGTCCCTGACCACGACGACCGTCTAGTGGATTGGCTTCCGGCCAAGACGCCGGGAGGTAACGACGAGAAGGACTTGTGGATGGCGATAAACTTGATCGGCGGATCTAGTATGAGATTAGTGAGGGTGCCAAGCTTGCTATTAGGCTTATTAACTTCACATTTAGCCAAGAATATACATAGGATTAGTCTAAATACTAAGTAAGTAGTTGAAAAATTGTATTTTGGAGGGGGTGCCATGGCACCCACTGGATCCGCCCCTGCGCGTGGTCACGATATACAAGGAAGCAGAGAGACAAACGTATAGAAGTTCACTCCAACATCCAAATGTCATCTGTAATAGTGCAAGTATACGTAATAACTAATGTTGCATGTATTGTTCCTGCACCAGCCAAACTATACACATCACTCTTCAACATAATCCAGACTATATCGAGGCAGTGCTGATCCTAGAACGAAAGGTGTCTCTAGCATATCGCTGTGGTCGAAGAATTCTTTGGTGCGCCCGTCTATTCCACACCTGTGCCGGAAGAACTCGTCATCGTGGCCCGGCTTTCCGCACTTAAACTCGGCGTCGCTTGGGTGCAAGATCTTGGACTCATCGGGGCAAAATGCACAGCCGCTCCTAAAGGGCTCTTCCGCTCCTAAGACGATGCATGTCTCGACGATGAGCCTATCGGAACATGGGTCGAAGCGTAGCTCCGCGAAGAAGCGCCGCGTCTCGACGTCGGCATCGCTGCAGCCCCTTGGGCGAGCCAAGAAGTTTATGTGGTACCAGAGATCTTTCCTAAAACCGACGCATGCTGCCTTGAGCTCCAACTCCTTCTTGGTGAGGTTGCGGGGAAGGTGGAACTCGGCCACGCCCTGCACAATGTTCGTCCAAAATTAAATCGAGATTTATTAGGACTTAAAAATAATACTACAGTAGTTGGCTCTGAATTGAATCGATAGTGTGTACCGTGTGGTTGGAGTTGTAGTGTGTGAGAGCCGAGTCGGCGAGATCACGTATGGCGATGGCGTCGCTGCGCTCTCTGCCATCACACAAGCAAATGAAACAAAAAAAATGTGAATATTTGACGCCAAGAAAAACACACGGGAAAGAAATGATTGCTGTAGATCGAGTAGGGTACGTACTGCAGTGCTGGAGGGCGCATGATAAGGTGTCTGTTATTCATCAAGAATAGACAGGCAGCTCGCCACTCTTCTTCGGTGAGTTTACCTGCACAGGCAGGAGGAGGAGGAGCATGGGAAGAAGAAGAAGAGAACCAGGATCCCATCGTGTCGCCCGCTAGGTCTGTATATCGATTATCGATCGAGTGGGAGTTTCGCCTGGGATCTCTGTTGTATTTATAGAAGAAGAGATTGATAGATAGCCCGGCCGAGTTATGAGATCGGATTCGGATTCCTAGTCGAATCGCAATTCGAATCGAAATTAAACAAGGGACCGGACTACACAGCGGCGCCGCATATTTGCATTCCCGTGCGGCGGTTGGCATGCATGCATGCATGTAACTAATTAATATCTCACACAACTAATGTATGCATGTAATTAATTACTCACTCACATTCACACACACTCACATGCATGCAACTAATTAGTGCTTAAGACGAGCCATGACACTCCTCTTTCTCATGCATGCGACGGTGACGTCATTCAAGATTCTCTCAATTTCTAACTTTAAAAACTTTTACCTCACAAATCATAGATCCAATTGGAAATCCGCTTTCACCGTTGCCTTAGTCGCGACGAGATCTACGAAACTAGATCCCATGTTGCTATGTTTTGATAACTTTTTTTATCGTCAGTAGTTACCAGATTATTATCACTAACTTACCAGATTATAATAACTTGGTTATCAGGTTTTCTATACGTCATTCTGTATCAATGTAAGGCTGTTTGATACTAATTTGTGTGGACTGATACCACTCTTAGGTCTTGAAAAATGTTGGAACTCTTACTCTCTAGCAATGCAAATTATTTTAAATGTCCCAAATTTTATCTGATAACCATGAATAGTTATCATGGTAACTGTTCATTGCTAATCTGATAGCTATAGTAGATAATCTGGTAACTGGTGTGAAAAAATAAATTTTGTCGAAACATATTAACATGTGATCTAGTTTTGAAGCCCTTGTTGAGACGAATTTACCAGTGTAAACGGATCATTAATCGGAATAACGGTTTAAAAGATAAATCATTTTAAATTTTAGAATTAGCAATTAATGCGATGATGTCACCCATGAAGTGGCAGACTACTATATGCATGCATGGGCTGGCAATTAGCCGCCGCATGCCAACCGTCCCGTGCGGCGCCTCTCTCTAGCTTTTCCCATTAAACAAAGTGCTGTAATTGCCACGTACCCTCCGGGCCCGTCACGTCAGCTGAGCACGGAGAAAAATCTTATGCGACGTAGCCGAACCGTGGACCAACTTCAGCGTCTGCCACATAGCAATAGGAATCTCAAAGCTTCGAGGAATGACCTCCACGGCGACCGGCGGCGCAGCTCCTTCACGACGCCGTCGCGCGCGGACCCAGCTAGCCACGGCCACGGTGGCCATCCTTCACTGCGCCTGGCGGCGCAACTCTCATGACGCCGTAGATTTTTCTCCGCTGAGCACACCAGTCCGCTCTCCAGTCCACCGGCCGGCGTCGTTCAAGGTCCACCGGCCGGCAGCCACGCTCTCCCCCGGTCACCGTCGACGCCACACACGCTCTCCCGTCCAAAAGGTCCTAGCTCTCCCCTCTTCTGTGCATCGATCGGAAAGTAGATCCCAACGAGGAGGGGAGATCCCCTTTTTCTGTGACCACCTTGCAAAACTCGCGACTTGCAGGCTCCGGTGGCGGCGCTCGTGTCCTGGAGCGCCTAGATCCATGTCCCACCTACTGGTTCGGCGGGCGGAACGAGGGCCAGGTTCTGGGATTGGACGCTCCGGCAGCAGCGGCGCTCGTGTCGAGGAAGCTGCTGCCACCGGCGTCCACCTGGAGCTGCTTCCAGCGTCTTCCCCGAACGGCTGTTGCTCCTACGCTCCGGCATCAAGGAGAGGCTGCTCAAGGTCTGCTCCCCATCTTATTTTAACACGAGCAGTTTAGCTTCACTGTTGTCCTGATGGGTTTCCTGCAAAAAGAACATGAGCAGCGTCATGAGTTCAAGAGATCATTCGTTAAGTACTTTTCTGTAGGAACAATATTCCGCTGCTGTTTTACCTCTGCAGCACTGATAGTGCTGTCCTTTTTGGTCTTCGTGGAACTGGAATTGCTAAAAATGCAGAAATTTATAAGAGAGCAATGTAAAATGCACTAGTGTGTTTCTTTGAAGAATTTTATATATATCAGATACTGATTTCCGGGGACTTGTCATGCCTAGTGGTATCATGTGTGTTAGCTTGATTTTGTTGGCTTAGTTCAAGATTGGCACTGTGATGTTTCAGACTGTATGTGCTAATCAGAATGAAGTATAATTTATGCGATTCTTAATTTGTTGTACATCTGATGCCCAGATGACTGTTACTAGACCTGCTTACATGGATGCTCTCCAAGAGCACTTGATATTGATGTGATAATATCATGTGAGTATTATTTCTGCAATTTTCTTCACCCCTATTGTTGGTGCTAACCTATTCTTTGACAAGTAGCCTAAGGGCATCTCCAGTCGTTGTGCCCCCCCAGGGCCCAAAACGGCGCTATTTTGGGCCGCCTGGGCGCTATTCTGGATCCTGGGGGGCGCGTTTTCCAGCCGTGAACCCAGGCCGCCCCCCCAGCCGGCGGTTCGGCCATATTTCGGCATAAACAAAGGCCGATCCATTTTCGCATACAAATTCACATAGAAATAGTTTAACATACAAATTCACACACAAATAAATAGTTCAACAATGCAAACAAATAAAACAAATCATACTAGGCATTGGCATTGCCCTTGCGCGCCCACAAGTGCTCCACCAGATCATCCTGTAGAGTTTGATGTGCTGCAACGTCTCGATCTCCTGGCGCGTGGCGAGGAAGGCTGCCCATGATGCGGCACCTGGTGATCAACATCTGCAAGAGGACCCTGTCGGTAGTATGGTGCCCTTGCCTCACTCTCAGACACCGGGTAAACCAAGCTTTCGCGCTTCCTGGCACAGGGTTGGAGATGCTCTTCACAAATGTTGCCCACTTCGGGTAGATGCCATCTGCAAGATAGTAGCCCTTTGTGTACTGGTGCCCATTGATCTCGTAGTTCACAGGGGGAGCATGGCCTTCGGCAAGCTCGGCAAAGACATCCGAGCACTGTAAGACATTGATGTCGTTGTGAGTTCCTGGCATACCAAAGAATGAATGCCAAATCCATAGATCATATGAAGCCACGGCCTCGAGAATCACCGAGCACTCTCCTTTGTGGCCCTTGTACATCCCCTGCCAATCAAATGGACAGTTCTTCCATGCCCAATGCATGCAGTTGATACTACCAAGCATCCCAGGAAAGCCTCTTGCTTCATTGCAAGCTAGGATGCGAGCAATGTCTTCCGCATTGGGTGATCGCAAGTAGGTTGGGCCAAAGACTGCAACCACTGAACTTGTTCAAGCACTCAATGGCCGTGGACTCGCCCATGCGCAGATAGTCATCCTGTGCATCAGCGGGAGCACCGTATGGAAGCAACCTCATGGCCATCGTGCACTTCTGAATTGAGGTAAAGCCTACCGTGCCGGTGCAGTCCTTCTTCAATTTGAAGTAGGTGTCGAACTCCCGGATGGCATGCATGATCTTGAGGAAGAGCACGCGGTTCATCCTGAAACGGCGCCGGAACACTTTCTCGTCGTGCACGGGATCATCGGCGAAGTTGTCAAAGTAGAGGATGCAGTACCCCTCGTACCGCTGCCTCGGCTTGCTCTTGCAGCGACCGCGCGTCGATCCAACACGCCGCGGCATGGCGTCGTTGGCGAGCAAGCCGGCGAGGCAGCTCAAGATCAGCAAGTGTTCTTCATCGTCGATGGCGGCCTGATCTTCCTCATCAAAGAGCTCGGCGAGCATCTCCTCGGTGTCGGAGTCCATGGCTGGGACGGACGGAGCGCCGAACACCTTGCGGGCGGGGTGGACGCGTTTCGCCCGAGAATCGCCCTGGAGGCTAGATCGCGGCGGAGGAGAGTGGGCGGCGCCGGCGGCGCCGGCGGCGTGGCGGGGCTAGACGGCGGGTTTCCTAGCTGCTTGTGTGCGGCGGCAGCAGGAGTGGTGGTGCCGGCGGCGGCATGGCGACAACGAGACGGACAGAGGAAAAGGCGAGCCGGGGTGGGGAAACTGGGTTCGGCCTGCGAGCGCCGGCGCTAATTTCCGCCGAAACGGCGCTATTTGGGCTTTGGGGGGGGGGGGGGGGGGGGGGGGGGCTGGTAGAAAAACGGCGCTATTTGGCCGAAACGGCGCTATTTTGGGCCCGGGGGGCGCTGGGGGGACGACTGGAGATGCCCTAATTTGTTGGTCTCTATATTTTCCGGTATCTCTATACTTCTCATTGAAACTCCCACTAATTCATTTCTCAGATGCATTGACATTGAGCTTGTCTCCAATACGTGCCATAGCAAGGGACCATTGCTGTGCATTGACAGCACCTTTGCCTCCCCTATGAATCAGAAAGCACTGACTTTCCGTGCTGACATAGTTGTTCGTTCTGCAACAAAGTACATTACTGGCCATAATGATGTGAGTTAATGAAACGAATTTGCAGTACTCTATTTACAGATCAATATATATGCATGTGTTGAGATTATTTTGTTTTAAGGTTATTGGAGGCTGTATCAGTGGCAGCGACGAGCTAGTTTCCAAGGTCCGCATTTATCACCATGTAGTCGGTGGTGTTCTATATCCGGTAAGTTGGATTGGTGCGATTTCTATCCATTTCTCAAACCTATTTGCTTTCACCGGATTTAGTTGCAAAATCTTGTAATTCTGTCTAGCAATGTTCACTATATACCAGGAGTTATACTTGGCTCGCCCTGTATTAACCAGCTCCATATGGACAAAAGTAAATTATAGTTGCTGTAACTTGTGTTCCTTCGACATACTCTATTCTAATCATGAGGATTATTACAATATGAGAGTGCCAAGATCGCTTTTCCTGCATAGATAACACATTACCCATAAGATTGTATTCCTAGTTTCTTTCCGAATGAAGTAAATTTTATCTTCCAAATGTAAAACTCAATAAATCACAGAACATGATATTGTGCTCCTAGAATCTCTATATGAATTAGACAACCGTATTTCCGTAGCAGTGCATGGTTTTGATCTTAGTTAGTAGACTAGTAGGGTATTTGTGTGCAGAACTTTGACTTGCCTTGTATTGAACCTCTAGGTTCATTGTTGACGTTAAGCTGTTGAAAAGCAATTTGTGTAGTACTTAGACGATATATGCTGTGTTCCTCTCGTGATATCCTGTTTTGTTAATTTCTAACATTTCACTGTATTGTGATATCAAAATGCTTCCTACCTCAAACTAGTGAGATGCATTAAAAAAAACAGTAGATGATCTGAATTTACAAGTGAGACCTGGTGTTTAGATTGAATATAGGCAATACCAGATAATCTTATTAAGCCAATTTTGAAACCTTTTAATCAGAACCATGAATCATATTACTATGCCCATAGGTTAAATTTAAACTTCACAACTGCTAAATACAAATTAGACAAGTAGACAAGAAAACTGGCCACAAGATAACTGATGCTGAAAAACGAGTGCGGCCCGTCACGTGCCACGTACCTTCTCCACTCCTCCCCGTCTGCGAGTTGAGCACACAGCCAGCCGCTCTCCAGTCCAATTTCCAGATTCACTGGCGTCGTTCAAGGTCCTCCGGCCGGTAGCGACCCTCTCCCCCGGTCACCATCGACGCTACACACGCTCTCCCGTCCTCCTCATCTCCAAGCAAATATGCCTCTCTCCTAGCTCTCCCCTCTTTTGTGTGTGGATACGAAAGTAGCAGCAACCTAATTTGTTGCGGTATGAACCAAGGAGAATTGCGTGAAAATGATTGTGTATCTGTCACTCCCCTCCACGCAACTCCTTGTTCCGCCCGCCAAGGAACATATAATCGAATTGGGATAGGGAGTGTTTATGAACCAACGAGAACTGTGTGCAAATAATTGTGTATCTACATGATTCGCCTAAACCTTTGTATATGAAATGATATACAGTTTTCCACTCATGTAGATTACTTCTGTACAGTCTTTATTTTGGTGCACTTGATGGGGATGGATTATGCCATTATGGGAGCCATATCAGTTGGAGGAACAGTACCAATTGACTTGGAGGGTCTTACTTACTGGAGCAGTGCCAATTGACTTGGAGAATGTAATATCCTTGGAACCATTGCCATATAACCCAAGATAAGTGATGGGAAGGTTTTCCAGCTGCCTCAACTGGTAAAATTTCTGAATAAAAAATCTGACAAAAGAAGAAATATATTGAATAATGGATCCTCATTTGGATGTTGATGCTGATGGAGACTGTTGATAGTCTTTCAGTTCTTGGAAGGATATTTTATTTGGCTGTTATGGTAGCTATGGTCCATCCGGCATTTGTTTGATTTTCTAGTAAAAAGGTAATGGCTGGACACTAATGACTGTTATATTTGGAGAGGGTGTGGTTTAAAATCCGCAGAATATGGTCACAGAGCCGGATGGAAAGTTCATCATGGGAGGTGTGTTCATTCTGGAACTTTTGTCCATCCTACTTTAGGAACAAGTCAGTCTTGCATACATTGTTTTTTCGACCAAACGGGAACAGCTCAGAGTGCTGTACACAAACTCGAAATGCTGTTATCAGTTATCTACAAATGAATTTTGCAAAACGTAAACATCAACGACATGGACATATTTGGTAATTATCTTGCAATGAATTTGACTGTTGGGACCTCCCCTTGCAGTTTTGCTAAAAAAAGTGGAACGCAGTATGTAAAAAATAACAGGGAAATGGTTGTTCTAACTGATGTTCTAGTTGTTTTCCATTATGTTAGACATGGAAAATCTCCCGACTCTGTAGGAGTGTGAATTAGAGCTGCTACTTGGTAAATTCTGTCATATCTCAGAACTTAATTCCAACCATGCAAAAAGTTATCTCCTTAGAATTAAGATAGAGTAATTGGAACATATGTATGCCGCCTAACAACATGCTGTAAGTTGTAATATCACAAAAGTATCTTTATTGTTCTTCAGCTGTTTCTTTGAGGGCAATATATCACATACCCATGTTCCTTAGGTCTGAACTTCTCTTGGATCGGGGAAATGACACTATGAACCTTTTTATCTGATACCTAAGAGTGTCCTAGTATGCTAGCCTACCATGCCACAACTCCATTTGTTTATGACGTATGGTCTTTCATATTTTCTTTCTTGTCCACTTCTTTTATCCAAGGAACCCCAACTTTATAAAACATTAGTTACATGTTTCCCTTGTAGAGTTTTGTACCGGTATTATTTGTGGTTTATATTAGTGTATTTAGTTTTTTTTTTATGAGAACAAGTACAGAGAGACCTGCTGAAATAAATATATTTGCACGTACTTCTACAGAAGCATTTGAACGTTTTATATATATGCACACGTGTCAAACTAAGTGTAGGGTGCTCCTTTAATCAAATATGGTAATTTACATATCATCGCTGTTATATGATTTCTTACTTTATCGATGCCTTGCATTATTTCCATTCTGTCCAAATAGGGCTTTTCTACTTCATGTAACCAAGGCTATTTTCATGGGTTATGGCAATGTTTGTTTTCTCTTATGACCACTTGTGTAGGTTGCAGTACACTTCGTAGTGATATGGTCAGTGATTTCTCGGAGAGATTTCTTAACCTAGTAATAAAGGTTCTTTGGACACATAAATGACTGAACTATTGATTTATAGTCACCAGTATTTACCAAACAAAAAAGATCCCATGCTTTGGACTTCCAAGCATTCAGTTATGTGCATGATGGTCTTTAACTCTTGCCTGTACGTGAATGAATTGATATTTCTTACATGCTTTGCCTGGAATAGTGATGTGCAACAACAGATCACTTTAAGTTGGTATTTTGCCCATAGTTGTGATGCTAATCAATTTTAACACCTATGGTCCATTATGCATGTATGCTTCATTTTCAGTACCTTAATTTTGTTTCTGGAAATTCTGGTTGAGTATAATTTCTGAAATTTGTTAGCTCAGTTATGACCATTGGTTTTTAATCAATTTGTTTATCTCTGAGAGCTTCCTTGTTAAAGATGGGTGTCTGTATGTTTTAAGAATGTTTAAACCATTTATCTCACCTGGAAGTGGCAACTGCTGATTATAATGATCTTTCATATCTTAGGTTTGTTGATGCTATGCGGACATGTATCAAGTGCAGTCACCAGCCTTCACCCTGCTCGTTTGGTCGCCGTTTCTTTGATTCTGTTCACCTCCTGGATGGTGTAGAACAGTAGAAGTAATGCAACAACCCTTCCTTTGAAGGGGCGCCTGTTGCTGTGGGTTTGTTGCTACGTCGCTTGGGAGGAAGCCAAGTATTGGGCTCGCGCTGGTGCTCTAGGACTTAGGCTGTGTTCACCGTGGTCGTGGTATCCCAAGTGCTCTGTGTTTTATTGTACCTGACCACGTCCCGTGGTGTTTGTAAAAAAACATTGCCTTTGAAATACTGTCAAGATAATTCATTGAACCTATTTCAGTAAAATTCTGTCTTCATATACTGTAACTATCTGTGCATCAACAAGTTAACGGGTCTTTACTTTTTATTAGCATGTAAGCGAGCACATTGCCAGTTGCAATAGTCTGCCAATGAAGTCGTGAAGTTCAAAAGAGAAACCAGCAATATCCAGATACAAGAAGACTATGTACAGCAGTATCTAAGCAGGCACGCAGTATTAACAATCATCCAGCTCACTTTCTGAAGGAGAAGACCTTTCGTAGCAGAGAGGAGTTGCTGGGCGTCGGGAGGTCCTCTTTTTTTTTTTTTGAATTTTTCATACTTGTATTCATACTAGAGGAAACCAGTACAAGGCCAGATTACAAGCAATGAAAACAACATGAGAATACAGAGAGCAGCACCGCTGCAACACGCCAACCTCTACCTCGACGAACTCCAGCCGGAGCCCGCCACCGTGGAGCAGAAGAGCTCCTAGCCCGAAGGCGTTGAAGAGCCGCATCATCCACCAGCTCCGACGAGCTGGATCTGCAGACGGAGGTCGTCCATCGGCCGGGGGCACGCCCCAAGCACCTTCTGCCCTGGATCCGGGCCTGCGCCGCACCACCTCAACGGAGGTGGCCAGATCCACCACCAGCACGCCGCACCACCGCGCAGCAGCCGCCTCGCATCTCCTCCTCCGGCCTTGTACCCACTCGACACCATCCTGCCACCGAAGCCGGAAGAAGCAGCGGCAGAACGGGGACGCACCTGCGGCTTGGGAGCGCCGTCGAGGACGACGCCATGGAGGGGAAGCCACAGAGCTGCAAAACGACGACGCCGGCCACCCCGCCTCCGCCGCGCCGCCGCAAGACCCTCTATTTACAACGCCGGAGCGCAGATCCGGGGATTCCCCACCCTCCCGCCGCCGAAGCGGCCGGCGGAGGGGGAGGAATCCCTCGGATACGCCGGCGGCCGCCGGGAAAACATGAGAGGGTCCACGCCAATACAAGTGAACTCGTCGAATACCTCGGTATCCATCGCTAGGGTCCATGCCGGGTGTGGTTGTCCAGCACTTGAATGTGCAGCTCTCCAGGCGGCACCAGATCATAGGCCACACATACGACGGCATAGTTACTGATGAAGTACCCTGGCCCAACATGGAGAGTCCCAATCATCGGGCTGCACATGCGAAGGAGAGCTATGGCCCAGCCCGGCTTGATGTTCTTCCTCTGGAAAGTGTCGTAGCTCTTGACAAACAGGAAGCCATCAGGGACATGGATGAGGTCTAGCCCGATGGTACACGTGATCATCATATCGAGCACCTTGGATGGCCTGCTGCCAAAGATAGGAAACCAAACTCCGCTGAAAATGCCGAAGATCTTCAGCTTCCGCACACCATCGCCAGGGTAAAGCTCATATGGAAAAGATCCCATTCCGTGCCGTCACTCAAACTCGAGGCGATGCTGGGCATGCACAACCATCATGACCGAACTGATCACACACGATCCTGCATGCGAGTAAACAATCAGCAAATCAGCTAGTACTATCTGTGTTACTTGAGAAAGGAGATTATCATGCATGATCTAGGCAGGACTCACCGTCTTCCATTCGCCCTTGGGATAGACTCTTGAATATAAATATATTGCCTAGCCCCTTTCCATCGGTTCAGACTTATGGTCTAGATAGCTAGTGCAGTAATTCTATATGGTATCAGAGCCAAGAGGTTTCGAGTTCGAAACCCCGCTCACGCGGATCAGTTCAGACTTGTGGTCTAGATGGCTAGTGCAGTAATTCTATATAGACTACTTCTCGGGTCACTCTGATAGATAGTCTTGCCCATCATATTCACCCAGCTCCATCTCACCGGAATTTCGTCTCCGTACTCAATGATACCAAGCTTAATGCACATCCAAAGGTTGAACTTGTCGATGAAATATGCAGGGCCGGTGCTGGGCAAGAAACATATCGGCAGCTCCCCATTCGCCCTCTGATCAAGCAAACAGTGCGTCAGGCAAATTACTCATTCTTAAATTCTACTAGAGCTGGGACTAGCTTCCATGAATGATACAACCTAATGCACCAAGTACACGTTCGTCGCCTCGAACTACCATGCCGTCGTCGGCTGAAGTGTCTGATTGTAATAGGCTAAATACAAAATTTCTGCTATAATGTCTACAACAGTTTCAGCCTAAACCAAGTTTTACTCATCTATACCACTTCAAAAATTTCAGCTACTTTTACAGAAATGGTTGAATCAAAACCAACATAAGCATTTCCGACCAATTTTGCACTTAACACTTAGCTAACAACGTCGTTAATGATGTTTTTTTGTGAATGTTGACGCTTTCTCCTTCAAAATCCATGCACGATTACTTCTTATGCATTTGTTCCCTGCTATTTTGTGCTTGAACTATGTGTTTTGTGGATTGACGACTGTTCTAATTAAGTTTTGACCCGAGGTGAATTTAAGTAAATATAATTACACTAATTTGTTATCTTGTTTTGTTTTTTATCATATTGTGGTTTTTGCAAATATATTTTATAGAGTAATTAGTTAGAATTAGTACCCATAAACTATTATTTTCAGTTTCTTCCCATATATATAATTATAATGTTATCATTGATATTTTTTTGAGTTGCGCACAATTTTTCTGCTTTGTGAAAATAAATTGAAAGGGAAAACACATGGCTCCTTGATTGTTTCTACAATTGATGAATTACATAGGGTAAACGTGTATTAATGGGTGAATGAGTTATCCTAATTTTAATACTATTAGTTATCTTGGAATAGATTTCAAAACATATATCCTAGCAGTATCTTGTTAGAAGTGTGTAGTGTATGCAATGTAAGCAAATAAATACAAATTCTGAAGTACTGATATGTCCCAGACGTATTCACGAATCTACTTTTTGAAACACCTTTTCTATTTTTTTTCTCTAGCTTGCATGATTAGAATATAACTAACTTGGACTATAGCTATTTTCAAAACAAAAAAAAATCACTGTCTACCACGAAGAACAAAGAGAAGACGGATAAAGGGTGGGTAGAAAATCAATATATTCATAAAATATAAATACGACACCAAAAAATATTCTATAGGAAAATACCAACGAAGAATGAAGAGAAGACAAAGGGGTGGCAGAGGAGCGGCCACATGGCGCACCCTGGTTGTGCCGTGGGCCCGTGCCCCCACCCCAAGCGCCTCCTATATATCTGTTGGAGATATGCCCTAAAGACAATAATAATTAAGTTTATTATTTATCTCCATGTTTATTATTAATGTTTATATCTTTATGCTACAACTGTATTGGGTACTTGTATAGCAAATACAACGTATACAAGAGGAAAACCTCCGATATACGTGTAGAGATATGAACGGAAAAAGAGTTCCTGGTCTTGTCTTTAAGACTAGCCCATCTTGTTGTTCGATGATCGTGTTTTCCTGATCATGGACTTTGTATAAGTCATACAACTATAGGAGTGGATTATCGGAATGATAATCGCACTGAACCAACCCACCGTATGATCTTGCTATGAGACAAATCGTCAACGATGAAATAGCGATTGATCATCTATTTAGTTATCATTAGCTAGATCCCTATGCTATGAGAATATCTTGTGACCGCTTATTCGACACTCGAGTTTTGATTTCCACCAAACGTCTTGCAGTAACATGGGACTACGATAGGTGGCTTTTGGGCTTGAACTAGGATAATATATTGGAACAGAGATCGTTGAAGAATGGCACTTACTCTCCAGGCGATGGAGAGATACATCCTCTAGGCCATTTCAGTATTATTGTTGTCACCTAATCGTCTGGCCAGACACAAGCGTGATTTATCACGGGACAACATATATACGGAATGAGAAAATAGAATGATATTGGTACGAGAATAATATGTGTTATGATCGAAGGGTTTGATCACACTAGAGCACATTGTCTCAATCTCGAGATATCATTGGTATCGTGTACGTAAGGGTATTAAGCGTAATGAGTAACGCACATGTTCTGTTGTTCATTCACACACTAGTGAGAAAACCCTTATAGGTAGGTTACATTCTGTGGCGCACCCTTAATTGGTGCACCACAGAAATATATTTCTGTGGCGCACCAAGCCAGGTGCGCCACAGAAAGTCACATTTCTGTGGCGCACATGGCCAGGTGCGCCGCAGAAAGTTATCCGGGGGGCGGGTTAAAATTTGAAAAAAATAATTTTGTGGCGCACCTGCCACGTGCGCCACAAAAAGGTGACATTCTGTAGCGTTTTTTTCAAATCCCACCCCCCCTGTGGATCGCCTTTTTTGTCTTGCAGGAAGTAAAAAAAAATGATAAAAAATTCAATAAATAAAATGCTTTGACATGTAGTTAGCTATGAGTGTCTAGTAGGTATAGAAATTTTGAAATATGAATTTTGACCTTTTCTGCAACAAATGAAAAAAAAAATCTTGTAACGGCCATAACTTTTGCATACGACGTCAAAATAACGCGTTTTATATGCCAAAAAAAACGTAAGAAAAATCCGAGTTCGAATCCACAGAATACTCAAATTCCAAAAGAAAAAAAGTTATTTCAAACAGACGATTTTTCGCAGCAAAATAAAAAAAATTCTAAAAATTCTAAAAAATTCAAAATTCCAAAATTCCAAAAAAGACACAGAAATGTATAACAAAGAAGATTGTTGACTTTTCTTGACTTTTTTTTATTTTTTTGGATTTTTCAGATTTTTTGATTTTTTTTGAATTTTTTGAAAAAATTTAAGGTTTTTGAATTTTTTTGGATCTTTTGAAACTTTTGAATCTCCTTTTGAAAGTTTAGAAGTTTTTGAAAAATCTGAAATTTAAAAACACACGTTTATAACATATACATAACATATACACATACAAGACTTAAAAGGATTCATATGATATATATCTATAAGAACTTGAGTAGCACAAGGGTAGGTGAAGTTGGTGGAACTTAGAAGTTAACCGTGCTAGGGGTGGAGTAATTTGAGGATGGGTGACCTAGCGGGAAGTTATAAGTTCAAAAAATTCAAAAAATCTGAAAATAATTCCAATAATTAGGATTTTTCATATTATTTCATATTTTGATTTTTCTGATTTTTTTGAAACTTTTTAATTTTTTTGCAGTTTTTGAATTTTTTTAATTTTTTCAGAATTCTGTGGCGCACCAGGCAAGTGCGCCACAGAAGTGGATTTCTGTGGCGCACCCAGCAATTCTGGGGGTGCGCCACAGAATTCTAATTTGGTGCGCCACTGATAGCTGTTTTCCTACTAGTGATAACACAAGGGTGCCAGTACGAATGCCTAACCCACTGCTGGTTATTGTTTGGTAAGATCCCAAACAATACTTTGTGTTTGCTGAACCTTTCGGGTCACACACTTAAGGTGTAGGTCAATCTTTGATTGAGAGTAAAGATGTAGTTTTAGTGGGAATGAGATTGTGTCGGAGTAGCTCCGATGTCACTGGAATTTGTTCCGGTGAATTATAAGTTAGAGAGAATGCAGACATCTAATGTCCCGGGATGATAGGAATGGTTTCTATCATCAGCGGATTTAATCTGAGTGCTTATAAAGAAGGAAATATTGTTCCGATGGTTTTGTCGGTGGATACTAGGTATCCCGGTTCATATAAATATGAGTTATATGATAAGTAATTAATTTCGGAAATTTTCTTTAAAAGGAAATATTCATTTAGAAATTAATTAGACAAAACAATTAATTATTTATTTAATTAATTATATTGGAAAATATAAATAAAGAATTTTATTTGGAGCCCAATAAAAGGAGGCTGCCAAAGTGGGCCCATGGGGCCCACAAGGCAGCCGCACCCACATGGTATGTGGGGGAGGGGCCGAGTTCGAGTTGGGGAGGGACCCCCCTCCCCGACGGCGGCCTAGGGAGGGCCCCACAAGGGGGAGGCGACCAGGGCGGGCCCCACATGGCAGGAGGCGGGTGGGGGAGGAGTTTCCTCACGGGGGTCTGATTACCCCAAGAGCAGGGGATCACTATAGCACCTCTCAATGTGGAAGTAAGGTATCGATCCGCAGGAGCAAGAAGGAAAAGTTATCTATTCCCTACAACTAAAGTGTCACAAGTTTTAGTTGATTATGCACTGAACAAGTTTAAAGAACAAGGTGGTTGATTTGATGGATGGAAATTTAATGTAACCAAGCAAGAATGTAAAAGTGTCCCAATCCTCTTCAATGCAAGAGGACAAGACAAAGGTTTTCTCTTATAGGAACAATGGACATGGGTTCATGGGTTCACTTAATCCTCTCTCTCTCATCTACGGTGATTATCATGTTATAGATAAAGTACACACAATTGTCATGTTTTAATGATAGCTTTTATAACGGCTATATGTCCTAAAACACATAGTTGAAAGAAGTACTCATTTGTGTTGCTAGGTCACCCTCGTAAGGCTAGCGTGGTTGCTGTCACTCCCACATCATACTCTTCCTTTTTACCCCTAGATAAAGGATGTTGGGCGGTACTGTGTCACTCAATACCTATGCCGTGTCACATCGGCCATCCCATACCCACATACATCATACTTCTTAAAGAACAATATTATATCAAAGTATGACAAGTCATAAAAGTTCCAACACAACAGTAAATGCATAACAAGTCATCTCATACCACAATATCCACCATAAGAATTACATAGATGACCGTAATCATGTTCAGCAGCTCATACGGTACTACTTAGTGAAGCTCAAAGAGAGGAGAGATACATAAGTTACCACCACAAACCCATAGTCCAGAGGGTGGACTACCCCCCCTTCATCATGGAGACGGTAAAGTCGTTGGAGAAGGTGGAGACCACCCCGGCAGCGCCCCGGCAGCGCCCCGCCGTAGTTTTCCCCCTCCAATCTGCAGCTCCAGATCTTCGTTTTCGTGTTTCTGTGATATGGCGGCGCTCGTTTTAGGGAACGCCGTGGGACTTCTTTTATAGGCGTTTTTAGGTCAAGACGAAGGCGGTGGAGAAAAGATCGACGGCTGCGGAGGCTCGAGGGCCAAGTTGGTGGCCGCGTGGGCCACCCCCTTTTGGCCCTCCGGCCTCCGTTTGCTTGATTCCTTCGCTCCTACGTCTTCCTCCTTCCAAAATAATGACGCCTGTATTTTTCCAGATTTTTATGACGTCGTTTAGGTCCCTGAAACATAAAAGGAAAGAAATAGGGTTTTCTGCCTACGCAGGGTTAATTCCATAAAAATAGGAAACAATTATTTTATTTCCTAAAATCATTAAATAACAGTGGTATAACCCTTATATGATGCAAATATGATTGGAATATGAGTGATATAGTGCAAAGTTCATGTATGCATTTTACATGCATCAGGGTCACGCGCACATGTGATCGTTTAGATTGGGGTTCTGCAACGTTTTCGTAATGTTGGGATCTCAATCACCCCGCAATGTTAATCTAGCAACTAGCCTAAACGTGCTTCAATACGTAGGTAGTGACGGTAACTCCGTAGAGCCTACAAAGCCACGTAAAACATGCAAACAAGCGTTAGATACGTCTAACTTGGTTTTGCAGGATTGTGTGCATGTGTTTTGGTATAGCTATTTTGTTACGGTGTCTTAACATGATGGTGGGAGCCAAAACAATTGATCGAGTTCGTCATCGACAATCAAGCGAAGAAGAGTTCGTCGCGGAGACCGGGAGGAGGCGCCGGCATTGGGCGATGTACTTGGCGAGTTTCGGATATGGTAATTTTCCTTCGGGAATTTTGCCGTAACCGGGAACAATGAAGATGGTGATCCTCAAGGACGAGCGCCAAGGACTTCCGAGAATAACAAAGGCTATACCAAAGCACATGAATTATTATTAATTGCCTGTGATGTTTATCCTTTGTTGTTTGCACCTTGATTGCGCAGTAGTCGTTTATTAGGGTGAATCCTCAAATAAAATCAAGGAGATCGTGTTCTTACCAACCGTGGCACCGTCAAACCGGATGCTTGTTACCGTGCGACCTGTATCCAGGAGTAATGTGTACCAAGGGTTCGGGAGGCGGGGCGAACCGTTCCAGCAGCCAGTGTCGGTTGGTTGTCTTGACGTCCAAGCATAACACAACATGAGTTCGGAACACATCCGTCGAAAGACGAACAGGAGTTGTAGCTGCTGCAATTAGCATAGTGCTTACCGGTTGGCCGACGGACATGACATGTATCCATGCTTGCTTCGTAGGGCAATCGGGTCCTGAATCACTTAGTGCCAATCAAGAGGATTATTGGACTTAGTGGGAGCATATCTTAGATTCATGTTTGATTGAATTAAAGTAGTGCATTAAAATTAGTAATAAACTAGAAGTCTAAATAAACTTGTTTTGTTGTAGAAGATGGATCCCGTTGAATATGTGCATGAAAGATTAGTTGTTAAAATAGTTAACTGTGGGAAGCGTGATCTTTACGGATTGGCTTCACGGCTGAGAGATAATCTCAGTAGACGCGATTAGAGCATATTCTGGATACAACTGTTCCAGAAGTAGAAGAAGAATATTCTCCTATGGAGAAACATGAGTATGAAGTGAGTATGGTTATGCTAGACAGGATGTGTCCCAAGCTTAGCGACAGTTATCCATACTATCGCCCCTTCCGTCTTATGGAAGTTTTGAAAGCTGGTTCATGTCCAGTTATGTCTTGCTAAACGACAAACTCAATGGAGAACTTAGATCTTGCAAACTATCAAGCGAAAGCTCGATGAGGGAGCACAAGGTTAAGTTCTGCAAAATACTCAGGAAGCTTGAGGATATTGGGCAACCAATTCCAGGAAATCAAGTTGTTGACACACTTCCAAGATCACTACCATAATTATACTACGCCTTTGTGGCGTGTTATGAATTGATGGGAGTAGAGAAGAAGTCAAGGAAGTCTTCAAAATGCTCTTATCAGCTGAGTTGGATATCTATGTGCATCATCTGATGACACATCCTTCTTGCAAGACCAGTGGCAAGTCCACAAGAGGTATACAGTTATACACAAGTTATTGACATAATCTCGACTCGAATATATTTTGGTATGTGAATACTGAAATTTTTCATGTTGCATGATCGCAATGTGAAAAGGGAAAGAGCAAGAGATTTAGGAAGAATTGGAGGAAGTGGGGAAAGAGAGCACTCAATGCGCCATGATCACCACTATGTCTTCAATCCAAGTCAATAAAGAAGATTTACACTAGAACTTTAAATAAGAGTTATTTTCAGTTCGATCATTATGTAATGAATATTTTATATTCTGGAACAAGTCATTGTTCGAATTATAAAGTATGTGTGGGAATTCCAAGTTTGGAAATTCAAAGTTTATATCTTCTTTATTGTGATGTCATTAATTATTTGTTTGTTAAGTCTTTATTGTTTTGATTCAAGTTATTGCTTAAAGTTTTGAGTAATAATTAAAGTTAGTTTAATCTTTAATTTGGAGTTATACTTTTCGTTGGTTCTCTTTGAGACTCTTAAAGTTATCTCTAAATTAAATGGATAAAACTAAAATCACAAAGTGTCATACACTTGGAGAAATTCGAAATTCATAAAGTGCTAGGCATTTGATGAAAATCGAAATCCACAAAATGCTAGGCATTTAGTAGACTCGAATTTGGCAAAGTGCTAGGCACTAGTAAATTTCGAGATTTACATAAAGGAGTGGAATCTACCCATTAATTCAATTCTATTGAGAATTAATATGAAGTTGCATATTAATGAAATAGAGTTAATGAAATTATTGAAGTTTCAATGTTTCAATAATTCAGTGGGAGAGTGTGAGAATCAAAATAAAGGAATCAAAGGAATTTGATTAAAGTTAAAAGAAAGGACTTAATAAAATATTGTAACATTGTTGACAAAGGAAAGTTTTTCTTAGTCAAATTACTTGTGATGGATTTTGGTAACTCGAAATCATCATGGTAATAAAATCTTTTGCAAGATAAAGATTAAAAGGAAATGTTACAAAGTCTTGCTTAATGTGTTGTGAAATTAGAATTCCAAATTACCCACTAAAGTAAATAGATTATTTTGTTTGTATTTGGGACCTATATCAATTTAACTTAGAGTTATTTTGATAGTAAGTTCCATATTTTCAATTGGATTTAAAGTTTTAAGTTCGAATTGAAAATGTTTTGCAAAAGTCCAAAATTGTTATTTTGGCAAGTGACTTCCACACATAATTCTAAATGCTTGTTGACTTTAGAATTGGAGAAAAGTGTCTTCTCATGAAGAGAGAGTGGAAATCATAATACTAAATTAAGGCTGAGAGTCTTTGGGCAAGTGTTAGAATGAGAAGGGAAAACATGCAAATGTTTCCATATCATTACTTTGTCCAGGAATACATGTAAGGCATACATGGTTCGAATTAAGTATTAAAGAAATCATGTGAGGAATTTGATGATTAAATCACTAGGTGATTGAAATCATTTAAATGTCCAGGAACATGATATAAGCAAAACAATTACAAGCAAATAAGAACATTCATTAATGACATTTGTCATAAAAGGAGTTCAAGAAAAATTCATGAGACTCAAGATCCAATCTTGAGAGTAGTTTGGATGTGATGTAAAATCATGTGCATGAATATTTCATAAAGAAAGGACAGATATGAATATCTAATATTCATAGAGCTAGTCTTGATTAAAATTGTTTTATCAAGGACGAATAACTGATAGTGAGAAGTTGCAATACTTTTCATATCAATTGCTTGATGCTGTTATTGAACTAAAGTAGCAATATTATTGCTAAGGATAATTAGTTTGGATTATGAAAATAATCTAGATAATTATATTATGAATGTTTGAAGTCAGTCGTATTAATGAGTAAGAATTTTATTCTTTTCATTATATAAATCGAAGGGACTTAAAAGACAGTGGGAGCTGATATTATATTTATTGAATAAGGCTAGGCCGAATTAATAAATATATAAATCTCGTGATTTAAAGAGTTTAAATAAAAGGTCGGAAAATGTCTTATTAAAGTTTTGTCTCTAAGATAGAATTTAATAAACATGAGTATGAATGTACTAAAGTGCAATTCTGAAAGGTAATTTCGAATTGTGTCTTGAGTCAAAGAAATTTGATCAAGAATTCATAGCGTGATATTTGCAAGATACCTTGACCTTCGTAGTCCTGGATGAGCGAATAGAGAGGAATAAGATCAAATCATATTTAATGTGATTTTGCTTATCATTGCTATATATAGTACATAAAGCCGGAAAGTTTCCAAAGTGCTAAACTTTTATAAAGTTTTGCCACCGGCGTTAATGAGAAATTCTTAATAAGGATATTCTCATAAGAGCAGTTAATTAAGATTGTAATTGATCATATAAAGGTTTGGTAAAAGAACCTGATGGTGAGATTACAAAAGGAAAACCAACAAGGTGGATTTTGTAAAGCTTCAAATAGTGTGTATAGAGAAGTTACTCGTATACATATTTGTGGTGGAATTATGAAATCAAATTTATTCTGATAAATGTTTTTCAATTGATAAATACTAAGTGTTTTGATTTTATCAAAAACATGTATCTTATGAGTGGATTCTACAACAAAGATAGTTTATCTATCGAGGATAGTTGCGTCATTGATGTGAGACGTCATGATAAGCAAGTTATTGGATGAGTCATTACTCAGGTGAGGTTTCAAAAGATGGTATGATAATATCAACCGGGTATTATTAATGCTACTACGGAACCGGAAAGCCCATATCCAATTCCTAATAAATCCGACTTACATAGTCAAGTTTGGCATGTGAGGTGATAAACAAGTTTATGAACTTTGGTTGGATCAAAGTGCGGACACAGTTTCAGATCCGCATGCGAAAGCGTGAGTGGCACCTTAGTTCCATTTGGTGTCATGTCATCATGCTAACTAGAATCATTATTGTTTCTAGTGCAAGTGGGAGACTGTTGGAGATATGCCCTAGAGACAATAATAATTAAGTTTATTATTTATCTCCATGTTTATTATTAATGTTTGTATCTTTATGCTACAACTGTATTGGGTACTTGTATAGCAAATACAACGTATGCAAGAGGAAAACCTCCGATACACGTGTAGAGATATGAACGGAAAAAGAGTTCCTGGTCTTGTCTCTAAGACTAGCCTATCTTGTTGCTCGATGATCATGTTTTCCTGATCATGGACTTTGTATAAGTCATTCAACTATAGGAGTGGATTATCGGAATGATAATCGCACTGAACCGACCCACCGTATGATCTTGCTATGAGACAAATCGTCAACGATGAAATAGCGATTGATCATCTATTTAGTTATCATTAGCTAGATCCCTATGCTATGAGAATATCTTGTGACCGCTTATTCGACATTCGAGCTTTGATTTCCATCAAACGTCTTGCAGTAACATGGGACTATGATAGGTGGCTTTTGGGCTTGAACTAGATAATGTATTGGAACAGAGATCGTTCAAGAATGGCACTTACTCCTCCAGGATGGAGAGATACATCCTCTAGGCCATCTCAAGTATTATTGTTGTCACCCAATCGTCTGGCCAGACACAAGCGTGATTTATCACGGGACAACATATATACGGAATGAGAAAAGAGAATGATATTGGTACGAGAATAATATGTGTTATGATCAAAGGGTTTGATCACACTAGAGCACATTGTCTCAATCTCGAGATATCATTGGTATCGTGTACGTAAGGGGATTAAGCGTAATGAGTAACGCACAGGTTCTGTTGTTCATTCACAACACAAGGGTGCCAGTACGAATGCCTAACCCACTGCTGGTTATTGTTTGGTAAGCTCCCAAACAATACTTTGTGATTGCTGAACCTTTCGGGTCACACACTTAAGCTGTAGGTCAATCTTTGATTGAGAGTAAAGATGTAGTTTTAGTGGGAATGAGATTGTGTCGGAGTAGCTCCGATGTCACTGGGATTTGTTCCGGTGAATTATAAGTTAGAGAGAATGCGGACATCTAATGTCCCGGGATGATAGGAATGGTTTCTATCATCAGCGGATTTAATCCGAGTGCTTATAAAGAAGGAAATATTGTTCCGATGTTTTGTCGGCGGATACTAGGTATCCCGGTTCATATAAATATGAGTTATATGATAAGTAATTAATTCCGGGAATTTTCTGTAAAAGGAAATATTCATTTAGGAATTAATTAGACAAAACAATTAATTATTTATTTAATTAATTATATTGGAAAATATAAATAAAGGATTTTATTTGGAGCCCAATAAAAGGGGGCTGCCAAGTGGGCCCATGGGGCCCACAAGGCAGCCGCACCCACATGGTATGTGGGGGAGGGCCGAGTCCGAGTTGGGGGGGACTCCCCTCCCCGGCGGCGGCCTAGGCGGGCCCCACAGGGGGGGCGGCCAGGGCGGGCCCCACATGGCAGGAGGCGGGTGGGGGAGGAGTCCAACTCCTCCCTCCAACCCGAGTTGGAGTGGGGGAGGTTTCCTCCCCTTCCTTGTAGGGAAAGGCAGGTTTGGGAGGGAGGAGTCCTACTCCTCCTCCCAATCCGAGTTGGGGAAGGGGAGGGACTCCTCCCTCCCTTCCTTGGCCGGCCGGCCCAAAGGGGAAGGGCTTGGCCCCTTCCCCAAGTCCCTCCACCCCTTGGCCTCCTTTATAAGCAACCCCAAGCCCCTAGGGTTTGATGATAGAAGTTACACAAGTTTGCCTCCGTGCAAGTTCTCTCTCTTGTAGATCTCATGTGTTGAGAATTAGACGTCTCTAATCTTCTCATATAGATCTAATCAAGTTGATTAGATCTACCACCTAAATTACGCCGCAAGGCTGACTCTCTTCACCACGTGCTAGTAGCTAGGCGGTGAACGCACGGGGTGGGTTGACACGGTGTATGTGTGGATATCGCTAGAGCGGGATTTGCGCAAGTAAGTTCCTTGGACAACGGAACAACTTCATCAAGGTCTACATCAACGTCGACGCACGGCAACAATCTCACCTCCCGGCGTGGACGTGAGATTCTTCAACAGGCTACACCGACATCTACTTCGACAAACACAAGATCTTCCGCAAAGGTGTTTGTAAGTATCTTGATCATCGCATTATGGGGTGCAGCATATCTTCATAGAATAGATCTTGGCGGCAAGGTTACGGATAAATTTTAAGGTTTTCCCCGCAACCCAATAATATCGTCCCTCTCAACCTATATTTTTACTCGGTGTGCGATAAACTGGATAGCAAAGACATCATATTTTTGCGATACGGAACCGCCGCCTCCTCGCTCCTTCTCCAGATGAGCTAATCGGAAGGTCGTTCTCGTCCTGGGTAGAGGAGAATTCCTCGCCGTTGTCATCACCAACTCATATCCATGAAGCCATCAAGATTCCCCCATCAATATGTGAGAAATCCCATTGTAGGCACGTGGGGGTGAATGGGATTGGATAAAAATATTTATGTAATAGAGGTGTCAAAATTGTTAGGACTTTGATGGCATTCATTATGTTCTTAGATTGTTGTTGGTATGACTTTTGCTATGCTTAATCTTTATCACTAGGCCCTAGTGCCATGAATTCAGATCTGAACTATTCATGTTTTCATGAATATATTTTGGATCATACATGCAAGTTATGTGCACATGTTATTTGTTCGGAATTGGAGACCCAAGGTGATATGGTTGGGGTTTCAAAGGGGAAAAGATTTAATTTGAGGATTAGATGATGTAGTCATTGAGTGTTACTCCCTCCGTTTTTGAATGTAAGGATATAGTTTTCCACATGAATATTAAGACATGCATTTGGCATACGGTGGACTCATTTGTTTCTGAAAAAATTCAAAGAAGAGGAGTCCCTAAAAGCCACCAAATAAAAACGACAGTAAAATCCCTCCGTTCGAAAATAAAACTTATTTTTGGATGGGTACATTGTCCGTAAATCACAATAAACACTATATTTTGGAATTTTTCTTAAAAAATTATACCCCTTACATTTAGGAACGGAGGGAGTAATACTTTACTCCGGTAGTTTGTACAATAAGTACCTTAATTATACCAAATTATTTACGTGGCCCCGCTGAAACATGAAAATAGGACAAATTTGTTTGGCAAATTTTCACTGAAAGCACATACGACTATATTTTGATACATAAGCACATATGACATATGATGCCAATGAAAACTCTAGAATTACAAGTCATACATAGCAGACAAAAAGGAAAGCTATTCGATGCTTTAACTAGAACGAGGAACTTCAAGGAGCGCAATGAGTAAACAAGAACCTATCCGATGCTTTAGGTAGACAAAAAACACAACACCCCCCATTCATTAATTTTTTCCGGTCATCGATTTTCCAGAATGTTTCTTGATTGTCAAATGAGCAAACCATATTTCTCCAGCGGCACACTCCAAACAGCACCACACATTCATTATTCCAGTCATTAAACCAAACAGCTTGTGGGCAAGGCAATCCCACAAAATCGAATACAAAGAGGGAGAAGGATTAGCAGAGACAAATCCATGGACAAACAAAAAAACAACTATGCATTTTTTATTTGCGAAACACAGTACAACGCAGACGCTCACATACACGCGAATACACTCACCCCTATGAACGCACACACGCACACCCTACCCCTATGAGCACCTCCGAGAGACTGAGCCGGCGGTTGGGTCTTGAGATTGACGAAGTCACCACGGGCGCCTCGCTGTCGACGGGAACATCGCCTCCCACTAAAGAATATTCCGACTAAATGAGAAACACCAGCGTCAAACCTGGGGTTTGAACTCTGGTGGGTTGGGGGCACAACCATCCTCCTAACCATCTTGTCACATGGAGAAAAAGAGAGAGAGGCAGCGAATAGGCACAGGCTCAATTAAGCAGCACGCACGACCGGAGCACAAGCACATCCACGCGAGCACAAGGCCAAGCACGCGCGCACGGCCGGAGCACAAACACATCAATGCGAGCACAAGCTCAAGCACAGCCGGAGCACAAGTCCAAGCACGCGCGCATGGCGCATGGCCGGGAGCACAAGCACAAGCAGAGCAGAAAGAGAGATAGAAAGGAAGGAGCGCGCGTCGGCGGTCATTGTGCTAGCCATCGATCCATCAAGCACCATGGTGGATTTTTTTTCTTCCGCTTGCAGTTGCAGCCACACGTGAAGTAACGAGCACCACGACCCGTCCCGGGCGCCGGGCGCATATGCTAATCGCTGTCGTAATCAGTGCCGCGCGTGCGTGTCTGGAGCACGCACCTGCGCAGTCCGCCCGCCGTCCTACAACTGAAACTGACAGAAAATTCAGAGTTTCAAGTTCAGAGGGCGGCACAACGGCTCTGGCCGCCGTGCGTCGACTCCTATTTGGTAATGAAATATAATCAGTAATCCACTGGATCCTCGTTCGTTATTTATATGTGAGAGGGTCACAGTAATTCAGTTAAAATTAATAATCGGTTCATTTTCATAAATTTGTAACTTGCGTTTTCAGTATGTAACAAGTTTATAGTTTTTGTTTTTGTTGCACACCTTGTATAGTATAGGTGTCTCAAACCTGAATTTCAGCTAGCAAAAAATACCAGAAGAACATTGCCAAAACTACCACCCGAAGAATCTATGGTGCCAGCACCTGGGCTGCTCAGCCGAAGGCTATCCCTGTCGAGTGTCTCGGCATGAACCACGGTGAAGCCGGTGAACGGAGTGGTGGCAATCCACCTACGGGGCCAGAGGGAGAATGGTTGTCCATTACCCTCTAGCTTAAGCTCCCGATAGAAGTGGGGCGGCCCGTCGGCGGCTCTTAGCGGTAGGCAAAGCATACCACCAGATGACCAAAAGCCCCCTTCCCTTTGTAAACCCTTTTCTCCCACTGATGACGTGAAAGTCACACGTTCGTTGGGAACCCCAAGAGGAAGGTATGATGAGTGCATCAGCAAGTTTTCCCTCAGTAAGAAACCAATGTTTAATTGAACCAGTAGGAGATCGAAGTCACTTCTGAAGGTTGTTGGTGAAGGAGTGTAGTGCGGCGCAACACCAGGGATTCCGGTGCCAACGTGGAACCTGTACAACACAATCAAACTACTTTGCCCCAACTTAACAGTGAGTTTGTCAATCTCACCGGCTTGCTGAGAATAAAGGATTAGACGTATAGTGTGGAAAATTATGTTTGTTTGCAGAGAATGAAAAAGAACCATGATTGCAGTAGGTTGTATTTCAGATGTAAAGGAATGGACCGGGGTCCACAGTTCACTAGTGGTGTCTCTCCATAATAAATAACTAACATGCTGGATAAACAAATTACAGCTGGGCAATTGACAATATTGATAAGTGCATAACATGCATGTGCAAGTTGTGGTGTCTACTATGAGATTTATTTGGGCATTACGACAAAGTACACAGACCGCTATCCAGCATGCATCTGTGCCTAAATAGTCCACCTTCAGGTTAACATCCGTACCCCTTCCGGTATTAAGTTGCAAGCAACAGACAATTGCATTAAGTAAAGTGCATAATGTAAACAATACATTCATCCTTAGACAAAGCATCATTAGCTTACCCCTAGTAGTAACAGCACATCCACAACTTTAGGGGTTGCTGTCACTCCCCCAGATTAAATGGAGACTAAACCCACTATCTAGCATAAATACTCCCTCTTGGAGTCACAAGCATCTACTTGGCCAGAGTATCAACAAGTAACGGAGAGCATGCAAGATCATAAAAGACATAGACATAATATTCAGTATTCAACTTGACATGGTATCAATATTCATCGGATCCCAGCAAACACAACATGTAGCATTACAATAAGATGATCTTGATCATGATAGGCAACTCACAAGATCTAAACATGATGCCACAAGAGGAGAAGACAACCATCTAGCTACTGTTATGGAACCATAGTCCAAGGATGAACTACTCACACATCACTCCAGAGGCAGGCATGGCGATGTAGAGCCCTACGGTGATGATTCCCCTCTCCGGCAGGGTGCCGGGAAGACCTTCAGAACCCTCCCGAGTTAGGGTTGACGGCGGCGGCGGCTCTGGAACTTTTCGTGGAATATGACTCGGGTACTTAGGGTTTTCCCGAGGAAGGCAATTTATAGGCGAAGGGGTAACGTCGGTGGAGGCCTGTGGCCCCCTCACCACGTCACGGCGCGGCAGAGGGTGGGACCGCGCCGCCACGTGGTGAGGACGGCCCACTGCCCCCCCCTTCGTCTCTCCTTCGGACTTCGTGTATGTGACAGAAAAATAGGAACTTTGGCTTTTGTTTCGTCCAATTCCGAGAATATTTTCAGAACAACTTTTCTGAAACCAAAAACAGCAGAAAATAGGAACTGGCACTGTGGCATCTTGTTAATAGGTTAGTCCAGAAAATGCATAAAAATGATATAAAGTGTATATAAAACATGTAGCAATTGGCATAATATAAGCATGGAACATCAGAAATTATAGATACGTTGGAGACGTATCAAGCATCCCCAAGCTTAGTTCTACTTGTACTCGAGTAGGTAAAACGATAACAACAAAATAATTTCTGAGGAGACATGCTTCACACAATCTTGATCAAATAATATTGCAAGGCTCATGTCATGAATGAAGTGACTCAAGACAATGGTCTATAGTTTGCTAACAAATAGATAAAGAGTAAACAACTGAATCATATAAGCAAAAACTTTTTATGAATAGTACTTTCAAGACAAGCATAAAAAACTTTGCATAAGAGTTAACTCATAAAACAATAGATTCTAAATAAAGCCATTGAAGCAACACATAGGAAGATTTAAGTTTCAGCATTTGCTTTCAACTTTCAACATGTATATCTCATGGATATTGTCAACACAAAGAAATATAACAAGTGCAATAAGTAAGCATATAAGAATTAATGCACACAAAGTTGACACCAGTGTTTGCTTCTGAGATAGAAAGGAGTAGGTAAACTGACTCAACATAAAGTAAAAGAAAGGCCCTTCGCAGAGGGAAGTAGGGATTAAATCATGTGATAGAGCATTTTAGGTTTTTGAAATCATATAGAGAGCATAAAATAAGTTTTTGAGAGGTGTTTGTTGTTGTCAACGAATGACAGTGGGCACTCTATCTCCCTTATCACCCAGACTTTCAAGAGCGGCTCCCATCTACCACATGTAGCATTTTCTGTTTCTAACCAAATATCAATTAAATTATTTCAACACAAAACTCTCTTAAATACTACAGCAAAGAAAACAAGAGAGTACTTCTCTACAAGAACTAATAGCTCTGAACAAGAGATGCATGAAAAACAGGAGCTAAAATCATTGCAGTAGCTAGTTAAGAATACGCAACAAATATAAGTGAAGAATATGAGTATTCACATGAAAAAGCGGAGCGTGTCTCTCCCACACAAGAATGCTAGGATCCAAATTATTCAGAAAAAGAAAACAACAAAGCAAAAATAAAAGCACACAGACGCTCCAAGTAAAGCACATAAGATGTGAAAGAATTAAAATATAGTTTCACTAGAGATGACCTGATAAGTTGTTGATGAAGAAGGGGATGCCTTGGGCATCCCCAAGCTTAGACGCTTGAGTATTCTTGAAATATGCTTGGATGCACCACAGGGGCATCCCCAAGCTTAGACTTTTCACTCTTCTTGATCATATCATATCATATCCTCCTCTCTTGATCCTTGAAAACTTTCTTCACATCAAACTCAAAGTAATTCTCATTAGAGGGTTAGTGCATAATCAAAAATTCCATATTATGTGATGACACAATCATCTCCAACACTTCTGGACATTAGCTGCAGCCACTGATATTTTGTGGAGCAAAGAAATCCACTCAAACACAGTAAAAGACAGAATGCAAATCAAAAGGCAGAATCTGTCAAAAATAGAACAGTCTGAAAGACGAATTTTTTCGAGATACTTAAGTTGCTCAGATGCGAAAAGTCCAAATTTATGAAAGTTGCGTACATATATGAGGATCACGCCTGATGTTTTTCAGAATTTTTGGATTTTTCTGGAGTGAGTACAGTTCAAAACGGTGGACAGCAAAAATCTGTCTCTGCGCAGAAATCCAAATCTAGCATCAACTTTCTATTAGAGGCTTTACTTGGCACAACAATGCAATAAAATAAAGATACAAAGGAGTTGTTACAGAAGTAAGCAAGCTCCTTGACTCAAGAAAAAGAAAAATTGCAGAAATAAAAACATGGGTTGTCTCCCATAAGCGCTTTTCTTTAACGCCTTTCAGCTAGGCGCAGAAAGTGAAAATCAAGTGTTTCCAAGTGAAGAAACATCCAAATCATAACTTGTTCTAATAATAGAATCAAAAGGCAACTTCATTCTCTTTCTAGGGAAGTGTTCCATACCTTTCTTGAATGGGAATTGGTACCTTATATTTCCTTCTTTCATATCAATAATGGCACCAACAGTTCTAAGAAAAGGTCTTCCCAAAACAATAGGACAAGATGCATTGCATTCGATGTCCATAACAACAAAATCAATGGGGACAAGGTTATTGTTAACCATAATAAGAACATCATCAACTCTCCCAAAGGTTTCTTCATAGCATTATCAGCAAGATAAACATCCAAATAACAATGTTCCAAAGGTGGCAAATCAAGCATATCATAAAGTTTCTTAGGCATAACAGAAATGCTAGCACCAAGATCACATAAAGCATTACAATCAAAATCATTCACCTTCATCTTAATGATGGGCTCCCAACCATCTTCTAGGTTTCTAGGGATAGAAGCTTCATGTTTTAGTTTCTCTTCCCTAGCTTGTATGAGAGCATTTGTAATATGTTTTGTGAAAGCCATATTAATAGCACTAGCATTAGGACTTCTAGCTAGCTTTTGCAAGAACATAATTACTTCAGAGATATTGCAATCATCAAAATCAAAATCATTATGGTCAATGGCAAAGGAACCATTGTCTCCCATATTTCGAAAAATTTCAGCACTCTTATCAGGAACAGTTTCAGTGGTTTTGGGCAATTTTAAACGTTTTGCAGGGTAGTAGAAACATTGCCAACACCAATTATGTTACCATTGATAGTAGGGGCTTACTAGCATGTGAAACATTAGCATTACTAGTGGTGGTAATAGTACAAACTCTAGCTATACTATTCTCTTTTTCAATTTTATCCTCTCTTTCCCACCTAGCATGCAATTCAGCCAACATCCTAATATTGTTGTCAATTTTAACTTGGATAGCATTGGCAGTAGCAAAAGTGTTACTATCAAGAGTTTCAGGTTTGGCTGCCATTTTATTAATTAAAGAAGATTGTGCTTCAGACATGGATGAAATACGGTTTTCAGCAGTGGAAATCTTAGTTTGCAAACCAGAAATCTCCCTATTCAATTTTCGAGTTGGTGCCCTATATTTTTCAACATAGCAGATTGTTCATTCATAGTTTTAGTAAACAATTGATTTTGCTCATATTGTGATTGCATAAAGTTCTTAGTAGCTTCTCAATTTCTAGCATCCTTTCCTCACTAGGCAATCCATTTCTACCATGAGAATTAAATAACCATTGCCACTATTAGCAGGATAAGGCTTATAATTGTTGTTACCAAAATTATTCCTATAAGCATTGTTGTTGAAGTTGTTGTTTTTAATGAAGTTCACATCAACATGCTCTTCTTGAGCAACCAATGAAGCTAAAGGAACATTATTTGGATCAACATGAGATTTACCATTCACAAGCATAGACATAATAACATCAATCTTATCACTCAAAGAAGAGGTTTCTTCAACAGAATTTACCTTCTTACCTTGAGGAGTCCTTTCGGTGTGCCACTCGGAATAGTTAATCATCATATCATCAAGAAGCTTTGTTGCAGCACCCAAAGTGATGGACATGAAGGTCCCTCCAGAGGCCGAATCCAACAAGTTCCTCGAAGAAAAATTTAGTCCTGCATAAAAGGTTTGGATGATCATCCAAGCAGTCAGTCCATGGGTGGGACAATTCTTTACCAATGATTTCATTCTTTCCCATGCTTGGGCAACATGTTCATTATCAAATTGCTTGAAATTCATAATGCTACTTCTCAAGGATATAATCTTAGCAGGAGGATAATATTTTCCAATGAAAGCATCTTTGCATTTAGTCCATGAATCAATACTATTTCTAGGCAAAGATAGCAACCATTCTTTAGCTCTTCCTCTCAAAGAGAAAGGAAATAATTTCAGTTTTATAATATCCCCATCATATCCTTATACTTTTGCATCTCACAAAGTTCAACAAAATTATTAAGATGGGCAGCAGCATCATCAGTACTAACACCAGAAAATTGCTCTTTCATAACAAGATTTAATAGAGCAGGTTTAATTTCATAAAAGTCTGCTTTAGAAGCAGGTGGAGCAATAGGAGTGCATATGAAATCATTATTATTTGTGCTAGTGAAGTCACACAACTTGGTGTTCTCAGGAGTACTCATTTTAGCAAAATAAAGCCTAGGCCGAAATAACAAAATAAAAACAAGTAACTAATTTTTTGTATTTTTGATAAAGAGAGCAAACAAAGCAAAATAAAAATAAACTAAGCAAGACAATAACAAAGTAAAGAGATTGGAAGTGAGAGACTCCCCTAACAGAAGGCTTGACCTCCCCGGCAACGGCGCCAGAAAAAGTGCTTGATGACGTAAAGTCACACGTTCGTTGGGAACCCCAAGAGGAAGGTATGATGAGTGCAGCAGCAAGTTTTCCCTCAGTAAGAAACCAAGGTTTAATCGAACCAGTAGGAGATCGAAGTCACTTCTGAAGGTTGTTGGTGAAGGAGTGTAGTGCGGCGCAACACCAGGGATTCCGGTGCCAACGTGGAACCTGCACAACACAATCAAACTATTTGCCCCAACTTAACAGTGAGGTTGTCAATCTCACCGGCTTGCTGAAAACAAAGGATTAGACGTATAGTGTGGAAAATGATGTTTGTTTGCAGAGAATGAAAAAGAACAATGATTGCAGTAGGTTGTATTTCAGATGTAAAAGAATGGACCGGGGTCCACAGTTCACTAGTGGTGTCTCTCCATAATAAATAACTAACATGCTGGGTAAACAAATTACAGCTGGGCAATTGAAATATTGATAAGTGCATAACATGCATGTGCAAGTTTGGTGTCTACTATGAGATTCATTTGGGCATTACGACAAAGTACAATACCGCTATCCAGCATGCATATGTGACTAAATAGTCCACCTTCAGGTTAACATCCGTACCCCTTCCGGTATTAAGTTGCAAGCAACAGACAATTGCATTAAGTAAAGTGCATAATGTAAACAATACATTCATCCGTAGACAAAGCATCATTAGGTTACCCCTAGTAGCAACAGCACATCCACAACCTTAGGGGTTGCTGTCACTCCCCAGATTAAATGGAGACTGAACCCACTATCTAGATAAATACTCCCTCTTGGAGTCACAAGCATCTACTTGGCCAGAGTATCAACAAGTAACGGAGAGCATGCAAGATCATAAAAGACATAGACATAATATTCAGTATTCAACTTGACATGGTATCAATATTCATCGGATCCCAGCAAACACAACATGTAGCATTACAATAAGATGATCTTGATCATGATAGGCAGCTCACAAGATCTAAACATGATGGCACAAGAGGAGAAGACAACCATCTAGCTACTGCTATGGACCCATAGTCCAAAGATGAACTACTCACACATCACTCCGGAGGCAGGCATGGCGATGTAGAGCCCTCCGGTGATGATTCCCCTCTCCGGCAGGGTGCCGGGAAGAGCTTCAGAACCCTCCCGAGTTAGGGTTGACGGCGGCGACGGGTCTGGAACTTTTCGTGGAATATGACTCGGGTACTTAGGGTTTTCCCGAGGAAGCCAATTTATAGGCGAAGGGGCAACATCAGTGGAGGCCTGTGGCCCCCTCACCACGTCATGGCGCGGCAGAGGGTGGGACCGCGCCGCCACGTGGTGAGGACGGCCCACTGCCCCCTTCGTCTCTCCTTCGAACTTCGTGTACGTGAAAGAAAAATAGGAACTTTGGCTTTTGTTTCGTCCAATTTCGAGAATATTTCCAAAACAACTTTTCTGTAACCAAAAACAGCAGAAAACAGGAACTGGCACTGTGGCATCTTATTAATAGGTTAGTCCCAGAAAATGCATAAAAATGATATAAAGTGTATATAAAACATGTAGCAATTGGCATAATATAAGCATGGAATATCAGAAATTATAGATACGTTGGAGACGTATCACCCACCCATCGGCGTTGTAGTCATCTCCGTCAATGATTCTTCTATGCTAGATGACGACAATAGGTGGATTAAGTAAATATAATTGCACTAAACTTTTATAATTTCCTAGATTTTTATCATGTTGCGGTTTTAAGAAATACATGGTGTATAGTAATTAGTTGGCATTGTTAAACATACACTAATGTTTTTCAAATATTCCCACATATATTTATAATTGTTGAAATATATTACCGACCCCTTTCAACCAGTTAAGACTTTTTGTTCCGATAACTAGTGCATCAATTCAAAATAATATCGGACCCAATAGGTCTCAAGTGCAAGGCACTACTCACGCGTTATTAATGAAACAAATATTTTGGGCCTACACCGGACCCACACCGAGGAGCAAGGTAGACATGAGGTGGAGCGTTGAAATAGAAATATACTCCAAACCATTTCTATTAGTTCAAACTGTGATTTGGATGGCTACTGCATCAATTTAATAATAATGTATATCTTAGATACATTAGAGTTTTTGTGGACCATTTTTCTTTGTAAGAGTCCTTAATAAGATACTAAACTAGCATAATGTGAAATAAAATCAAGGCGGAAAACATATGATTTTTTTTTTTCACAACTGATGAATTATATAGGGTGTATGTGTATTATTGTGTGAATGTACTCCCTTAATTTTAGTATTATTTTGTCCTTTGCCATAGATTCCAAAACATACATTATAGATAATATCTTAATAGAAGTGTGTAGTGAATGTAAGCAAATATATAAAGAATTCAAAAATATAAATTGAATGGTTGGTCTGGTCCTTTTTTTTCTTGGTCAAATGTGTCTTACAAGTTACATTCAATAACAAGTTGCTAAGATGTTTATGATGTAGTTTTGTCATTTAGTTGGCTTATAGGGGCCAATGACTCCACGGTAGTGTCACAACTTGATGCTTCTTATAACGACGCAATTCGTAGAAACTTGTGGCAAAATGTTTGTCGTTTCCATGTAATTTGTTCACATAATCTCATGGCTTACTGGTATTTAGCTGCATGTTTTAAACACCTAAAGACTGCAAATTAGTAAATATGCTCAAATTTGTTCTCAACTAACTTCTGCAAAGAAAATGTTACCAAGCCCTGACCCGGTTTTTCTTGAGGTCCTAAATTTTGTATTTAACACCCCGATTATTTTATAAAATTTCTTGACAAGATTTGGTTTTTACCTATTTATAAACATGTATTTCAAATAATGACATAATTATAAATTAATTATTTGGTGATGTTTCCTTCAACGGAATTTCTTGAAACTTCATACCAGATTGTGTTCTCCAGTCTTGTTTTCATGATTCTAGGAATCATATTCAACCTACTTGTAGTTCAAACCCAAAATGCAGACAATTTGATTTTAAAATCAAATTTTCCTCACAAGAATTTTCGATCATAAAATTAAATTTGATGTTATGTAACATGTTAAAACCTTTGGTTTCCCCAGATTTTATTTTAGAAGTCTAAGGCCTCAAACTTGTATTTTTCTTTGGCTGGGAAAATAGTTTTAGTTCAAAAAGAAGTGGATAGCATCGTAATGGGCCGTTTTCTATCCCCATTTGCCTACGAAATTTGGAGGAGGATCCCGATCCGGTCCGTACTCCGTACAGCTCCTTCTCCCGCGAGTGCCACTTCCTCAGAGTCTCAGGCTCACAGCTCAGCTCACCACCATTTTCCCTCTGAGCTCACCACCAAACCCACATCGCTTTGCTAGCGCCAAACAGACGTGCCGTCTTCTGACGCTAAAAAACAGAGCATCCTCGCCGCGATGACCAGGGGCAGAGAGACAAGAAGGATAATGATGCCCGATGGCGCCGAGGACGTCGGCACGGACACAAGTCGGTGCAGGTGCAGCAGCTGACTTCGCCTCCGACTACCTAGCTCCACTGCATGGCACAGCAGTAGCGACAATTGTCAGGCCAAGTTGCCAACCACGCTCACGCCACAACCGCCACCCGGGCTTCCTCGGCACCTCGAGCATGCTGGGCTGAAGGAGGAGCATCACCGCACCAACGTGTGTGCCCTTTGGATCACGCAACATAGATCTGGGGGCAAGGAGTTGCCGACCAGAATCGTGCCGCCGTTCCAGCCTTCGTCTCGATGCACCGCTCCATCGCCTGCACCTCCGCGACGAGCACACTGGATAAAGCGACGATTCCTTGCCTCAGGCCCGCAGAAGCACAGATTGGGCTTGTCGGCAGTGACCCTGCGCCTCCACCATGCGAGCGACCTCTGCGCCGGCGGCTTGCACGCGGGCCACCGCCCGGCAACCAGGGCACGACCTGCGCTCAGGATTTGTGAAAAATACCTCCATGAATACGACTTACAAGATTTGTTATCTTGCTGACAGCTTTGGAATTTGGAGACAGATGAGAGTTGTTGACAACCAGGCGTACCATGTGTAATTCGGAAATTAAACGCTATTTGTACCTTGACTGTAATGAAACGAACAAACATTTATGTGTGCAGAGTGTGTTTCTTTTCTATCCGGTTTTTTCGATAGTTAAAGCAATAAGATGAGATGTACATGAGTATGTTTATGCTAGATACAAAGGCTAGCCAACTACATTGTCTGTCCACACATCATCCTAACAAGGTTCAAGACAATCGAAAATCTCTGCTAAGTCAGCTTTTTCTACTGTATCGAAGAGCCATTACGTCTAGAGGCTTGGCCTATATGTGGCAGAACCTGATAAAGACGCTCGAGATTATTGTCCGAATAAAGCCATTCTCCCGGTGGTAATTCACCACCCCAATATGCATCTCAATGGCAGAGATTTGGGCTAAATCTCAAACATGAACCCGGTACAAACAACAACATGCTTCGCCTCTCCCTTCTTTCCTTCTCCTCCTCCCCTGTAGACTCTCGTCTCCCATTCGTAGTGGTTGGCGTGTGTAACATCCAAGAAATCTTGAGAGTCGTCAACGTTACTGGGAGGTTTGGGTAATCCGTGTACCCTTTCACCTGCAGGTAAAATGAATTCATCCGGGGAGTCTATCCATGGTGACCCCTCCCAAAAAATGTACCAGGTCTAACACCGATGAATCCTCTGTGCCACCATCAGTCCTCCAAGCTACCCAACTTTTGCACAACACCTTAAAGTCTTCGGGGCGGATGAGTTTGTAAGGTAACGTTCGAACGCCGTGGTGTCCCTCCCATCCTAGTCTATGCTACGCCTGTCTCAGGATTAGTCGTCCAACAAACTTTTGGGCCCTGGGCGAATAAATTGAATACGATTTATATTGAACTTTTACACTTTTATGGGTCTAATGTTTAGAATGTTATTATTACAAGTATAATTTCCGTTTATTCTCATAGTATAAACACATAATTGGCAATATTACTAAATTAGTTGGTGTGTTTTCTGTTTGTATTAAGACGCTCGAGATTATCATCTGAACAGGGCCTTCCTCCCGGTGGTAATCCACCACCCCAATATGCATCTCAATGGCAAGGGTTGAGCTAAATCTCAAACCCGAACCTGATACGAACAACAACATGCTTCACCCCCCATTTTTCTTTGTCCTCCTCCCTGTAGACTCTTGTCTCCATCTGTAACGGTAGGCGTGCGTAAAATCCAGGAGATCATGAGCAGGGTCAGCATCACTGTGTCATTTGGATAATCCTTGTACCATTTCCCTAGCAGGTAAACATGGCTTCCTCCTAGTGAGTTTATCCATGCCGACCCCTCCCACTAAATGCAGAAGGTCTAACACCGTTGACTCATCCGTGCCACCACCAGTCCTCAAAGATCCCCAACATGTGCACAACACCTTAAAGTATTCAGGACGGGTAAGTTTGTAAGAGAGCGTCCGAGCGCCATGGCGTCCCTCACATTCCATTATATGCTACACCTCTATCAGAGCTAGTACAACAAAAATTTGGGCCTTGGGCGAATAGACTGAATATAATTTATATTAAACTTTTACACTTCTATGTGTCCTATGTTTAGCCTGTTAGTATTGCAAGTATAAGGTTTGTTTATTCTCATAGATTAACCACATAACTGGCAATATTATTAAATAACAACTTTTTTTGTATTAAGTTCATTGAAATATACTAAAATGTATTTTGCAACCAAGTTTGTTTTAGAACTATGTTTTCTACGGTGCATAATTCAGATAATTTATAATTATTATGGTAAATAACATTGAATAGTACGATCTACCTAAGGTCTCAATATATTCTACTAGTGTATGATCAAGTAAGTATATTTATAGAAACTTGTAGAGTATAATTTGACTACCTTTTCATGGTCAAAAATTTCTACCAAGTCAAAATTTAACAAAGTGTGCATGATTTGTATTATGCATTTAAACAAAATTGCTTAGAAATGATCCCCAAAACAAAATAGCATGGATACTAACATGTTTGTGTGCATAAGTTTTATGCTCTTATGAAGTGTGTTTGTTATTATCTTCGTCTGTTTCTCTTGATGCGGATGTCGGTGAGTCATATTTCTTCTCTCACTTCCGGAGCACAGTTGGTCCTCGATTTGGAAATGGACAAAGGTGACCTCTCCCTCGTGTACATAAGGCTTCAGCCAGTTTATGATAAAAATCTATAGATATCTTGTTACGTAGATGTTGGAACACATTTTTTATAGACTGCCAAATGTGTGGTGAGATCATAGATGAAGAACAAAGAATTCTAGATGTGCGCATTCAAGGTGGAAGCCGGAGATAGAAGGACTCAAAACTGAAGCAACAATCTGGCATCATCAGCAAGCAAAACGTACCGACTCAATGATGCAAGTCACTAGTGCAAACCGAAATTGTCCAGTGTAGGATATTCAACGTGCTAAGGTTGGGGCTTGGACAGAAGATGCAAGCGGGACACAATATAAGTATATCGACCTCAACACGACGACTTGGAAGGAGACTCCAACACTGAAGGAAATTTGAATCGCTTCCGTTTGTTAGCATTGGCACACTGGTTATAGGCTCATAGGAAATGAGTTCTTGTGACCATGGCAAGGCGGAGCGGTGGTTATGCCACATTGAAACGAAGACGGCGGCCACTAGGATTGTGTTCACAGAATGAATTCTTGTGTTGAGAGTTTTTGCATATTTTGGGTTATTGGTCTTCTAAGTCTCTTCTTGATCAAAGTTTAGAAGCCGCCTGACGCCGGTCATTGTGAGAAGAACTTCTGCGTTGACATCATTTCCCCAGGGCGAGGGCCATGGTGACGACGTCACCACGACGCGGATCGAAAGTGATGCAGAGGCCTCATCGAGTGGTTACGAAGACGCCAGGTTAGTTCTCGGCTCTTTTATGCTTGCAGTACCTGATATGATATTTGACTGTTCCAATAAATTCTTTAGACATAACTAGGGTGAGTTAAATTAAATATAATTGCAGATTACTTTTATATCTTCTTAGCTTTTTTATCATATTGTTGTTTAAAAATATATAGTGTATAGTAATTAGTTGGTATTGCTAACCATCCACTAATGTTTCTCTCTATTCCCGTATATAGTTATAAATGTTGAAATATAGTGTCTAACTCTTTCAACCAATTAAGACTTTAGTTCAGATGACTAGTGCATCAATTTAATATGGTACCATACCCAACAGATTTCAGGTTCAAGACACTGCCCACGCAGTATTAAGAAAAAAATATTATGAGGCCTACACCGAATCCACAGTAAGGACTAAGATATAAGTATATATATTCGAACCATTTCCATTACTTCAAATTTTTTATTCAGATGGTTAGCACATCAATTTAATAATAATAAATATTCTTTAAAATACATTTGAGTTTATGCGTAGAATTTCTCTCTTTGTAAGACATTGTCCTTAACAAGATACATAACTACCCCATTGTGAAAATAGAAAAAAAAGGAAAATGCACGGCTCCTTGATTTTTTCCAATTGATGAATTATCTTCATATATTATGTATTTACTTGATTTTGAAGTATTGTGTATTTTGGAAGATATTCCAAAACATGTAGTCTAGCAAATATCGTAACAGAAGTGTGTAGTGTATGAAATGTAAGCAAATATATAGAAAATTGTGAGCCACAAATAGAGCAGTTGGTATACTTATTTTTTTCTTGGTCATAAATGTGTCTTGCAAGTTACCGTGGATTCGGTTATGAAGTTAATAATATGGTGATGATGTATTCTTGTTATTTAAATAGCATTGCTTATAATAATCACCGATCAACATATAAATATAATGTGCTCTACTACTTTTACCTGAGCAGTCGCCCTGTTTTCTCGGCCTAAGGACGATTGACCAAATGATTGTTACTTGTTCTTATAGAGAATCTTGGTTCATCCATAATTTCCATGCTAGGTGAAATGATAAAATCTTGTAAAATAAAAGCACTATACATTCGTCTTGCCAGTCAAGTCGTCGCCCACCATGGGTACGATGTCGGCTGTCATTTTGGAACACCGCAACCTCTTGACATTTACACATGGTTAGCCGGGAGTAGGAATGTGGTTGGCCTTGAAACGACAGCAGCGGCAGACAAATGCATTTAGTGGATTGACTCCTTCCTTCCATACTGAAATTCCTCAAAAAATATTTCAATGGTATAGCACCCTCTCCTCCCCCAAACCAAACACACTAATAAAATAACAGTCTAACGTAAAAAAATATAAACATGAAAGAATGCATCCATCCCTGCCCTAATGTCTCAGAGGTGAATCCCAGTGTCGCCTGTTTTTACTGTCTCAACAAGCAAGTAAACATTGGGTATTTGTTTTTGAGACAAGTTTGTTTTTTGAGAAGTTTTTTTAGACAAGTAAACATTTGGTTTTTGGGTACAGACATTGGTACCGGTTGCCGGTCGGCCTTCAGAAGCACCACCAAAGCTCGGCCCGTGTGGCCACCAGCCTGGGCTAAAAGAGAGGCATCCAAGTTGGATCCTGTCGAACGGCCCATCTTCTCGGCTCTGATTCCCCATTCCCCTTGTTGATTTGGACAGAATTGCTCCGGCGGGCGCCGCGCCGCCGCCCTCTAGTGGCCAAGGAGTCAACTCGACCCCGTGCCGCCGGCGTCTCCGATTCGAGTACTATTCAGATTCCGGTCTCATCCGATCGACTCGTCCAGCCCGCCCGCCCCCGTCGATCCTACTCCGTTCGATGGGATCCTTCTTCTCTTCCCCTGCCGCCGGCGACAGCAGCTCTCCTGCTAACGTACCAGACCTCAGCCCCTGGACAACAGAGTACGTACGCACGCACCTACATCCATCCATCATCTCTTCTCATTACTACAGTAATTCTGGGCGACATATATACATGTGAAAATTGTTTATTTTGGGTTTCTTTCGTTGTGGCAGAAAGGTGTACCCCCGGTGCATCTGTAGCCTCGTCCACCGCGCCATCAGACACTACAACGAAAACAACCCGGTAATTATAAGCCACGAGTTTTATTGTCTTAGTATTAACCTCGTTTGGGTTCCACTAGTTAGTTTTACTCATGCGTGCTAAACATAGTCGATCAACATTCTTGAAGGGAGGAGAGTTCGAGTACCCCGCCAAGTCCACCACGGAGATGAAGGCCGCCTGCATCGGCTTTAAGGAGCATTACGTCTGGTACCACCTCGGCTTCTCCGCTAGCCGCAACCAGGAGATGTGCCGCTTCTTCGCCGAGATGTGCTACGATGTACGCTCCCCAAGATCACGGTTGAATCGTGCACCATCTTAGGTATGCGCCGCAATCTATCTTGCAACTCTCTTGGCCAATGTGTTGGGTATCCGTCGATCCTACCTAATTCTGTGTGTTTCGCTCCATGTGTATGCTCATGTGTGCAGAAGAGCCGTTGTGCCGCTTCACAAGCTGGTGTGCATTTTGTCCCGAAGAGTCCGAGATTTTGCACCCAAATGAAGCGGACTTTGTGTGTGGAAAGGCGGGGCAGTACACAGAATTCTTCCGCGGGAAACATATGCTAGTGTGGCCATTCGATAATCCTCCTGGCACTGTTGATCTACCATGGATCGATTGACTCAAACAACTCTTATGCTGTGAACCATGCATGTATTGCAGTTGTAGGATAACTACTGTTCTTCTTGTTTATTGTCTACCCTTCCTGTTTATGTTTCTGCAACATTACTACATTAGAGATATAATCTATTCTTTCTGGAAGATCCTTGTGTACAAGAAGGGTGCAAGCATGGCCCTCTCCCTCGGCAAGCATGGCAGTGGTTAGGTTAGGGTAGAAAGATCAGAGGAAGATGATGAGAGTGACAGTGATTTTTGCTGTGTTCATGAAGCTGATGATAGCAACAGTTCAGCTGAGGATGATGAGGCCATGAACTACAGACAACAGGCTGAGGAACTGTGTGCTGATGTGAGTATTTTTTGAGTGCAAGAGAGCGAAAAAACTTGTAATGGACAAGCTGATTAATTCAACAAATGATGAATATTCCAGGTTCTGTTCATGTTTCTTATAGCGACCAGCCAGCTAGATCTGCAGCTACAAGTCCTATTTTTGCTTCTTATAGCTCCCAACATTCATCATCACATCTTGTTGCAAGCTCACAGCAGATGCCAACAGAAGGGAGGCTCAAATGGTGGCCTTTCGGCAATGAAAAAAATGGAGGAACTGCTGGAGGTGGAGCAGATGGATGTGGAGCTGAATAGGCCATGTGCCAGATGATATTGTCATGCTTTTGTTCACTGAAGTTTATGTAACTGTGTGAAACTGAAGTGTATGCCTTTATGTGCTCCTATGTAGTGAACAATGTGGTATAATGATACTCTCCCATATTGATATTTGTTTGATGGGTCTGTTCCTAAAATCATGCCAAGAGCATGCCAAAATTCACTTAAGATTCAGTTACATTCATACACTGCAATTACTGATTGATTAATTTCGAGTTCAGTTCAAATTTTCCATTCATACAAGAGAACATTGAACTGATTTATTTCATAACATTACAAATACCATGACACTTTCCAGAAATCAACATTCCACAATACAAATCTAATGATACAGAAAGTACCTTCTGTACTGACTAATATTCTGCCTCCGATGCATATTCCGATGGCGGAGCAGCGGCCGCCGGCACGTCACCTTGTCGAGCAGGAGGAGGGGCTTCGCTATTGCCAGTTAATGGGCCAATACAACACGTCCACCCGGCCCGTCATAGGATAATGAAGCCGAATAAATCGATATACGATGGGCTAAATAAAACAGCAGGTGGCCTGGCCCATCAGGCGGAAGTTTCTGTATCCCTGTCGGATTTAGGTCTGGTCGCCGAGTCCTGTATATAGGTCTGATCTCTTGGGTTGATCGACGATGATAAGACGATGGGGTCCTTCTTCTCTTCTCCCGCCGCCGATGATGCCGCCTCCGACGACTGCAGTTCCAGTTCGCCGGGCAAAGAATTAAGTGATGGCCTAACACAAGAGTTAGATCTCTTCCTCAAATTGTTCCTAGTTGTTGTGTTTTGAATAACGAACGGCAGATTGACTTATTTCGTGCCTGCGTATTTGTCAGGCAGCGCGACTTCCAATTTTTTGCTTTTATGTTTGCCGTACATGCCCTCTCATGGTACAACCTCAAGAACCCTGTATGTACGCTCATTCCTCTGCATTCTTCTACAGTAGTATTACATGGTGGTATTTCTCAATAAAACTCGCACTCCGATCTCCATCTGGCAAGGCGGAAGAAACATATGGCTCGATCGTTAATTAATACAGTACAAATACTACTTGGTTATGTATATATTCTCTAATGTTTGAGAGATGCATATTATATGTATATATGCAGGATGCAGAGTACGAGCTTGTCAAGGATCCCACCAAAGTTTTCAATGTCGCCTGCGTCGGTTTCAGGCAGGCTATCTGGTATCACGTCGGCTTCTGGGCTCGCCGAGTGGACGACGGTGATGCTGACACCGATCAGCTGCAGGAACAATACTTCTTTGCTGAGATTCGCTACGATCGTTCCAACCGCCTAGTAACTGAAACATGCACTATCTTGGGTAAGTGCAATTCAATTTAGTATAATAATTAATTATATGCACGTTGTGATCTAATTCAGTCTATATATGTTTCTCTCCCTCATTCGCATGTGCGACAGAAATGCCCTTGTGCCGATTCAAAAGCGGGTGTGCCTTTTGTCCTGAAAAATTCGAGATCTTGCATCCAAGGGACACAGAGTTATTTTTATGTGGAAAGAAGCGTCAAAAGAATAAATTCTTTCGGGAGACATGTATGCTTACTAAGCCATTCAACTCTAGATGCGCCGAGAGATAAATCTAATGCAAGTTGGGACCCACGATTCAGAATTGCTGACAACAAATGAGTGGGTCTCATTTTTTTGACTCACTTCCTATCCTCCATAGAAGACACATCATTTGTTTCTCTGAATAGTTATCTTTTCGGTATTGTTCTTAAAAATGGGGTTGTCCTTTTGTAATTTACTAGCAAGATATGCGCTTGTGTTGCTACGGGTTGATTTCCTAAAAACAATTGTGGCGTATGTTCATATTTATGTTGCATCGGTCGACATAGAACATAATTGAGCATTTTTTGGATTTATATAACATCCAAACAGGATGAACACTAAATTTGTTGAGGTGTTAGTGCAAAACATGCTTATTTTATAACTCAATATGTTCTACTATTTCAAATATCCATAGCTTTGTGATTTGGTTGCCATGGAGGAGGAATGGAAAGCGCCGAGCTTTCTCATTTGCCAAACAATATCCCCGGCTACGGGCCCCTCATAATCAGGAGTATTCACGACAAATGCAGGATTCCGTAGAACCTCCACCGGTCCAACATCATCTCAGCTGCCACTACTCGCCATGGACGCCCTCCTCCGCGTTCGTGCTGGTGCTGCAGTCATTGTACATCTCTCCTTGAGTACTCCGCCGGTTGCAGCTACGTGAAGAAAGCAGGCCAAAAGCGTCACCACCAGAAAGGCGCCAACGCCTTGCTCCAATAGGTCATAGTTGGAGGACACCAAAGTGCCGAGCGTGTCCCACACGCTAACCCCCAAGCGCCCAAGTCCGCCACCAACAACCTCAGCCACGCCATCGCCGGAGCTGTCCCGAGACCTTCCGAGCACCAAGTCCGCTCTGCTTGATCCCATTGTCTTCTTGGCGCAAGAAATCGAATCAGGGTGACAAAAATCAACGCCGCCATGTCACTGTCTTCATCCTCGCTTCCTCCTGGTAGCCGCCGCCGTCAAAATTGTTGACAACACTGCATCGTCCCCGTGAAGCGACCTACATCCTCCCCAAGCGGGGGCCGTCCAGAGCCCTTCTCCATCGTTTCCTCTCGTTGGCTGCCGTCGTCGTCTCGATGCGTCGCTCCTTGGTACTCCTCTCAGCCTCTACGTTGCCCGAATAAACCAAGGCGTTGGTCCTCTGCTTTGCCATGTGTGCGTGCGACCGGATCGTTATGTGGTTAACTATATGAAAAATATGAAAATTATACTTACTAGGAAACATGCAAACATGCTCGTGCGTTGCAACGGAGAGGAAAAAATTCCTTTGTCATGGCGTCGCCCTATATACATTGTCACCAAACCAAACTCTAGCATAAGTTGCCGAAAATCAAAATTATGTAGATGAGCGCGAAAAAATGAAGAAATTATGGGGTTGGTGATATAGATTTTGGCCTTCTTTTTGTAAGTAACAATACACCTTTTGTACCTCACTTGGCGGTTTATTCAGTGCGTGTTGATGCACATAGTGGTGTCAAACATGTAGGCATTTTTCTCTACCATGTACCTGAGTAGAGATGTTGTCGCTTAGGGGTGGGCTTCGTTAAACTAAGGCATAATGAGGTCCCCGGCGATCCAGAATATTTCTCAAGGTACAGAAGCATGGTCTCTTGTGTAAAATTTTGTTGACCCACCAAATCAGTGGACATATATGTTTGGGAAGAAACGCCTATTAAGTCATCAAAACATTCCCAATGAGGCGTTGTTGACGAAGAACTGTGAACCAGATTTCTCGCGAGAAGGGACGCTGCAAAAGAAGACAATCTGCAGAATTCTTCCCAGCCACAGGGGCAAATGCCATGGTTCGGCAGGCCTTCACGCTGCAGTTTATCTGTAGTCCGGCCAGCAGCGACCATGCATCGCTAGCTAGCGTGGAACTTAACTTCAACGGCGCGTAGGAGTCCAGACATGCGAGGCTCCATAGTCGGTCCTCGATGCCTTTGTTGTCCACTTTCAGGTTATACCATCCTCTGCTTCGTCAATCAACTGAATCATACACCATAGTTAGAGGAATTGATCACCGCGGTGACCCATGCGTTCTTGAATAATGCCAGCGGCTAGCGGGCACCAGTGCCACGAGAACAGAGTGATCGCCCACCGATCGAGGGGTCCTCCCTGAACGATAACCGCGCTCCTGAGCCCAGCAAAATCGAAATAGAGGTACTAAATATAGCGCGGGCTCGGTGACCAGTCATTGACAACGGTACCCTTTCTCGGTCTTTGGCTAGTGCGAGCTCCACCCGCTTCGCCTCGCTGCTACTGCCCCACAGTTGCGGCATGGTTGGGGAACAGGAAGAGAAGGCGATAGGGGAGAAGTCGAAACTGCTACTGCTGCCTATTCGAAACGTTATTCTCCACTTATCGGTGGCATACTTAGTAAATTTTGACAATTTCAATGACGTATCACAAGAAGTCTTAATGATTATTAGAAGATATAGATAATAATAGAAATGTTAAAAATAGGACCCACAAAAGTACACGTATTTAGTAACAAATGTATTTTTCTAGAAAACACACCACCTAATATTGTGTAATTTTTATACTTGCAATACTATATAATATATTTATTTAATCTATTTTCTATGTTTCTTATTGTCTGATTTAATAATAAAACTAGTTGAATGCCTGTGCGTTGCAACGAGTTATTTTCTTGTTTCCCAATTTAACATTGAATATATGTAAATATTAATGTAGATATAACAAAAACTTTGTCCTCATTTGCGTGATACTTGAGCAGATATAACAAAAACAATTTCCTAATCTCAACCATCCTGCACGAGGAATATGAATATGGATTGTTAGTTACCTCGAAAAATTCACGTTTAAGTTATAATGTTATAAGAATGCGCAATAGAGAATACTCATGATACAAACTGGATGGACCAACTTCTCCCCAGCCCATGAGAGCATGAAATTAAAAACTAAGTAACCCGATAAGTTCCTGCAGATCAATGCACTTTCATTATCCTGAACACAGGACGAAAACAAATAAATCATTATAATGATTTTTATATAAATCACCAGTCATGGCTTCTTGGGATACCATCTGGATAACTACGTGGCCAGAAATAGAATTCCAGCCAGGTTGTGCTATTGCGAGTGCTTCGTTTAGGTGGATTGCATACCTCTGAAATTTCTTGATACCTCTCTTTGATAGCGGTTCAATAATAGGGTCCAAAATGGATACACGACATTTATGTTTATCGATGAAGAACAACATGAAGTGGCCTAGAAATGCATATGGCAACAAAATCTGCAAGTGGAAAGAATTAGAAAAACATAAATCATAACACAGATTGACAAGAGGAAAAGAAACTTACTGTATGACACGACGAGATATTATTGTCAATCTCGGGCCAGCGGTGAAAAAATGTTGCCAACTTCTTAATGTCTGGCTTTACACGCCACATGGGATGTTTTGTGCCATCAAATAATGCCAATCCACAAGGTTTAGAAACATGCCGATGATAATAATTACATGTGAATATAACAACTTACACAAAATCTCAAGTCCATGTTATGCACTGGAGGCACTATCAACAATTGTATATCGTCGCATGCCAATATACGCACGGCCATGTTGAAGCAGTCCTTGTCCATAGACTGGACTGATATGAATTTCCTGAATCTGTTTCAAACTCAATCCCAATGGATATGGTTTCGAGCTCTGCACCCATTCTTTCATGCGAAACAGTCGGTAAGAATGATAATATCATTATAATATACTGATACTTAATTATTTTTATAATATATGGTACTTACTCCATACACTTTGCATCGTTAATGGACATGATGTATCTGACGATCTCGTCTAAATCATGTGGGTCGGCAGGCACCATGGAGGCGGGAAGGGTACATATTTTTTTTGACTACAATCTCTGTGTCTGGCTCTTTTGGATTTGACAACTCTTCAATATCAGAATGAGATGCCTTCTCTTTATCGCCTGGTTGTTCATAGATCGGATTACCTCTTAACTTATTTAGTTCTGAGTTGTACAATATGGCAGCTAGCTTTTTTCGAAATTCTTTCATGTCCTTCTGCAAAAAATAGTAAGAAAAGTTCCTCTCGTAAGATAATAATTCAAGATGAAACCTACTACCACCCATTTGGACCGTCAAAAAAAAAATACCTGGGTGACGTGGTCAGAAAGCATATCTCCTGTCCAAATTCCATAAAGTTTAACATGAATAATCCGCATGATGAACTACACAATTACCAAATGTTGCGTAAGGATTTGGTCTAGAAAAATCAACAGAAGGAAACTATCCTAACAAATATCAAGGCTCATTGCATAAATCTGTATACGTCATCTTTAATAATAGAAATGTTATACTTATAATAGAAATGTTAAAAATAGGACCCACAAAAGTACACGTATTTAGTAACAAATGTACTTACTTTAGAAAACACAACCTAATATTTTGTAATTTTTATACTTGCAATACTATATAAATATTTATGTAATCCTATTTTTCTATGTTCTTATTTCTTCTTTAATAGTAAAAACATGGTTCATAATTGATATGGTCCATTAGAATGATAAATTTATCTTTGCTCGATAATAAATGGCTTTACAATATAACATTATTTCCTTAATCAAAGGGTCATTACAGCGCTTCGAACATTTTTCTTAAGGATTGGCGATTGAAAAACTCGGGTCGTCTGCTATGCCGATGATATTCCATTGGAGTGGAGTTGGGAAAACGTCATGGTGGCTCCTATTTACCAGAGTAACCCAACGCTTTTTAACCTACAACCAACATGGAGATTGTGAGTCCTACTAGCTAGTCATTCCTGTTGGAGGCATGGAGTTGAAAAAACATGATGTTCAGATTTTGAAATCTGAACCATTTTTAAATCTGAATTTTTCTTACCAAACCATTTTCAAAAATCAAAATCTTAACCATTCTATTTTTTTTCAAATTTGAAAAATTTCAAAAATCATAATCTGAACAATTAGAAAGTTAAATATTTTTCGAAGCTGAACCATTTTAAAAATAAACTTACACAAACATGAACCATTTTTCATAAATGACTTTTTTTCTTCAAATGTAAGCGAAAAGAAAAATCCAATATGAAAAATGTTCAGTTTTCTAAAATTCAGGTCAACTTGCTTCCAATTTTCTAAATATTATTTCAGATTTTTTTTTTGTGTTACCCCTGAAACCCAAAAAGCGAAAAGAAACGAGACAAAGAAGAAGAAGAAGAAGAAATGAAAAAACAAAAAGAAAAATACAAATGGGCCGGCCTAAAGCGGTTTGCGGAGCCGGTCGTCGGGCTCGGGCATGGCGAACAGTGCTGCTCCACGGCAGTGCCAGCACCGGCGCCGCCGCGAGCGGCCATTAATTTATCCCGACGTCCTCTCGCCGCTTCGCCGGTCTACCCACCAAGTCTCTCGCGTGTTATAGCCCCGCCCGCAGGCATGAGGTATCGGGATGGGAGGACACGAGGGAAGGAAGCGAGGCGTGACAAATTGACGCTTCTTCTCTTTACCCGCAGACCAAGTGTTCGGCAAAATGCGCCTGCAGCAATAATGTGTGGTCAAGCGTTAGTTCACGACCTCAGCAATGATTTCTGGGGTGAATTCTTTCCTTGTACAGGTAACCTCTTGGGCTGGTGCTTTCTGCTTTAAAATCCAGGCATACGTTACTTCAATTGCCTCTATTGTTCTTCTGTAAGCGCTCAGAAAAGGCCTTTTGATCAATTAATGTCGATAATGAGCGTGCATGTCTTCTGCAGCAACTTATATATGTGGATGTGGCTACATCTGCCTTCTCTGTTTTGTAATTTTTAAGAACATACCTGCCTTCTCACTCAAACAGGAGATGATCATGCTGATAAGTGACAACTGGGCTCTTACGTCATGGTTGTACATGTTCTGTGTTTCCTGCCTTTCGCTGCTGTAGCGTAGGTTAATGCTGCTCTTTGAGTTGAGCTATCCTTTTCTTCGTCTTTTTGTTCTCGTTTAACGTTTTTCGCTTATGAGCACAAGGTTGCCACTGAGAAATGGTGACACTATTGACCTTATCATTTTGTTCGTATTTTGTGTTTCTGGCTTAACATTGAGAAACCTAAGAATGTGAACTCACTATGTTTTGTCTTCTGCTTTTAGGTTTGTAATAACTTCAGTTCCTGCTTGTTACAAACCTAAGAATGTTACTTCTGTTGAACTATCTATGCTATCACTTTGGAACCGTATTTGGTCTAGGATTATCTGTCTGTTTCATGACTAGGGTGTCACAATCATATCGACTAGGCATTCATATGTAGTTGATGCTCTGAACTTCCTGTCTCCAGCAAATATATTTCAACCGCAGCATCGTGCATGCATTGCATAGCAGTGTTGGTCTACATTATATGGAGGGTGATTAGTTAGGCTCCCATGACGTTTTCACTGTTTCAAAAATTCAGTTACCTTTATGGTGTATTGTGTAGGTTATTCCTTTTCTATTTGCATATATATCTCTATAATGCAGCAATGGTGTGCACATGCATAATATTTTATTTGTTACTGAGATGATAGCCTGTACATGGTGCTGAAGTCTCAAATATATATTTTGTTTCAACATGAGGATAACCGCCTACATGTTGTGTGTGTCATCAGTCTAGCTGTCAAGGATGTCGCTGGGTTCAAGCAGGCCTCTGTGTCCACGCTTGTAGAATTTAGCAGGTGCTGCTCATCTTCTCCTAGCTATTTTGTCTGCAAATATGTCAAGGTAGCAATCCCTATGTACTGCTGCTGATACCTTTTTGTCCTTTATTACTAAGAACCATCTAAGGGGAACAAAAATATCTCTTTATGGGTTGCCGAATCATAGAGGTTTACCCTGGTTGAGTGAAACAAATCTCCTCTGCCTTGTCCCCAACGCCATAGTTAGTACCACCCATGGAATTTTGGATTCGGATCATATATTGCACAGAAGTACTCTTATTGTGATTCAGTATCTCCAAAATAATTACACCAATCAGAATATTTTTGTTGCAGTGTAGTGTCTTATCGTACTCTTCTTGAAAGAATAGCTGGTGTCATTCACAATTTACCCCCCTTAGCTGTTTGGCGCTTGGCGGAACTAGGCTGGAGTTAAGCTGCCAAAATTTTAGTCCCCTTTAATCAAACTGACGGACAGCCAGAGACCTACAGGCATTCTTTGGGACTAACTATGAGATGATACTATCGTTGAGTGACTCTGCTGCTTCATATGAGAGTTGAACTTCACTCTGTTTGAAATATCTTGTGCATTTCTCCACAGGCTCTGTCCCTGCCTAACTGCTGCCGAATGCCATAATTTTGTTTCAGGAAAGAAGAGACTGAAGATGATGCAAGCAAACCTGTAGTATAATCTGCTCGGTGGAACATTATTGCTGCTCTATGTTGCTGGTTTGTAAGAGCTTGGATCTCATAGACTAAACAGTAAGCCTAACATTCAAGTATACAATGTTTGTAAAGTAGTATAGTATACAGTAAGTTTCATTCATTCCCAACCAATCTCTCCTTTGCAATCTTAGTCTAGTGTATCAGAAGCCAAAACAAGAGCTACAGCCCTACCGCCTGAAGATGGACGTGAAGATCCCACGGCCGGTGCTGAGAAGACGGCGCCACCAAGGGGGCTTCTTGAGCTGGAGGTCATCCACGTCGAGCGGCTCGACGTGAACCTCGAAGAACACTCTGAAGGCCTCCGCCGCAATCCACCTGACTGGTCCGGTCGGCCTGTGGTTATCCATGACCTCGATCTGAAGCTCAGGGACGCCGTGCGGCTGCCCAGTCGAGTCGTAGCGGTATCCGAGGCACACAACCGAGTGAGACCGTACTCCTCTTTGTCCTTGGCCTCTCTGAGCTCCCCTGTATACCCTGTCTTCCCAGCCGTCAGCGTAGTAGTCCTTGTCAACGAAGAGTGCGCCAAGGAGCGGTCCCTCTGTATGGATCAAATTCGCTAGCTCTGACGGTGGCATGCTGGCGCCCTTGTGGGACTTGAAGTCCTTCACCTGGAGCTTGCAGCGCTTCCAGCCGGGAACTCGGGCCGCCAGCGCCCCTCCGACTTCCTGGATCACCCCTAGCACTCCCCTCTCGTTTGCTCCATCTTTCCGTTTCCAGACGCGTCTTTCCTTGCACCGTCTCTTGAAGAATTTCACCGTTGAAGCAGGGATGTGGAAGGGAAAAGTGTTGAATCCGTGCCGCCGCTCGAAGTCCAGACAGTGCCTTGCCCCCAAACATACTAACACGGAGCTGATGACGCAGGAACCTGAAATAATCACATCACCAGTTGGTTCTTCGTTGGGTCGGTACGAAAACAAGGCGAAAATGGTACCTCCAGAAAACAAAACGGACTCAGCAACATAAAAAAACGGGCCGACTGAAAAGGAAAAATTACCAACTCGGTGGAGTACTAGTACTACTTAACTTGGAGTAAGTGATTTGCAAGCCGAGACACACATGTGCAATAGAACAAAATATTTCTTTCTTTATGTGCTCCTTTTGGTGCACAAACCAACTAAGCTAGTACTTACAATAATACCCGGTTATTGTGTTCCGACAGAAATTCGTTATGTTGTTGTGTTTCGACAAATGTCCGTTCCATAATGATTGATTTGCATCCCAATTCCGACGAGACAAGCGCAAATTAAAGCATCCTTCCTTCCATTCCGTTTGCAAACACACTAATAATGCAAACAAAATGGGTAGAATTGGATTCACATACCGTCGTGTTGCTCGATGGGATTGCCGAAAACTTCGATCCACGTCCATTCAAATCTGAGACGATACCTTGGAGATCCCCTCATCACGTACACCCAGTCAAGAAACTCCTGGGCCCAGAATCTTGGACCCAATTCAAAGGTCACCCAGAACCGGTCGATCGGGAGATCCCGGTCGGCCCGCCCCAAGTAGACATCCGCCGCCGCCGCCTTCTTGTTCTCGGCGGCGGCGCCGCCGCCCAACTCACTCCAAGAAACCTTCAGAAACCAAGAAACCTTCCTTGAGAAGAAAGAACCAAGAAACACCCCAATCGAACCAGAGTCAAGATCTCACCTCATCAGCATCCGGCGGCGTCGAGGTGCGCGCGGCTCCGCAGCCACGCCCCGTCCTGGTCGGGTAGCGCCGGCGCGGCCGCGGTGGCGACGCGGGATCGCAGGGGCGGCGCCGTCGCGACCGCGGTGGCGTGGCAGGAGTTCTTGCCCGAGGGGAGTCTGGCGGTGGCGAGGCAGGAGTTATTGCCCGAGGGAAGGCCCACGGTGACGAGGTAGGGGTTCTTGCCCGCGGGGAGCCTGGCGGTGGCGAGGCACGAGTTCTTGCCCGAGGGGAGCCTGGCGGTGGCGTGGCGGGAGTTCTTGCCCGCGGTGGCGACGTGGGAGCCGCAGGCGGAGACGAGGCAGGCGCGACATTGCCTGGTCGCAGCGGTGGCGACGCGGGAGCCGCTGGCGGAGACGAGGCCGGTGCGGCGGCGCCGCCACCGTCGTGCAAGTGCTGGGGGAGGTGGAGGGAGTCCTCCCCGGCGTGAGGCGAGGCGGTGCGCTCCGTGCAGACCGGGCAGGCGGCGGCATTGTGGCGGCCGCACACCATCCACTCGTGCCGGCCGACGCGGAAGACCACGCCGGGGAACTCCAGCGCGGCGCCGCACACCATCCACTCGTGCCGGCCGACGCGGAAGAGCTCGCCGGGGAACTCGAGCGCGGCGCCGGCTGCGTGGAGGTGCTGGCGGAGGGCCATTGGCGGTTAGTTGGTTTGTTGGGGAAGGAACCGTACCGAGGGAGGCCGCCGACCTTCCCCGGTGTTGCTATTTGACTTGTGTCGCTGGCGCTGGCATTGGCCGCTGCTACTTATACCCTCCTGCAAGGCCGGGAACACACAAGGCCGGGAACATTTCCTGTCAGGTTGCTCGGCTTAGCAAGCACAGCGGAGCGGCATGTTGTTGAGCCACGCGACGCGCAGTGTCCTGGCGCGCGGCACCCTGACCGCGGCCGTGCCGATGATGCTCTCGGTTCGCGGCGGCGCCCAAGACCGCGACCTCGCCGAGTCAGACTCCTGCATTGCGGGGAGACAGAGCTGTGAAGCAGGGGCCGGCGGAGCAGCGAAGAAGGCGGTGACCGTGTCATCGATTCAGGGGCGAACCTTGCTTGACGGAGTTCCTCGGGAAGCTAACAGGCGTGGCGTCTGAGCTCGGGGACGCTGCTAGCTTGTACATGCGCAGGACTTGGGCGCCGCCATGCCCATGTCAGCATCAGCATGCCCGGTTGGAATTCTGTACGGCGTTTCATCCTGCCACTATGTGTTGGTGAATCTTGTAATACGGAGTACATGATAAAGCTAATATGAAGTTCAACTAGATTCAGAGAATGAGTTGGTCACAGGATGCATTTCAGTTCCCCAGGATTTGCTCACCTGTTTAAGGTTCCCAAGTGGTGCCGGAACTAAATTAATTTCAGTTCCTTTGTAACCTTAATCCCCGGATGTGCGCTTTGCTGTTCTTACTTTTTGTCGATGTGAATATACTACCTTTGTTTCTAACATTAATCATAAAATACTTATGCCAACATTAAGAATGCGAGAGGAACATAATTACATGACATTCTTGTTCACATAATGAGGAGAACCAGAACATATGATCTGGAGATTTTCCACAAGATCCTGCAGACTTCCCTACAAAAAAGATCATGCGGACATTCAGAGAGGACAAGTTCGGAGGAAATTTTCAGGACGTTCAGGCATTCAGAGCAAAGAAATTGGATGAGCACACATACACAGTGATTAACTTATGCACACATAACTGTTATCAGTGTGAACCTAACATCCGTTATCTTTCAAAGACTCTAGAACATCAGCTAGCACTTTAGAGGCGCACGACAAGAAGAAGGAACCATCCATGTACTCGCTCCAACATTCTGGGAATCAAACATATTTGATATGTATTCTGTGAAAAACTTGCACTCTTTGCACTTCACTTCTTGTTCTACGACATAACTTCATGTAGTTGACTATCAGTGCTAATCTATACTACTATTAAAAGAGCAAACTTGTGTTGATACGTTGAATTTGAGCCCTTCAGTATTTGGCCAACGGTCCAGATCGCTCCAATGTTTGACAACTCAACACAAATCCACTTTTGCCCGTTTTACCCTCCCACCAAATCACATAATACTGCTAATGCCATCGTACCGGTTCGTTTTATTTCAACAGAGATAATTACAGCCATTGCCACCGCCAAAAGTTTTTATCGTTTTCTTTTCATTATCCGACTCCACCCTCCGACGCCGCCGCGATGCACCACACCTCCCCAAGAGGCTACCCGTCCGTCTCTCCATCCCCCGAACCCTGTCCAGGCCACTTACCACCTTGTTTTCCCGAAACACAGCAGCATGCTCTATCGAGGCGAAGTCTTCTGCAACGCCGCCGCCGTCCAGCGTGCCGGACTTCCAAAGCTGCGCGCCCATGTCAACAGATGTGGTCCGGCTGCGCCTCCCGCTTGATGCACACCGCTGCCGTAGCCCTGCCCGATGCGCCGCCTCCGCTCGCGCCGCTGTCTTCATTCACCTCCAAGGCGCCGCCCCCCTACGATCCTGCCAGCAGCAGGTGCGCGCTGATTCGTGGAGGACGACCACGTCGACTCCGCCGTGCTCGACGTTCACCCAGCGGGCATCGACGCCTCCTTCCCCAATTCGCGCGACGCCCCTCTGCTTCTGATCTCCGTCCACTGTGAGCCCCGCCCAATTCCTAGCTATTGCATCAGCCTGTTGATGCCCGCTATGTTTCCCAACTACCAGTTTGATCTTCTGTCGACCATAGCATCTCTGCTTACATCCGCCGCTGCTCTTGTGCCTTGCGCCTGGCAAGAGCTGCCGACAGGCGCCTACGCGACGACTGCATTGAGGGGCATTCGAATTTTCGAACTCTGTATCAACAGGTCTAAATTGATTTGGGCGTTCGTGGGTTCCTTTTGGCTGTGTGCTTGTCTCAGTATCAATGACATGGCAGCTGAAGCGCTGTGCTTTTTCCCTGACCATGACTGAGCTATTGCTTGTTTATGTCTTCTTGGACAACTGTCTTATTGCCAAGGCAAATGCTTAGTACTTTTGTGAATTGGACTACCCTCTCAATGTTTATGTTCTTGGTGATGCAATGCGATCAGTAAACCGTGAGATATACAAGGGTGATTTGATGCATGAGCAGCGTCTTGCCATGCTGGATAATTTTCTAGCATCTAGACTTGCAATGGTAATTTGTGCAATTTACAAAGAACACAGATGGGGCTATGAAATTCCATAACGGTGTAAGTACGTAATAGACTTTTTTTGTTAAAAAGATATGTTTAATATGTTTCTGCTCAAATAGTCCATAGATTTGTTAACTGATTCCTGATATATCGTACTAACTGGGCTCAGAAAAAATTGTGTGGATCCTGACCCTCGACCGACATTGGCATACCAAAGATGTATAACCCTTGTCGAACCTTGTTACCGACAGTGGTGAACCTTGACCCGTGACCCCATTTCTCAACCCGGACGACCCGGTTTTATGGCAACTATGACGGAAGCAGCGCAGTTTACTCACACCTAGGACGGAAGAAACAATGTATTGTAGCCGGGAGCTCAAATCCGTTGCCGCAGTTCTGGAGCTCGCTGGTACGATTTTTTGGGTTAGCACCCTTGTAGATTGCCTCCATTTAATTGTGAAAACATGCGTTGCACGTACATGCCAATTAGTCTATTACTATTAAAAGAGTAAACATGTGTTGATACATTAAATTTGAACCCTTCAATATCTGCTCAGCGACCCAGATCGCTCCAATGTTTGACAACTCAACACACTCATTCAGTTTCGTGTTAATTACATGAATTTTGCCACCGCCTCGTTTTACATTGCTTCGTACATCCTGTGATTCCTATTCCCCGATCAATCACTAGGTAAACCCTAAAACAACTCTAAGCCTTTAAATAGAGGAGATAGATCGATTGCCTGGTATCAAATCCATCGTTCCAAGGTTACGATCGAAATCTAGCGTTCCAAGATTGGGTACTCTGTTCTATCGGCTCGCCAACGTCAAGAGACCGGGGCGGGAGACCCTCGCTGCGCTGCACGAGATCAGGAACGTCGCGTGTGAGGGCGACCGGCTGGCAGTCCCACATGGAGGGGCGGGCCGGGGCCACGCCCGGCGATAGAGAGGTTACAGCTACGGCAGACAGGGCGGTTGTGGAGTCTGCGACCGGCGATGGGCGGCCAGGGCTTGGGCTGAGTAGTCTAGACTCTGTAACGTGCGTTGCACGTACATTCCAACTAGTTACTCCAAATAACCGAAGCCTGTAGGGAAATCCAGTGCTAATTGTATAAGGTCATGACCAAAGCATGAAAAGATCGGTAGTAGTCTAGGTTTTGGAGAGTAACGCACAGCTCACAAGGGCCGGCGGTATTGCTTTATATATAGGTACAGGTACAGGTACAATACATGTCAGATACGGACTCTAAACCGTATAGTAAACAAACTACAACTACACAATTTATCACCCTCCCTCAATCTCAACCAAGCTAGCAAGATTGAGATTGGACCTACAAGTCTGAAACAGTGGTAGTGGTAGAGGTTTAGTAAATATATCTGCAATCTGATCCTTGGAAGATATGAAGCGTATTTGAAGCAACTTCTGCGCAACCCGTTCTCGAACAAAATGAAAATCCACCTCAATGTGTTTTGTTCGAGCATGAAAGACCGGGTTGGAAGAGAGAAATGTTGCTCCAATATTGTCACACCATAAAATAGGCGGACTACCATGAGAAACTCCAATTTCATCAAGAAGAGCTTGTATCCATATAAGTTCAGCTGTGGCATTAGCTAGTGCTTTATATTCAGACTCTGTACTGGAGCAAGAAACTGTAGCTTGCTTTCTAGCACTCCAAGCAACTAGATTACCACCGTAGAAGATGGCATAACCCCCGTAGATCGCCTGTCATCTGAATTGCCAGCCCAGTCCGCATCCGAAAAAGCAGACAAAAGATCAGATGGAGTGGTAGCGGGCTTAAGCAATAACCCATGAGATAGCGTGGCCTGGACATAACGCAGCATGCGTTTGACCGCAGACCAATGAGTACACCGAGGGGCATGAAGGTATTGGCACACCTTATTCACCGCAAACGACAAATCCGGACGTGTCATAGTAAGATACTGTAGACCGCCAACAATGCTGCGATAGCGAGTAGAATCCTCAGGGGACAGAAGAGTACCATCGGTAGCAGAGAGCTTGTCTGAAGAAGACATAGGTGTAGTCACGGGAGTGCACTTGAGCATACCAGCTCGCTGTAACAACTCAGACGCATACTTGCGTTGGCTCATAAGAAGACCAACACGACACTTTGTGTGTACCTCAATACCAAGAAAGTAATGTAGAGGGCCAAGATCCTTAAGAGCAAAGGAGGCACTCAACTGATGAACAAGGCGATCTGCAGCAGTAGGAGAGGAAGTCACCACAATAATATCATCCACGTAGACAAGCAGGTATAGTGTGACATCCGGACGGTGCAAGATGAACAAGGAAGAATCAGCTGTAGATGCAATGAATCCAAGATCAGCAAGAACAGAGCTCAGTCGAGCATGCCAGGCACGAGGAGCTTGTTTTAACCCATAGAGAGCTTTGTCAAGACGACACAAGAAACCAACATAGGAAGGATCCTCAAAACCGGGAGGTTGCCGCATAAAAACCTCCTCCTCAAGTACTCCATGGAGGAAGGCGTTCTGTATGTCCAACTGACGAAGATGCCACCCCTTTGTAAGAGCCATAGACAGCATCAATCGAATGGTAGTCGGTTTAACAACCGGACTGAATGTATCCTCATAGTCAAGACCGTAACGTTGCTTGAACCCTTTGGCAACAAGACGTGCTTTGTATCGTTCAATAGATCCATCAGCCTTCTTTTTAATTTTGAAGACCCACTTGCAATCAATAATATTGATACCTGTGGTCTGCGCAGAGCCTGCCGAGGAGAATGACGATGAGATCGTCATTGATGCGGAAGCGAAGCAGGATCGGAGCGGCGGCGCACGATCGATCGATCGGAACTATGGCACCGTGAGCTCTGATACCATCAATAGATCGGTAGTAGTCTAGGTTTTGGAGAGTAACGCACAGCTCACAAGGGCCGGCGGTATTGCTTTATATATAGGTACAGGTACAGGTACAATACATGTCAGATACGGACTCTAAACCGTATAGTAAACAAACTACAACTACACAATTTGAGAACTTGCCTGTGGCAAGATGGTTAGTTGGGTGGTTGTACCCCTAGCCCACCAGAGTTCAAACCCCAGGTTTGACGCTGGTGTTTCTCATTTAAGGCGGAATATTCTTCAGTGGGAGGCGACGTTCCCGTCGACAGCGAGGCGCCCGTGGTGACTTCGTCAATCTCAAGACTCGACCCGCCGACTCAGTCTCTCGGAGGTGCTCATAGGGGTAGGGTGTGCGTGCGTGCGTTCATAGGGGTGAGTGTGTGCGCGTGTATATGAGCGCTTGCGTTGTACTGTGTTTCGCAAAAAAAAAAAATACAACTACACAATTTATCAAAGCAAAGCTGGCATAATCTCATGGACTTTGAGCTTCAGAAATCCCTGATCCAGGATGTCAGTACATGTATATACAAAATCTCTCACAAGAAATCCTTCTTCCTCTTGAAAAAACAATCAAATTATTGAGGTCCAACAATCAAGACTTTGCAAGCTCCCAAATAGAATGACATGAAAGTAAAGTGATTTGGGCTAAAAATGTTAGGAGCAAGATGATACTTCATGTACTCCGAAATTGATCAGATGGGCTGATTTCCACTAACATGTGATGCTCACTAATAGAAAGTTCACAACCAAGGTATCTTTGCCCTAGAAAGGGAAGATAGAAATATAATGAAGACATGTTAAAACACATATGCTATTGACGCTTTGTCATTCAGCCATTCAGTACTATCGTGACGCTTCAGGATAGAACACGCATGGCGGTGCCCAAGTGAGCTGACCCCTGCAGCTGAGCGGACAGGATGCCGGGCTCAGCAGCCTTCGCCCTGCACAAGCTAGCAGACTCCCCGAGCTCAGATGCCACGCCTGTTAGCTTCGCCCATCCTGACGAACTCCGTCACGCGAGGAACCGCCCTTGAATCCGTCACGGCCTTCTTCGTTGCTCCGCCGCGTTCGATTCGCGTAGTCGCTGAGCCCCTACTTCACAGCTCTGCCTCAATGCAATGCAGTGCCGCTCCAGCGCTCGGCGAGGTTCGGCATCACCGTTGAAGCAGGGATGTGGAAGGGAAAAGTGTTGAATCCGTGCCACTGCCTCGTCGTTTGCTTGCATCATCTTCAGTCTCTTCTTTCCTGAAACAAAATTATGGCATTCGGCAGCAGTTAGGCAGGGACAGAGCCTGTGGAGAAGTGCACAAGATATTTCAAACAGAGTGAAGTTCAACTCTCAATTCGCAAAACAAAAAGTTCAACTCTCATACGAAGCAGAAGAGTCATTCAACGATAGTATCATCTTATAGTTAGTCCCAAAGAATGCCTGTAGGTCTCTGGCTGTCCGTCAGTTTGATTAAAGGGGACTAAAATTTTGGCAGCTTAACTCCAGCCTAGTTCCGCCAAGGTCGCCAAACAGCTAAGGGGATAGATTGTGAATGACACCAGCTATTCCTTCAAGAAGAGTACGATAAGACACTACACTGCAACAAAAATATTCTGATTGGCGTAATTATTTTAGAGATACTGAATCACAATAAGAGTACTTCTGTGCAATATAAGAACCGAATCCAGAATTCCATGTGCGGTACTAACTACGGCGTTGGGGGCAAGGCAGAGGAGATTTGCTTCACTCAACCAGGGTAAAATTCAGCAACCCATAAAGATATATTTTTGTTCCCCTTAAATGGTTCTTAGTAATAAAGGACAAAAAAAGTATCATAGGGATTGTTACCTTGACATATTTGCAGATAAAATAACTAGGAGAAGATGATACCTTAGTTATTTTATAAGCGTGACGTGGACACAGTGGCCTGCTTGAACCCAGCGACATCCTGGATAGCTAGACTGATGACGCACACGACATGTAGGCGGTTATCCTGATGTTGAAACAAAATATATATTTGAGACTTCAGCACCATGTACAGGCTATCATCTCAGTAACAAATAAAATCTTCTGCCTGTGCACACCATTGCTGCACTATAGAGATATATATGCAAAGAGAAACAGAATAAAATAGTGTCACCATTTCTGCCAGAAACACCATTTCGGTTTAAGCAAAGATAAATATCACATATGTAGATAGTCTGGAGCCAATTTTAGGTTTCGGTGGTCGAGCAGCCAATAACCATTTCTCAATGTTAAGCCAGAAACACAAAATAAGAACAAAATGAGATCAGGTCAATAGTGTCACAACTTCTCAGTGGTAACCTTGTGCTCGTAAGCTAAAAACATGAAACGAGAACAAAAGGACGAAGAAAAAGACAACTCAACTCAAAGAGCAGAATTAAGTTATGCTACAACTCAAAGAGCAGAAACACAGAATAGGTACAACACATAAGCGCCCAGAATAAGGCAGCTGTAGCCACATATATAAGTTGTTGGAGAACACATTATTGCTGCAGATTATGCTACAGGTTTGCTTGCATCATCTTCAGTCTGTTCTTTACTGAAACAAAATTGTGGCATTCGACAGCAGTTAGGCAGGGACAGGGCCTGTGGAGAAATGCACAAGATATTTCAAAGAGAGTGAAGATAAACTCTCATATGAAGCAGCAGAGTCACTCAACGATAGCATCATCTCATAATTAGTCCCAAAGTATGCCTGTAGGTCTCTGGCTGTCCGTCAGTTTGCCGCTTGTGCCCCTTTGATTAAAGAGGAATAAAATTTTGCCAGCTAGTTCCGTCAAGGTCGTCAAACAGCCAAGGGCGATAGATTGTGAATGACACCAGCTATTCCTTCAAGAAGAGTACGATAAGACACTACACTGCAACAAAATGTTCTGATTGGCGTAATTATTTTGGAGATACTGAATCACACTAAGAGTACTTGTGTGCAATATAGGATCCGAATCCAAAATTCCATGTGCGTACCTAACTATGGCGTTGGGGACAAGGTAGAGGAGATTTGTTTCACTCAACCAGGGTAAACCTCTATGATTCAGCAAGCCATAAAGAGATATTTTTCTTCCCCTTAAATGGTTCTTAGCAGTAAAGGACAAAAAGGTATCAGCAGCAGTACATAGAGATTGTTACCTTGACATATTTGCAGACAAAATAGCTAGGAGAAGATGAGCAGCGCCTGCTAAATTCTATAATCATAGACAGAGTGGCCTGCTTGAACCCAGCGACATCCTTGACAGCTAGACTGATGACACACACGACATGTAGGCGGTTATCCTGATGTTGAAACAAAATATATATTTGAGACTTCATCACCATGTACAGGCTATCATCTCAGTAACAAATAAAATCTTATGCCTGTGCACACCATTGCTGCACTATAGAGATATATATGCAAAGAGAAAAAGAATAAAATAGTGTCACCATTTCTCAATGTTAAGCCAGAAACACCATTTTCGGTGTAGATATATATGCAAAGATAAGTATCACATATGTAGATAGTCTGGAGCCAATTTTAGGTTTCCGGTGGTCGAGCAGCCAATAACCATTTCTCAATGTTAAGCCAGAAACACAAAATAAGAACAAAATGAGATCACATCAATAGTGTCACAACTTCTCAGTGGCAACCTTGTGCTCATAAGCTAAGAACATGAAACGAGAACAAAAGGACGAAGAAAAAGATAACTCAACTCAAAGAGCAGAATTAAGTTATGCTACAACTCAAAGAGCAGAAACACAGAATAGGTACAACACATAAGCGCCCAGAATAAGGCTGCTGTAGACACATATATATAAGTTGTTGGAGAACACATTATTGCTGCAGGAGCATTTTGTCGAGCACTTGGTCTGCTGGTAACGAGAAGAAGTGTCAATTTGATTCAGGGGACAAGAAGAGCAAGGAAGTAGGCACTAATACCATGGTTCTTGCACTGCCGGCGAACAGTGTCGTTGTTGCGCCTCGCTTCCTTCCATAGTGTCCTCCACTCCCGATATCCCATGCTTGCCTACTAGCCGGCGGGCGAGGCCAACACGCGAGAGACTTGGTGGGTAGACCGCCGAAGCGGCGAGAGGACGTCGGGAGAAATTAATGGCGGCTCGCGGCGGCGCCGCCGCTGCCACTGCCATGGATCAGGAAGGAGGAAGAACTGTTCGCAGTGGACACGGCCTAGTCACTATTACTTTAGGCCGGCCCATTTGTATTTCTTTTTGGTTTTTTGTTTCTTTTTTTCTTCTTTGTCTCGTTTCTTTCGATTTTTTTATTTCATGGGTAACACATTAAAAAAATCCGAAATAATATTGGGAAAATTGGAAAAAAGTTGACCTGAATTTAAAATTTGAACATTTTTCATATTGGATTTTTCTTTTCGCTTACATTTGAAGAAAAAAAGTCATTTATGAAAATGATTCATGTTTGTGTAAGTTTATGTTATAAAATGGTTCAGATTTGAAAAATATTTACCTTTCTAATTGTTCAGATTTTGATTTCGAAATGTTTCATATTTGATTAGAGTTAAAAAAGCGTTGAGGTTACTCCGGTAAATAGGAGCCACCATGATGTTTTCCCAACTCCACTCTAGTGGAATATCATCGGCATAGCCAAGGACCCAAGTTTTTTCAATCTCCAATCCTTAAGAAAAATGTTATAAGTGTCGTAATGGCCCTTTGATTAAGCAAATAGTGTTATATTGTAAATCCAATTTACTACCGAGCAAAGAGAAATTTATATCATTCTAATGGACAAGATCAATTATGAACCACTCTTTTGTTATTAAAGCAGACAATAAGAAACAAAGAATAATATGTTAACTAAATATATTATATAGTATTACAAGTATAAAAATTACAAAATATAAGGTGGTGTGTTTTCTAAAAATATTTACATTTGTTAGTAAACACATGTACTTTTGTGGGTCTTATTTTTAACATTTTTATTATCAAAAGTATAATTTTCGTATTTTTGTATGCTCAACCACATAAGGACCCAATCGCACACACACGTGGGAAAAGCAGAGGACCAACGCCTCTCGGTCGATTCGGGACGACGCAAAGGCTGAGGGGAGTACCGAGGAGCGATGCATCGAGACGACGACGGCAACCAGCGAGAGGAAACGACGGTGAAGGGCTCTGGGACGATCCCCTCTTGGGAAGGATGTAGACCGCTTCACGGGGACGATGCAGTATTGTTAACGATTTTGATGGCGGAGGCTACCAGGAGGAAGCGAGGAAGAAGACAGTGGTGTGGCGGCATTGATTTTTGTCGCCCCGGTTCGACTCCTTGCGGCAAGATGACAACAACATCAAGGCAGAGCGGACTTGTTGCTCGGAACATCTTGGGACAACTCCAGCGATGAAGCGGCCGAGTTGCGTTGGTGGCGGACTTGGGAACTTGCGGGGTTGGCGTGTGGGACACGCTCGACACTTTGGTGTCCTCCGGCGATGACCTGTTGGAGCAAGGCGCTGGCGCCTTTCTGGTGGTGACGCTTTTGGCCTTACTTTCTTCACGTAGCTGCCGCTGTGCCACCGGCGGCAGGCCGATGACTCAAGGAGAGATGCACGATAACTGCAGCACCAACATGAATGCAGAGGAGAGCTTCATGGCGAGTAGTGACAGTTGAGATGATGTTGGACCAGTGGAGCTTCTACAAAATCCTGCATTGGACCTGAACTCCTGTTTATGAGCTGGGCCGTAGCCGGGGATATTGTTTGGCACATGAAAGAAACTCGGGGCTTTCCATGACAACCAAATCACAAAGCTATGAATATTTGAAATTGTACAACATATGGAGTTAAACAAAAAAAAAAGGATAATATGACTCGATTCAGAAGCAAAAGATATCCCAAGTCACCATTGTTATACAATAAGCATGTGATTGCACTAACACCTCAACAAATTTAGTGTTCATCCTGTTGGATGTATATATAAATCCAAAAAATGGTCAATTATGTTCTATGTCGACCGATGCAACATACATATCAACATATGCCACAAATTTAGTTAGGATTATTAAGTAACATGTCTGGTGTATGTTAAATAGAAATCAACATGTAGCAACGCACAGTCAAATCTTGCTAGTAGATTACAAAAGGGAAAACCCATTTTTAACAGCAGTACCGAAAAGATAATAGTCATATCTTGCTAGTAGATTACCAAAAGGAAAACTCATTTTTAACAGCAATACCGAAAAGATAACTATTCAGGAAGTAAAGGATGTGTCTTCTACGGAGGACCGGAAGTGAGTCCGGAAAATGAGGCCCACTCATTTGTTGTCAGCAATTCTGAACCACGGGTCCCAACTTGTATTAGATTTTCTTGTTGAATGGCCTAGTAAGCATACATGTCTCCCGAAAGAATTTCTTCTTTTGACGCTTCTTTCCACATAAAAATAACTCTGTGTCCCTTGGATGCAAGATCTCGAATTTTTCAGGACAAAAGGCACACCCGCTTTTGAATCGGCACAAGGGCATTTCTGTCGCACATGTGAATGAGGGAGAGAAACATATATAGACTGAATTAGATCACAACGTGCATATAATTAATTATTATACTAAATTGAATTGCACTTACCCAAGATAGTGCATGTTTCGGTTACTAGGCGGTTGGAGCGATCGTAGCGCATCTCAGCAAAGAAGTATTGTTCCTGCAGCTGATCGGTGTCAGCATCACCGTCGTCCACTCGGCGAGCCCAGAAGCCGACGTGATACCAGATAGCCTGCCTGAAACCGACGCAGGCGACATTGAAAACTTTGGTGGGATCCTTGACAAGCTTGTACTCTGCATCCTGCATATATACATATAATACGCATCTCTCAAACATTACAAAATATATAGTACATAACTAAGTAGTATTTGTACTGTATTAATTAACGATCGAGCCATATGTTTCTACCGCCTTGCCAGATGGAGATCGGAGTGGGAGTTTTATTGAGAAATATACTACTCTGTAATACTGTAGAAGGAAGGAAGAATGCAGAAGAATGAGCGTACGTACAGGGTTCTTGAGGTTGTACCATGAGAGGGCACGGAGGGCAAACATAAAAGCAAAAAACCGGAAGTCGCGTTGCCTGACAATACGCACGCACGAGATCAGTCAATCTGCCGTTGGTTCGTTCGTTATTCAAAACACAACAACTAGGAACAATTTCAGATTCAAACTGGAGGAAGAGATCTAACTCTTGTGTTAGGCCATCACTTAATCCTTTGCCCGGCGAACTGGAACTGCAGCCGTCGGAGGCGGCATCATCGGCGGCCGGAGAAGAGAAGAAGGACCCCATCGTCGTTCTCGTCGATCAACTGGTAGGCGATACACCCATAAGATCGGACCTATATACAGGACACGGCGATCAGACCTAATCCGACTGGGAAACAGAAAACCCCGACCTGACGGGCCAGATCTTGTATTCTTCTTGTATTCGATCTTGTGGACGTGTTGTATTGGCTTCCGGAGTGTACAAGGCCTGAAGGCGATGGCCCATTAACTGGCCAAAAATATCGCGGCAGTGATAGAGTTCGTCGGGGAACGGCAAGGACGGAGCTTGCCTGCTCGATCCCCGCCTATTTCGGTTTGTAGTTCGTGTGTTTGGCAGGACCTCTCCCAAATACTCGCAACTACCTTCTTCTCGCCGATGTGCATGCAGATCACGGGCTGTGCTATTTTCATCCGGCCGGACGCCCCGCTCGCCCTCCTCGTCTCACCCGGCTTGGCTGCTCCACCGCAGCCGCAAGCCTGGCCGTGCACTCAAACACACCCGGAGGAGGTGCTCCAAGCTTGGACATAGGGGTGAGTGTATACACGTGTATGTTAGCGTCTGCGTTGTACTGTGTTTCTTAAAAAAAATTGTTTTTATTTCACAAAAATAAGGCGCAGGGAGCGAAACATGTGTCAACCGTACGATGATAAACGAGCGAAAGGGGAGCACGATGGGAGCATATGGAGGGAGCAGGAAAGCCCCATCCATACGGCAATCCCTATTTTACGACCAGGTTGACAGTTACCCGGCGCCACATACCCCCCGTGGAGACATGGGCCGGCCCAACTCGTGGCAAGGAAGAAGACCACGGTGCAGAAGCTTCAGAACCTTTTGGCAAGCGTTTCTTTAGCCACCAACAAACCAGACAAAACATGTGTTGTAGTTGTGGTTCTAGTAGCCACGGTTTGGGATGTAAGCCACGACATCAGCCGTGTCGAAGCTTGAAGAAATAACATAGGTAGTTGAAGTGAGCACTTGGAACTGGACTTCCCATGTACCCAGAGTAAATGGGGAGACAAAACACATTTCTTTTAACACAATCATGGATTCTAGGTTTTCATGTAGAGCCAAAAAATTAAGACACATTTTTTATACTTTACTCTGCAAGATGACATGGATAATCTCAAGAACAAGGCCAAACTTTATCCTTATAAGTGGCCTAACTAAAATAATTAAATACACTGAGATACAAATAATAGAATATAAATTTGCACATGATGTTATTAGTCCGGTTTGACCTCGACGTGGTGCACCTTGCCAATTGTCCATTACTATTTGTTTTAAATCGATGTTGTTTTACTCTTCAGACTGGCGGCATCCTTAATGTTGTTAAGCACATCCGGCTCGCCTCATCCTTAGGACTCAGTGAAATCATCTAATAGTAAATGACAGTTTGGAAACTGTGAGTCGTCAACAGCCAAAATTATCTTGATTGTGCTATCATAATTTAGATAGTGCACAGTTAGAGCCTACAAAAGAAAATCAGACAATTAAGTATGAGACAACGTAAATAAATTGACTATGAGTGCAACAACTTTTAGACGGTACCACGAGACACATTCGACCAACATAGATGATGATCTTGCAATACGATAGTAAAATTGTTTCCCAAGGTCATATGCTTCTGGTCAAATAAAAAGTGAATAATAGTAAAATGTTTCAATAACAAATTCAGTGCTCTAAACAAGTCTTCTTTGCACAGAACAGACCAGATCTCATTTCACCATGAAACTTATGTAAAACATTTGCATATGTTGTCTCTAATTTTTTCATATTATTTTGAAATGTTTTACTATTTTTTAATTTGTTTTATTCTGCCAGGAGGAGCTATGAAAATGTTTAAAGGTTGCATGTTAGCTAACCGTGACAACTCCATTCATTAACTACAATGCCACATCATCAAACTACATATAACATTGTGTTAAGAAACCTGCATTGAGACTTGTCTGACATAGTTTTGATTGAACCAAACTCGTATATTTTATATTCGTATAAATTGGCTTGTGTGCGCCTTGGGATTAGAGGGGAAGTACTCTTCTCAGCTAGTATGTTAACTTGTGGATTCCCGTGGACGCTAATTGCTATGAAGGAAACTGGATGCCCACATAGCGTTATCTTTTCAGCCGGTCCAACAATATTTGATAAGATTACGGTTGTACGGGTGAGAAAGAGGCGCCAGATAAAACTTCCTGTCTGCATTGATTTCGAAATTTCGAGGTAGTTAGACCCATTGAAAGATTGACATAGTGCTTGTTCAAGATTTCTGCTGTGAAATTCCGGGAAGAGAATATAGATAAAGTACGAAAGAGAAGGAGATATACCTTTACACTAAAGTAGTTTACGAGAAATTCAACAAACTTGTGTGCGAATATCACTTCTAGAGAGCTCTTCTTCCTTTGCATTATCCTTTTAGCCTCTCGAATATATTCAAGTGGTTCATCGTACAACGCTATACGGAACGGACAGATGAGATGGGCAAGACGATTACCGGCCTCTACCTTTTGTAATAAATGTCTGTTCATAGTTGTGAAAACAAACTTACTTTAGGTACGTCTGTTCTATAAAAGTGTGTTGAAGGGCCTGATATAATGTTTATATGGCACACACAAACATAAGTTCTTACTTGTCGGTTGGAGGCATTCCTTGTACTGACGGGGATGATTGATCGAAGACTAATTGATCTCTTAGTGTTAGGGTCACCTAATATTTGTGAAACAAATCAGTGTGTATAATTGTAGTAATTTCTACAGAAGAACACATATAACATTTTTCGGAGAGACAGCTCACCAGACTTCCGAAAGTAATATCGTGATAGAGCTGCCGAAGTCACACCGACCAGCACGTCGTTGATGGTCTGATGAATATAAATGGGACCTATTAAGTAACAGCAAGAAGGCACACCCATGATGTAGGAAGCAAGTCACATTTCAATTAGACTTGGAGGCCCATGGCAACTCTACGAGAAGAAGTAGTGATGAAATTCGTGCACGGGCTACATATTTTAGAATTTAGATATGCTTTTACTTTTAAATGCAAATCGAGCTATTTCAATCCAGGTCATATTTTTTCAATCGATGTACACAATAATAATATATTGTACTTATCCTGTTTTTACAATGGTTTTAAATGACCCATTCTAATTTGAAAATAAAAAACTTGCAAAACAATTGACGAGGATTCATATTTAAAAAGTAATTACCGACGACAGCTTGATGATCCTTCCAAACTGGGAGAGAGAAACTTGAAATTGTATGGGAATATAATGAATCATTCTCCCTAATTATGTATGTAATAAATAGAAACGTGGAGAGTATAAAGGTTTAGCAGCTTCACGTACACAGTTCATGGTAGTCTTCAGAAACTTGACATCATCAAGGCTAATGCTCCGATGGACGATGCGCTTGCGGTGTGACTCATCACCATTCGCGTGGTTGAGAACCATGTATGGATCTCTCAAGAACAATATGGTTGCTAAGAGAAACATAAGGTCCGCCAAAGTATGCCATGCTACCACAAAATACGACCAGACCCACGCGAGCAACGCTAGATTGCCATCAGACAACAGAGGTCGCCGCTGCTTATAGATTGCTCCTGTGCGTCTGGGCGGTGGCGGCATAGCCGGTAACCTTGACGGATCAACAGTACTGCGCGAAGACGCCATGAAGAGCGTCATAAGTGACATGCCGTCTCCAATGGAGTGATGCAAACGGAGAAGCACGGTGGAGGCTGCCTCAGAGGTTGGGAAGTTGAGGAAGTGGAACTCCCACAGAGGGCGGGACCTATCCATCGGGAGCATTGACAACGACGCTAGGTAGTCCTCCACAGTTTTCTCTGTGTCTGATGCCAAAATAGCGGGATCCAATCTCGGAACGATGATGTGGTCATCTACATTCACTTCCGTTTCCACCCATCGGGGCATGCCATGCTTTGGCGCATCTGTGGCCTGTCATGAGTAAATCCACAAAATTGTTAACTAATTTAATGGTATGTATTCCCCATTAAGAAACTTAAATCTTGTGTTCCGATAAAAAGTGTTGTATTAGGTAGGGGATTGAGTGATTATTGCATGCATTTTTTGGTTGAACCAAGGGTTAGTTTCTGAACTCAAGACATATATGTCAAAACCATGAGAACACGTACGATCAACCCGGACACTAGAGAACAGTAAATAATGGAGGATAACAGTAAGACATATCCAACAATAGGTTATGTTGTTGTTTTTACTCTAAGATACAAACTCAGCCTCATTTTTTTATTAAATATAGTGCCATATCATCTGTAGATAATATCCTGTCAAAATGCAAACATAATGATGCCTAACAATTAATTAAGATATGAAAATGAAAGTAGTATTCCACTCACGTTCAGGTTTGGACAAAAAGAATGAAGCAAATAAAATTGCCTGAATACAACGGAAGCGCGGGAAGCGGGGAAGTAGTTCTGCTTCGATGCCGGCACGGAAGACGGGTAAGTCTATTGGTTCGGCAAGTCCCATCACGACGACGATGTTGACACCAATATCTTCCAGTATTCTTCCCATAGGGCTCATGGGATCTTCCGCCGTAGGATTCTTCGTTTGTGACGGCACACGGACAGACAGGGGCCTGATTTGTTTCATATCCATGACTCGATTGTTGAGTGGTATTTGGCTCCGTATGTATTATATAGGCAACCAGGTGAATTCCCAGTGGTTGGCGCTATGAACGAATTATTTGAAAGCTTCGATCAGACACAGCATGGGTTGTAGTACTATACCCATATTGATGACCAGCTAGGTACCCTGCACGAGGAGTGTTTCCAATTGATGATCAAAATTTGCTAACCAAATAATAATGATGCGAGACACGGAAAATACTTTTGGCTCATCAGGCCCAATGCTCTCTTTATTCAAAACAATTCAAAAATTATATTTATAAGTTTTAGAAAAATGGAAAAGAATCGGCTTTCATGTTGTTAATGATATATCTCACAAACGTGCATAATCTCAATTAGAAATACTTCACAATCTGAGCTACCTAAAAATGGCAATCATGTATATTTTGAAGATTCAGAAGTGTGTACCCTTAGATATACATTTGTCATTTTTGTCTAGGTCAGAATATAAATACTCCAAATTAAGATTTGCACGTTTGTAGATATATGATTGGCAACATGCCCAATTGTTTTCAGATTTATATTTTGTGTATATTTATGACGACGTGTTGAAGTTGCCCTAACAACATTTACTGTCTATTTTGATCGACGCGTTGGAGTTCCCTAGCAACCCTAGATATTCGATGGCCTGCGTCCGTCGGTGGCAGTGGTAATTCAGAACATCGAAGCGCGTGAGTTAGCGCCTTAGTGGTAATCCAAAACATCAAAGTGTAGAGAGGTGGAGTTGACGAGTAATCATGGAACGACCTTCTTCTGAGTGGTCTGCATCCTCGGGCCTTGACGTCTGTACCCAACACTTTGTGACTTGGTCTCACACCTGCGTTGTTGGTCCGCTGAGGCCCCTCTTGGATACCCGTATTTATAAACTGTTGTTTTAAATTACCGGACTTCCAGATCAAATGGGCGGAAAAGAAAACGGACCTAGCCAGGTCCGTAACTAAATACGTCCGAATTGGCTTGAAATTCTACCAACCAAGCGAGACCTGAAGCTGAATAGAAAGATCTTTCTTAATATTAATTCCGGTGGACCTGCCTAAATTTGCCTCTCTCATCGATCGACATGACGTCATGGACAGGAGACTTGTTTTTTTGAGAAACATAATACAACGCAGACGCTCACATATACGCGCATTCACTCACCCCTATGAACGCACACACGTACACCCTACCCCTATGAGCACCTCCGAAAGACTGAGCCGGTGGTTGGGTCTTGAGATTGACAAAGTCACCACGGGCGTCTCGCTGTCGACGGGAACGTCGTCTCCCACTGAAAGAATATTCCGCCTAATGAGAAACACCAACGTCAAACCTGAGGTTTGAACTCTGGTGGGCTGGGGGTACAACCACCCTGCTAACCATCTTGCCACAGGCATGGACAGGAGACTTGGAGAGTGACATTCACAGAAATTTCTCCACATCCAAACCAGTACAGCATGGAGCAGGCTTTGACGCAATTAATCATATCTCAGAAATTTCTCCACATCCAAACCAGTACAGCATGGAGGAGACCTTGACGCAATTAATCATATGAGACTTTACTTAGCGCAGTTGGACCCTTATAACCTGATGATGAAGACTGCTGCAGGAAGGCGATAGATAGTACTCAATTGGGCATACACGCAGTATACTACTCAATTGTTTATTACCAGGGCTTGATCAGCCGAATGTTGATTTGTAGTGCAGATGTTACTCTTTTCTTCTTTTTTTACTTCACGGAATTATGCACCTCGCCAAATATAATATGTATAGTTTCAGATGTTTGTTTACTTACCGACTGACTTCTTGATCATTTTTCTCGGTCTTCCCAGTGAGACGTGTATTTTGTGTGTAGTTTCAAGCGGAAAACAGAACCTAGCTATATATTAGCTTCCCAAAATTTACATCAGGTTCGCAACGAAAATTGCTCACTATTGAACAAAAATATTTGTCGGGTCCTAATGTTTGCTAGCTGCACAAGAATGACTCCTTCGACAATGCTAGTCGTGCACAAGACAGTGTCGACGTCGGGCTGTCATACATTCCTCATATTCGCTAGCTCCTTGTAAATCGGCTCTGAATGTTAGTACTGTGGAGGATTTTGCTGCTAGTGATCTTGTGGCCATATTATTTTGTCATAATTTTCCTAGCTGTGTTGTCGTAATTTGTATCTTGTGGAGGTAACAATCTTGTTGTGTTGGCATAGTTTTTCTAGATATTAACTATGTGTAAACAAAGATCAAAAGACTATTTCTTTCATAGGTGTAAGAGCATCTCCAATCACGTCCCCCCAAATCCGCCCCTAAACTATCCAGGCAGGTTTCGTGGACACCCCTAAAAGTTGGCCACCTACAACCATCGTCCCCAAATGTCAGCCCAAATTGTGATCCACTTGCATTTGATTGGTGTAGAAGGAGAGAGAAAAATAAATAAAGGACAAAAGAAAGGAAAAGAAATGGAAAAATGGTCCAAAGTGGTCCAACGGACACGCTCGGACGCCCCCAAACTCACCCCATGTGTGGGGAGAGTTTGGTGTATGCCGGACAAATAAAACCTCTTTTCTGCCTGTCCGACTAAAAAAAGTCCATATAGGGACCATGGTTGGAGATGCCAGATTTTGGGTTAAGAGGTGAATGGTAGCGTGTCTACGGTTGAATGGTATTCAAACCATATATTTCTCCTGAAAGAATTTCTTCTTGTGACACTTTTTTTGTTGCAAAGTTCTTCTTGTGACACTTTGTTCCACATATAAACAACTTTGTGTCCCTTGGGTGCATCTGGACAAAACGCACACCCGGTCTTGAATCGGCAAAAGGGCATTTGCACATGCAAATGCGGGAGATAAAGAGAGATTTAATCAGATCTCAGCATGGATATATAAAAACTAATTAAGCATAAATTACAGTTGCCCAAAATGATGTATGTTTCGGTGACCAGTGTCTGGAGCGAATCTCGTAGCGTAACTCGGCAAAGACGTATTGTGTGCACACGATGCGTCATAAAAGTCAGTGGTAGCATAAAAAGTGGCACTACTGCAAAATCTATGTACCAAATACCATCCACACCGTTTGTAGGAGGGAACAGACTTGGTCATCCTTATATATTTCAGGTATTATGTACTGGTTCCAGCATCCAGTGTTTTCTTTTCGATTATAATAATACTAGCACAATGCCCGTGCGTTGCAACGGGTGAAGAAAAAATAAAATATACGAAAATATACTCACTCCCTCCCAATGAAATAAATCCACAAATACAAGGAATAATTTACCCAAATTTTCTCCGGAATTTTCGTAGCTTGTAAATCACATCTATTTGTTACCCACATCACATGTATATATTAGTTCTCTTATCCAAAATAAATGTCTCCTATTAGGGTTTAGGTAATATGGCCATGCGTTGCAACGGGTGACAAAAAATCTGTGCTGAATGCCTGTGTGTCGCCATGACCCACCAAAATTTTGTGTCGTCGCACATGCCACATGATCAATTCTAGCGTATCCCTGAGCACTTAGAAATCGGTTTCTACTTGTTCCGTATACAAATATCACCGCAAACATCTTTCACAAATAACGTGCAAAGCTACAGACCAAGCAGGATCAGACTCATATTATTCCATTTATAGTTAGCTTAAATATCTCAATATTGAACAAAACATAAAGAAACTTATTTTTCAGTAAAATGAACTCAAATTCAAAAAAGTGTATGTCACTACCATTGATTAACATATTGTTCACCAACAGTTGAAAATCAGTTTCTACTTGCCTAGTATCACAGATATCACCACAACCCACAATTTTTTTTTAAAGGTGCAAAGTGACCGCGCAAGCAGGAATGCAGACTCACATCATTCAGGTTGTAGTTAGTTCAAATACATCAATATCGAACACAACAATATTTATAAATTATCTTACTAATATATTCAGAAGGTGGTCTTTTAAAAACAATGGCTATAAACTCCCTTGAATGCCTCGGGGCTACGGGCTGAAAATCATATGAAATTGCCTTTATTGCATGTATGAAGCAGCATTTCTACGAGCATACATGGAAAAGTGAGATTTAGGTGGGCATGCAAAGCATAAAATGGTATTTCCACCGAAGCGGTCACAAATGTAAACCTGACATATAGAACTTGCCCATACAACCTGAACTTGCGTTCCACTCTCCTTATTTCAAATGCCAACTGGAAACAAAACCAGTTGGTTCATTATAGTGACTTGCACTTTTGTGGTAACACTACCCAGCTGAAAACAATACAAAATGATTAACCATGCTGACCATTCTGAAGATAAAACACTTATTTAAGGATGAGCTTCGCATGAAGCCAGCAACAGCAGTTTCATTGCATCCTCATTAGTTGTGGCAATTGGCGAAAAACATGATCGGAGAAGATATGAGTGAGAAATATCATAAGAACGACATAGCTAAACTTCAAAGCCTGCAAAGAGTGAAAACTGGGACATGCACAAAATTGGGTTTGGAAGGTGTGCTTCAGGTTGAGAAGTCCACTTATTCGAGTACCTGGTAATACATATCTAGGTCATTTAGAGCAAAAAAAAATCCAGCATCCACATATTTTACGGTGCTAGCATAAAAGAAATGGAACTTAGTGTTGCAGTCTCTGATAAAAAATTCCAAGTCATAACTACATAGCATATCCGAGCATGTTGCTACTACCTGGATTGTCGAAGCTCGTGTAGCATATCCGAGCTGTAGGCTTTTCGAGTTGCTCTATGCTTCAGCAGCAACATTTCTTCCTTGAAAATGGCTCGACAATGGTAAAGGCTGGGTCTCCTTTGCTAAAAAATTGTATTATTACACGTGGTGATGATCCATTTCACTTCGACCAAAATGTGTGCATGTATCGATATCTTATTTGTATTGACGCACACGATGGATAGGCTTCTCAAAAAGCAAAACAAAAATCGCAATACATGTAATAAGTGCAATAAAAGTATCACCATACAGTAGAATGCAGATTTAAGATTGAATGCAGCTTGTTACCCGGTGGTGCTCACCATCTTGAACCACCGGCTCTCTGAACTCTGGGTCGCAACTGATGTCCGCGCTCGTCGGTGTCTTCCGCCCTCGTCGTGGAGGTACAGCTAGCCGCCCGGCCGTCCTTCTTCGGGTAGGGTATGCTATGCCCACGCCTCCGTCTCGTCGCACAGCCCAGCTCTCGCCGTAGTTGCCCGTCTGGTCCGCCGGCGCGGCCGTCGACTGACTGTAGTCCGAACTGCCGAACTGGTCTAACTCGTTCGGTGAAGGAGGCCACCGTGGACGCCATGTACCTCCAGTAGTCTGGCTGGCCCAGGTCGATCTCAACGTCATGCATAATTATCTGAATCTGAAAGTTTGTTTTTCAGAATGATACTGCAGCATATGCTTGTCCCAAGCTGAAACCGTATGATTCATTTTATCTGTTTCTTTGCAGAGTTCACCTACCTGCTGCTGCCCCGCTCAAGAAATAAATTCTCACGATGCAGTCTCTTGCGTTTGCACGTGCGTAGCCTACTACTTTTATTTTCCTTGGAGTAAAAGGACCTCACTCTTCCAATGTTTCGATAAATCAATGCCGTAGGATCAGACCTATAAGCCCAATCGGCAATGGGCAATCGGGAAGCGGATTAATGCTATTCAGGCACACACATGAAAGTACTTTGAAGAGAAAAACCATCTTCGAATGGAAAGTCAGCAATATCAAGAAAAAACATCTTCCCGCTCCGGTAGGAGTGTAAACGGTTAGGATAATTTTCGTACAGTATTTGATTCCAAAACCATTTTGAAAATTCTATATCTGGTTTTAAGGAATCCGACGGCCAAATATATCCGAATCCGAACTTAACACGTGAATATGGTATAGTATATGATATGTTAAATAGCCTAAAATATGGATTATCCAAAAATTAAATAGGATTATCCGATGATTTTAGTCGGATAAATCTGATTTTCTACCGAAAGTCTAATCTATAATAGAGCATAATTTGCAGTTACTGATTTGTCGAGTTCGTTTGTTCAGCACAACTCACCTGAATGTCATTTAAAGTGAATGCCGCCATGACCTAGGAAGGGACTTGATCGTCATAGAGGCGAGTAAATTTCGGCATTGCCGTTTCCGTGACGACCTTTAGATGCCAAGGCTGCAGCACACCATGGTTTTTGCCTCCTTTATCAATCATCGGTCCATGTTATATCAACAGTGCCAGCATATATAATTATCGAATGGCCACACTAGCATATGTCTCCGGCGGAAGAATTATGTTTGTTGCCCCTCCTTTCCACATAAAACTTATGATTCTCCCTGGGTGGAAAATCTCTGACTATTGGGGACGAAACGCACAACTGCTTCTGAAGCGGCACATTTCAACGGTGATCTTGGGGGAGCATATTCGTAGCACATCTCGGCGAAGAAGCGGTGCGTCTCCTGGTTGCGGCCATCAGAGAAGTCAAGGCGGTACCAGACAAAACGCCAACACAGGCGGCCTTCATCTCCTTGGTGGACTGGGCGGGGTACTCGGACTCGACCCCTCAAGAATGTCGATCGATGTTAAGCACACATGAGTAAATGGAACCCAAACCAGTTTGTTGTTAAGATTATGGAACTGGTGGTTTCACTACCGGCTTGTTTTTTTTGTAACGTCTGAGGACGCGGTGGACGAGCTACAAATGCAACGAGGGTAGAACTATGTGTTCAGTGGACTGACCGTGACTGCTCCAATTAATTTTTGACCCGAGGTGACTTTAAGTAAATATAATTACACTAATTTGTTATACTTTTTGTTTTTATCATATTGTGGTTTTAGCAAATATAGTAGAGTAATTAGTTAGTATTAGTACCCATAAACTATTTTTTCAATGTCTTTCCATATATATAGTTATAATGTTATCATTGAAATATATTTGAGTTGCGACACCATTTTTTGATTTTTAAAATTTTGTCCTTAACAAGATACAAACCTATAGAAATGTGAAAATAAATCGAACGGGAAAACACGTGGCTCCTTGATTGTTTCTACAATTGATGAATTACATAGGGCATATGTGTATTATTGTGTGTACGAGTTATCCTAATTTTATTCCTCAAAGTGATTTCAAAACATACATCCTAGGAATTTCTTATTAGAAGTGTGTAGTGTATGCAATGTAAGCAAATATATAGAAATTTCTGAAGTATTGGTATGTCCCAGAAGTATTCACGTGTCTACTTTTGCAAACACATTTTCTATTATTTTCCCCTCTAGTTTGCATGATTGGAATAGAACTAACCTGAGCTAACGCTCTTTTCAGCAAAAAAAATTCATCTATAACTTTTTTGTAAAAAATAAATATATTCATAAAATATAAAAACGACGCCAAAAAATATTCTAGAGGAAAATACCCACGAACAACGAAGAGAAGACGGAGGGGGGCCACGAGGCAGAGAAGCGGCCAGATGGCGCCCCTGGTTCTGCCCCACCTCGAGTGCCGCCTATCGTCCCTCTCGACCTATATTTTTACTCGTTGTGCGATAAACTGGATAGCAGACATCGTATTTTCGCGATACGGAACCGCCACCACCTTGGTTCTTCTCCAAAGGTGCTAACCTGGAGGTTTTTCTCGGCATCCGGAGAGGAGAAATCGTCGCTGTTGTCATCACCAACTCATCTCCATGGAGCCATCAAGATTCCCCATCAATGTGTGAGAAACCCAATTGTAGGCACATGGGGTGAATGGGATTGGATAAACATATTTATCTACTTAATAGTTGTCAAAATTGTAAGGGCTTGATGTAGTCATCATGTTCTTAGATTATTGTTGGTATGACTTTGCTATGCTTAATGCTTATCACTAGGTCCAGGTGACATGATTCCAGATCTGAGTTGTTTATGTTTTCATAAATATATTTGATCATATGTGCATGTTATATGCACATGTTATTTGTTCGGAACTGGAGACCTAAGGTGATATGGTTGGGGTATGAAAGGGGAAAGATTTAATTTGAGCTTTACATTTAGTCATTGAGTGTTAATACCATACTCCGATAGTTTGTAAAATGAGTAACATAATTTATCCCAGATTATTTGAGTGGCCCCGCTGAATCATGAAAATAGGACAAATTTTGTGCAAGTTTTTATTGAAAGCACATACGACTATCTTTTGATACATAAGCACATCTGACATATGATGCCAATGAAAACTCTAGAATTACAAGTCATACATAGCAGAGTAGCAGACAAAAAGGAAAGCTATTCGATGCCTTAACTAGAAAAAAGAACTTCAACGAGCACAATGAGTAAACAAGAACCTATTCGATGCTTTAGCTAGACAAAGAACAAAAGCTACAAAACTTCAAGGAGCAAACTGAGTTTATGTTTATGGCTGGTTTTTATAGAGAAACAATACATGGGAGAATATTTAATGGCTATCTAGCCTGACCATACATGTTCGTCTACCTCTGTGGACAGGAAGGATAATCCCAACAGGTGCGGCTGGCAAAAACCGTAGGAAGGGAGTCTGAATATAAATGTTGATGCGTCCTTTTGCCAATCAACACTTGTCTTTTTAGACGGAAGGCTTGAGCAGAGTCCAGCTTTAAGTAAATAAAGCCAACCGGCCAAAGATCCACATACAAGAAATCCTCCGCACTCGGCGGTACATCAATAGGTCCACGGTAGCACGCAGGCTACAGTATAAGGGTGAAGAAGAGCACCCTGACACAACGAGCTAAAGCAAAAACAGAAGTGATAGCCTAAGGTAAGGGCAGCATGTCCGGTCTGTCACGGACGGAGTGGTGAAGCGAGCGAATCCTGCCAATCGCTTGCCCCAGTGCTTCCCGATCCTGCCTCCTAGTCACTGGCCTCCACACCTGCAAGTACATCGCCATTTTGAATAGCCCGTCAGACGGTTGAGAAGGAAACACCCCTCAATCGAAAATTTATTCCTAATGTTCCACAAAGACCAAAGGAGGGCCGCACAGCATGTCCAAAGAACATGTTTGTGTTGCCCAGACTCTTAAGGAAATCAACCTAAAAACATCTGTGAAACAAGAGGGATTTCAGATGTAGTGCAACAGTTCCCTAACTGCGCTCCACATAAACTTTGCAAGTGGACACAAAAAGAAGATGTGGTTCGTGTCCTCCACCGCCTCGCACAGGGCGCACCTGCCCGTCGAGGGACCCCTTCTCCTAGCAATGTTATCATTCGAAGGTAAGCGCTTCCTAGCCAGTTGTCAGAGGAACAACTGAATCTTCAGGGGAATAGCTATTCCCCAGATCTCGCTGTAATGCTTACTAGGGGTGCCGACGCAAAGTTTATTATACAGAGACCGAACCGAGAACTTCCTGGTTGTTTCCAGGCCCAGGAAAGGACATCCTGGTCTGGAGAGGGAATGAACTCCGGGAGCTCCCTCCGGAGGTCAATCCATTCCGCAGTCTCTTCCGGACCGAGAGTCCGGCGTAGGGGAATAACCCATTCCCCCTCCCGGTTGGCTTGCGTCACCGAGGTTTCTGGTATCGATGTAATGGCGAATATGGCCGGGAAGCGGTCCCTGAGGGGACCTTTCCCCGTCCACCAGTCGATCCAAAATCTCGTCGATCTACCGTTCCTCACAGAGTGTTTTGCCCCCAAGCAAATCAGGTTCTTAACCTTCTGGATAGCCATCAAGAATTGTGAACCTCCTCCGTGCGAGTCCACCAGGATATCTTTAGACCTCAAATATTTGACCCTGAGGATGTCAGCCCATACACCTGACTCCCCCGATAAGATCTTCCAAACCCACTTGGCCATAAGGCATTGGTTCATGAGTTTGGTATCCATGATCCCTAATCCCCAAGGCTTTGGGTTTGCACACTGCATCCCAGCGGACCCTAAACCAATCAACACTTGTCACGGCTAGCATCTATATCGCTAGCAGTTGCAGAGATGCTGAGGAAGCCAAAGCCTGTGCCATCCGTGAGGGGATCACCTGATGACTTTCTGCATCGAATCAGACTGTGCGAATGCGTCAAATTAACAAACCTGCTGTTTGTGCGTCAGACATCGAGGTCCTCAAAGCTACGAGCCTTGGCTGTTCTGTTCTTAAAACTGCTAGACTATGTAACTCTGTTGCTCACTAATAGAGTTGTTTAGCGAATCCTTGATTGGATATTCTTCATCTAGCAGGGATAGGTTTATTGCCGGAAGAAGAAGCAAAATATGGTGGCAAACTGGGTTATCAGTCTAACCACCCAACCTGTGCACACTACCGTTGTGATATTCTTGCTCATAATTTTGCTCGACTGTGGATGATGGTTGTGATATTCTTCCGAAACCATAATGCCATGAACGACGACATGCTCTATGTTAATGTCTATTTTTTTTATAAAGGCTAACATGGTATGAGAGCGCAACCTAACTGTATTAGAATCCCAATGGGCTGAACTACAATTAGAAAATGAAATATCTATTGTTTTGTTTCTTGTGCACAAGCATCTTCCAGAATGTTTATTTCTCTAATGGTTGAAATACATAAACATCAAGGATGAAATATCAGTCGGTCCATGGAAGATCAACAGTGCCAACAGGATTATCGAATGGCCACACTAGCATATGTTTCCCACGGAAGAATTCTGCTCGTTGCCCCTCCTTTCCACACACAAATTCCGCTTCATCTGGGTGCAAAACCTCGGACTCTTCGAGACAAAATGCGCACCTTCTTGTGAAACGACACAACGGTTCTTCTGCAGGCATGAATATAAATATGGAGCGAAAGGTGGAGAATTAATTAGTATCGATGGATACACAACACACTGACAGAGAGTTGTAAAATAGATTGCGACACCTACCTAAGATGGTGCACATTTGAACTGTGATCTTGGGTGAGCGTACATCGTAGCACATCTCGGCGAAGAAGCGGCGCGTCTCCTGGTTGCGGCGAGCGAAGAAGCCGAGGTGGTACCAGACGAAATGCTCCCTGAAACCGACCCAGGCGGCCTTCATCTCCGTGGTGGCAAAGCTTTTGCCCGGTTCAAAAAAAATCTGCGTGGTGGACTTGGCGGGGTACTCGAACTCGGCGCCCTTCAAGAATGTCGATCGATGTTAAGCAGGCATGAGTAAATGAAACACAAACGAAACGAGGTTGTTGGTAAGACTATGGAAGTGGTGGCTTATAATTACCGGGTTGTTTTCGTTGTAATGTCTGAGGGCGCGGTGGACGAGGCTACAAATGCAGCGGGGGTATACCGCTCTGCGTCGACGAAAGCAACTCAAAGTAAATATCGTACACATTACTCCAGAACTAATTTGAGAAGAGATTATGGATGGATGTAGGTACGTACTCTGTTGTCGAGAGGCTGAGGTCAGGAGGGCTGCTGTCGCCGGCGGCGGGGGACGAGAACAAGGATCCCATCGAGCGGAGTAGGATTGACCTGCAGGGGTTGGGATCTGTCTATGTATGTAGGCGGAAATCTGAATCCTACTCGAGACAGGCAGGATATTCGTACGATGCGCGGTCACGCATGCATCACATAGCCATCGACGGGTACCCTTCAAAAAGCAGATTCGGAATTAACAGAATAAGATTTAGCCCAGCGATGTTTGTTTTTTACATTTTGACTTCAAATATACGAAGATTGTTTAACACAACATTAAGAGCATCTGCCTTCCTGACAGGCCCTTTGGACGCTGTCTGGAAGGCCTCGCGCATTTGGGCGCCGTCGCTCCCCACTCGCGTCGCCTAAACAAAATAATTTAAATGCAAACTTCGGCGGATTTCATTCAAATTTTAGGAAATTTTACATGTTTGAACGAAATTTAAACATAAACTGGTAGCGGCGGTCGAAGGCCCAGTAGGGGTCTCCTCCTCTTTCTTCACGCCGCTGGTTCCTGCGCCGCCGTCGTCCTCCTTCTTGACGCGGCTAGGGCCGGGAGCGTCGCCTGTGAGGTCAATGAACGGCACACCAGTTTCCTGGGCGTGCATATACGCCGACCAGGCGCAGGCCGTCTGCGCATCCATGGGCGGCACGTCGTTGAGGGATGCGGCCTCCGCCTGCCGGAGGAGCTCTCCTCATCGTGGGCCTCCTGCGCCGCCTTCAGCTCGGCGTAGAGCGACGCTGATGACCCATAAGTATAGGGGATGTATCGTAGTACTTTCGATAAATAAGAGTGTCGAACCCAACGAGGAGCAGAAGGTGTTGACAAGCAGTTTTGATATGGAATTCACTGTAAATACTAGCAGACAAGTTTTTAGAGGTTTTCGATATAGCAGATAAATAAAGTACAAGTAAATAAATTGCAGTAATAATAATTGCAGCGAGTGACCCAATCCTTTCTACAGCAAAGGACAAGCCGGTAGGTTTACTTATGATGACCAAACGTTCTTGAGAACTCACGGGAATTACGTCAAGTGCTTTCGCTTCATATAGTTGATTAATCTTCATTGTTTTGATAAGTGTTGTGTGGGTGAACCTATGCTAATGCACCGCCCTTTCTAGGACTAATACATACTTGTGATTAAACCCCTTGCAAGCATCCGCAAATACAAGAAAGTAATTAAGATAAATCTAACCACAGACTTAAACTCTGAGATCCTGCTATCCCTCATGCATCGATATACCAACGGGGGTTTAGGTTTCTGTCACTCCGGCAACCCCACAATTGGCAAACGAATACACATCGCATTCCCCTAGGCCCATAAAGGTGAAGTGTCATGTAGTCGACGTTCACATGACATCACTAGAAGAATAACACCACAATTTAAATATCAAACCATTAAATATTACTCAACATAATTCACTACTAACATCAAGACTTCTCACATGTCCTAAAAAACTAAACGAACTACTCACAAGACATCATATGGAACATGATCAGAGGTGATATAATGATGAATAACAATCTGGACATAAATCTTAATTCAACGGTTTCACTCAATAGCATCAACCAAAAGGAGTAATTAACGCCGGGAAAGCTTCCCCTATGAACTAGACAAGATTCAACCCTAGATGTTACAGCGGAACGAAGTGGAGCGGCGGAGATGATGGTGCTGGTGGTGGAGATGATGATGATGATGATCCCAATGAAGTCCAGCTCGATGACGGTGGCGATGGCGACGATTTCCCCCTCCGGGAAGGAATTTCCCTGGCAGATTTCTCCCTGCCGGAGAGCTTTTCTCTCTCTGGTGTTTTCCGCCTCGTGGAGGCGGCGGAATATTTCCTCGACGTCCCCCCTAGGCTTAGGGTTTCTGGGAGATGATGTACCCGAGAGGGGGCTGGCTGAGGTGGGCCAGGGGCTCCTCACCACGTGGCGGCGCGGGGGCAAGGTGGGCCGCGCCACCACATGGTGAGGGCCCATGGTGGCTCACCTTGGCCTCCCCTTCTGGCTGCCTCCGGCATCTGATAAAATAGGAGCTTCTGGATGTTTTCCCCGAATTATTGATCTTCAGAAATATAGTATCTTGACGGCCCTTTTTCCAGCAGAAATCTGACTCCGGTGTTTAATTCTCTAATAATCATCAAACATGCAAAATAGATGAAATAACATAAGTATCATCTCTAAATATGAAATATATCAATGAATAACAGTAAATTATAATATAAAATAGTGATGCAAAATGGACGTATCAACTCCCCCCAAGATTAGACCTCGGTTGTCCCCAGGCGAAAGCTGAGCTCAGTAAACAAGACCACAGGTTTATGGAGCGAAGTGTCGATAAAAAAAATACGGACAAGAAGCATCACATTCATTAATACACAAGTCATTCTAGAGAGCAACTTCCCTTCATATAACATAACTTGAAACAAGTAAAGGGAGTCACAATAAGGTGCATAGAGAAAATCATAATTGGTGATGGCAAACTTTGTCCTTCGTCAGAGAACAATTAACAGATTGTACTTATCTTTCGAGCAGAGTCTTTATACTAGAGCTTATATTGCAGAACTTACACGCTCAATCATAACAATCTCCTTTACAGTCATCGATAACTTTCAAAGTTATATTCATTCAGATAAAAGCTTTGTGCTACACAAGGAAACATAAAAGACATGATTGAAAATATCAACATATAGATGGTTGAATCACAGCAACTCAAATGCTTGCTTGAGATAGGAGGGAATAGGTTTACTGAGTCAACATGAAAGTAAAAGATAGGCCCTTCGCAGAGGGAAGCAGGGATGAAATCATGTGCTAGAGCTTTTAAGTTTTGAAATCATATAGAGTATAAAATAAGTTTTAAGCTATGTACGTCGTTGTCAACGAATGGCAGTAGGTACTCTATCCCCCTTGTCAAGCAGACTTTCAAGAGCGGCTCCCATGAAGGACGTTATTTCTACCCAAGGGTAGATCATCCCTCTTCTCTTTTGTTTACACATGCATAATTATAAATTGGTATGACACTCCTCCCAACCTTTGCTTACACAAGCCATGGCTAACCGAATCCTCGGGTGTCTTCCAACAATCACATACCATGGAGCAATGCCTATTTGATAAAGTTTAACATTTTGGAAATTTGCTTTTGATAAATCATTGGCAAACATGTGAGGAGAATTAAAAGTTATAGTTGTAATTAATTGGGACTGGGCACCCCATTTGCGAGCTCTTTTTGCAAAGTTATTGGATAAGCGGATGTATATGCCACTAGTCCATTGGTGAAAGTCTGTCTGACAAGTTAAATAGAGAACAACCCACATACTTCCTCATGAGCTAATAAACAGTGACACAAATAAGAGATAATAGCTTTTGAATAATTAAAGGTAGCACATGAAGTATTTACTTGGAGTGGCAGAAAATACCACATGATGGGTAGTTATGGTGGACACAAATGGCAATGGTTTGGTTCAAGGTTTGGATGTATGAGAAGCATTCCCTCTCAATACAGGTTTTTGGCTAGCAAGGTTGTGTAGCAAGCATAAGAGTTGAGGGATGCAAACAAATATATATGTAGTAAGAACAATCATGCAATCTTCCTTGGAAGCACAAATAATTTTAACTTGAGAATACTAAGCTTATGAGCCAACAAGAAAGAAAGATCATGGAATAATTTATCAACATGTACTTCCCTCTCTCTACTTAAGTCTCAAAGTATTGTAACTACTGGCCAATGCTAAGTTTGCCAAAACCAAAAAGATATACTTGATGCTCCCAAAGTGGTACCAATACTAATGACAAGATTATCAACATGAAAGAAATTGCAAACTAAAATAAAGTATGCAGAAAGTAAATGATGAAACTTCTCATTAATATTCCATACGGCAACTCACACCAAGGGATACATAGATAACCAACTAAAAGAGAGATACTTCCACACTGCAAACCATCCTATAAGATAACTTCCCTACTCACGATATGACTATTGAAAGGTAAAAAGGTAAAGATAATGGTGTGATACCGCGACACTCCCCCAAGCTTGAAACAGGCCAAGGGGATGCTGATACGTCCAAAACGTATCTACTTTCCCGAACACTTTGCTGTTGTTTTGTCTCTAATTTGTGTGTTTTGAATACAACTAACGCGGACTAACGCTGTTTTCAGCAGAATTGCCTGGTGTCTTGTTTTTGTGCAGAAAAGTCAACTTTCGAGAAAATCCGTGGAAATAATTGCAAAGCCCCTATTTACGAAGAAACCCACGGAGCCAGAAGAGGAGAAGGAGGAGGGCAGCGAGCCGCCCTCCCCATAGGGCGGCGCGGTGGGCCCTGGGCCGCGCCACCCTATGGGGAGGCCGACTCGGCCACGTCCCCGAGTCCCCCTCTGGAGTACTTAATCCCTTCGACCTAAAAACGCCAGGGAGTTCGTCCATTATTCCAGAAAGCCTCCAGAGCGCCGCCGCCATCGAAAACCCTATTTCGGGACCAGAAACTCCGTTCTGGCACTTCGCCGGGACGGGGAATTGGAGGAGATCATCGCCATCATCATCACCGACGCCTCTCCATCAACCATCCATGATTCCCCCATCCATGTGTGAGTAATTCCCGCTGTAGGCTGAAGGGATGGAAGGGATTGGATGAGATCATTCATGTAATAGCTATAAGATTGTTAGGGCATGGTGCCTAGTATCCGTTGTTAGTACTTTATTGACATTGTTGCAACTTGTTATGCTTAATGCTTGTCACTAGGGCCCGAGTGCCATGATTTCAGATCTGAACATGTTATTGATTCATGATGATATTCATTGTTTTAAGATCTTACCTGCAAGTTGTTTACACATATTGTTGTCCGGAACCCGAGGCCCCAAAGTGACAGAAATTGGGACAACCGGAGGGGATGGCTGTGATGTGAGGATCACATGTGTTCACGGAGTGTTAATGCTTTGCTCCGGTACTCTATTAAAAGGAGTACCTTAATTACCAGTAGTTTCCCTAGAGGCCCGCTGCAACGGGCTGGTAGGACAAAAGATGTTGTGCAAGTTTCTCATTGCGAGCACGTACGACTATATACGGAACACATGCCTATGGTTACTTAGTACTTGGATACTGTTTTATTATTTATCTGCAAATGCCTTGTCTTGATTATTACATGAATCATCTTATCCATGCAGCGCCCGTTCATCCATCCCTATGCCTACAGTATTTTAATCCTGCTGTCTACTATAATCGTCACTGCTGTTTTTACTTTACTGCTGCTGTTATTTCACTACTGCTACTGCTATAAAACTGTTGCTACTGATAATCTGTGTCGAGCAAGTCTATTTCCAGGTGCAGCTGAATTGACAACTCCGCTGTTAAGGCTTATAAATATTCTTTGGCTCCCCTTGTGTCGAATCAATAAATTTGGGTTTTACTTCCCTCGAAGACTGTTGCGATCCCCTATACTTGTGGGTCATCAAGACTATTTTCTGGCGCCGTTGCCGGGGAGCATAGCTTTATTTATAAGCTCACCTGATATTGATATTGTTCGCTGCAACTACTCCATCATGGGCAAGGCTCCTATTGAGAGAGTCCGTGTATTGCCATCCACTACAAGGAAAGGTACGACTCTTAGTACCGCCGCTGCTCTTGATTCACCATCTGTGATGAGTCAACTTGTTACACCACCACAAGCTTCACGTGTTGGTACTTCTGCTGAATCTGAAATTACTTCTGAAAATTTTGATGATGCTTCAACTGTGCTTGATGAGAGTATTCCATTAGGTCCTCTTTTAGATGCTGCTATTGCTAAATCTAAACAACTTGAAAATGATGAAACACCTAATGAAAATTTTTTACACCTATTGGTTCACCTGAGTCTGTAGAACACTCTAGTGATGATCTTGATGATACTTATGTGGAACTTGATGATGACTTTATTGATAAATGTCATGCTACTACTAGTGCAAGCGGTATGAAAAGCCTTCTTGCACAACATGCTGTTAGATATAAACTGTCTCCTGATCCTAAATTTGCCACTCTCCCATAAACATTAAGGATAAGGATTATGATTTCTCTCTTGATTTATCTCATATATCTATTGTTGAGAAAACACCTTTTCGAGGTACTGAAAAAGAAAGTGCTGTAGAGCACATGAATGAGCTCTCTACTTTGAGTAGCTTGTTTTCTGATGATATCAAGAAGCGTAGTTACTTTGTTGCTAAATTTTTTCCTTTCTCATTAAAGGATGATGCTAAAACTTGGTATAATAATTTGCCTCCTGATTCTATTGATAGTCCTACTGGTTTGCTTAATGTTTTCTTTCAGAAATATTTTCCTGCTAGTGCTCAACATATTGCTTTGCAGAAAATCTATAATTTTGATCAGGAAGATGGAGAGAAATTGCCTGAAGCTTGGGCAAGGTTTTGCTCTCTTATTAGGGCTCGGCCTGGCATGATTTGGAAAAGCATGACCTTCTTGATATATTTTATAGTGGACTAACCATTGAATCTAGGGCATACCTGGATAGTTGTGCTGGTTGTGTTTTCAGGAAAAGAACCCAGACGAAGCTGAAGAATTAATGGCTAAATAAGCCAAAATCATGATGATTGGACTACACCTGAACCGACTCCAACACCAATATTGAAGAAGAGGGGTATGATTGAATTAAATGATGAAGAGATGAGGGAAGCCAAGAAATCTCTTAAAGAGAAGGGTATTAAATCTGAAGATGTGAAGAATCTACCACCCATAGAAGATTTATGTAAGCCAATTCCCCATTCATCTACAATTGAGGTACACTCTCTTCAACGCTTTAATGAGGGAGATATTCCTTACTCAAAACCTCCTGATCAATGCTTAGATGAATTTGATAATTATGTTGTTAAGCAAGATAACTTTAATATGAGAGTGGAGAATCATTTAATGGAAAATTCTCAAGCTATTAGTAAATTGCATGATATTGTGGAGAGAACCTCCAATGATGTTAAGATGCTTGTTAAACATTTTCATATGGTTCAAACTCAAATTGATCAACTCACTAAAGTGCAAAATGACATGTTAGTTAATACTTCTAAAGAAAAAGAGAAACATGCTTATGAAGTAACAACTAGAGGTGGTGTTTCTACTCAGGATCCTTTATATCCTGAGGGGCATCCCAAAAGAGTTGAACAAGATTCTCAACGAACTAAAGAAACTAGTGCTCCTTCTAAGAAAAAGAAGAAGAAACATAAAACTGTTGTAGAATCTCTGAACCTGCTAATGATCCTAATAGTATATCTATTTCTGATGCTGAAACTGAAAGTGGTAATGAACATGAAATGATAGTGATAAGAATGATGCTTCTGATAAAGAAGAGGTTGAAGAGGAACCTGAAAAGCATGCTAAAAATAAAAAGTACACTAAAGAAGATTTCATTGCTAAGAAACATGGTAATGAAAGAGAACCTTGGGTTCAAAAGCAAATGCCTTTTCCTGTTAAGAAGCTCAAATCAAAGGAAGAAGAACACTATAATAAATTTTGTGATTGGATGAAACCTTTGTTCTTGCAAATCCCTTTGACTGATGCTATTAAATTGCCTCCTTATTCAAAGTATATGAAAGATATTGTTTCTAACAAAAGGAAAATTCCCAATGAGGAGATTTCCACTATGCTTGCTAATTACTCTTTCAATGGCAAGGTTCCAAAGAAGCTGGGAGATCCAGGTATACCAACTATTCCTTGTTCCATCAAGAATAATTATGTTAGAACTGCTCTATGTGATTTGGGAGCAGGAGTTAGTGTTATGCCTTTCTCTCTTTACAAGAGACTTTATTTGGATAAATTGATACCAACTGATATATCTTTGCAAATGGCTGATAAATCTACTTGTTCCTGTTGGCATTTGTGAGGATGTCCTGTTCAAGTTGCTAATAACTGCTTAATCTTGACTGATTTTGTTGTTCTTGAAATGCCTGAAGATGATAATATGTCTATTATTCTTGGGAGACCTTTTCTTAATACTGCAGGTGCTGTTATTGATTGCAACAAAGGAAAAGTAACTTTTAATGTGAATGACAAAGAGCATACTGTTTATTTCCCCAAGAAGATAGATAAAGTGTTTGGAGTTAATACAATTTCTAATTTGAGAGCTATCAAAGTGGGAAGTATTGATTGTCCTATATATGATCATCAAGAGGGATATCAAAATATTATGATTGGATCCATATCAATACAATTCAAGGTAACATGATTGTTTTATGAGGTTTAATTCTTCTTATGTCATATAAAATTTATTTGGTGGCAAGACTTGATCAACCTTGTTAACAAATACATTTTAAATGCATGAAGGAACTAAACAACATTTCTTTCTCCACTTTGTTTTACCTTCTGTAGTATAACTTGTTTTGCAAGAAGTTTAGTTGTGTTTAAATCTTTGAAAACCTTTTTCTGCCCTGAAACTATTACTTTAACACCCAGAAAATGTGCGTTTTAAAAGTTTTCAAAAATTTATAAAAATTATACCACTGGTCCTATTTTTCAAAATGCAACCTGGGAGTGCTGGAGCTGACCAGTGGGGCCCACCATGCCAGCTCCCCACCTGGTGGCGCGGCCAGCAGGTGGGCGCGCCACTGTATGGGGAGGGCCCCACCTGGCCCTCCACTCACTCATCCACCTACCACCTCACTCACTCTCACGAAAAAACACTCCACCATTGTTCAAACCCGAGTTCTTGCTGTTCTTGCTCGCGATTTTCGATCTCTTTGCTCAGCCCATCTTTGCTGCTCAGATTTGGGGCTTTTGTTCTCCGGTATGTGACTCCTCCGTTATCCAAGTAGAATTTTGTTTAGTTGAGTATATCTTGAGTATTTTGCTGCTGTAGGTGACATGTTAAGTGAGTTTGCATGCTTGTTCTAAGTTGTAATAACTAGTTTTGATGCATGTTTAGTACTCTAGCAAGTTCCTATAGTAGTTCCCCTCATTTATATGTCTCAAAATCAACTTTTATAACGTTTGTTGAAAAATTTCAGAAAAGGAAAATGCATAACCACACCTTTGGAGAATGTTTGAGAGGGATTCACAAGGGTGGCAAGGCCTTCAAGGGCAGCTACTCGAGTTAGGCGATCCTACGATGAAGATCTCATTGCACCTAGCATTGGCGATGAGGAGGATAATGGAATCCCAAATGCTTCATCTTTCCCATGCACTGACTTTTTGCGTAATGCAGGGCTCCTTGATGACTTCTTGTTCCTTATCCAGAGGGTTGGCTTGTCTACCTATATGGGGATGAAAGCCATCAGTATTATATGCTTACCAAAACTTTTGTTGAGAGCTTTAAATTTGGCAACACATCTTACACGCCATCTGTTAAATTTAAGATTTATGATAGGCTGTTACTATGACTTTGAGTGATTTTTGTGCTGCATTAGGTATTGCTCCCTCAGGTACAGCGAAGAGGATTGAGGGACGCCCTAGAGATTTGATGGAACTTTACCGAGGAGTGACCAACGATGATGACCGCACCGCTCAGCGCGGCAAGATAAGGAATATTCAGTTCCCTGCCATTAGATACTTCACTTACTATCTTGCCACTAGTATTCTTGGTAGGGAGAACACCAGCAACATTTCTAATTATCATCTTGCTTTTCTGGCTGCTGCACTTACTGGTAACACATCTTATAATCTTGGTGCCCTTATTGCTCGTCGTCTAGCTGCTAAAGGACCTATCTATGGAGGAATTGTTGCTTCACGTGTTATTGCATATCTAGGCCTTTCTGTTGATCCTAGTGATAAGAAGCTAACCCCTTTCAGGCTCGATCTTGCTGCTATGAGAGGACATCATTTTGTTACAACTGACTCTCGTATAGGAAATATCGTTTATAGAGTTTTATTTACTGACGGGGATGAAAGGGAAGTCCCTTTGCCGCAGGCCGATTTGTTCAGTGTTCGCAGGAGGCCGTGGTCGCGCTCCAAGGAGGAGTTGGACGAGCAGCTGAGGCTGCTTGGCTTTCACCAGCAGCACGACTCCGAGGACACCGAGCCCTCTGACGGCTACACCGTCACTTACCCCGGTGCGTCCTCCAGCTCGTACCAGGACGAGGATCCTTCTTCGTCATACTACGGAGGCGCCACCTCATGGGCGCCGTGGGGTTGATCTCCACTTAGGCCAAAAGCCTAAGCTTGGGGGGAGGTATACCGATCACACTCATTTACATATCATATTGTCGGTACTTTGTATATCCATGTTTCGATTTTCTTTCTTTCTTTTTGTTGTTTGTTGTTTATTTCTTTCCAAAACACAAAAAGACCAAAAAATTTCTGTGTTTCTCTTTATTTCTTTCTTTAGTATTATATTAGTTTGCTTACTTATTTAATTTCGGTTTGTATTCAAAAATCCAAAAATATTTTGCTTGTTTGCTTGTTTCCTTTTGTTCTTGTTTTAATTCGAAAACACCAAAAATATTTGTCGTTCTTCTTTGGTTTTGTAAAGTTTGCTGTAGAGTTCAGCGGTCTCCGGTGGTTGGAGCTTGGTTTTCATTTCATATTATTCGAGCCACACAAGTGAAAAGCAATAATGACGATCTACGACAACTCGAGTTGGGTGAGAGGCTGGTATGAACTCTATTTGTTTTCATTTTTATATACTCATCCATGTGAGCATGCTTAGTTGGTTCATGTGAGGTATATGTCATTTAATGGATGCTTAGTAGTTCATGTTCTCATGATTAGTTCCAATTCATTAATAGTGAGTAGCATGTCATAAATATTTGCTTGTATTGTTCTATTCATAAATAGGTATGACATTGTGGTATCCTCCTCTGAATAATTCATTTGAATTGACTTGGCACATGCTCATGCATGCATACGACTGAAAAACAAAAGTCGATAAGCCTCGATGATTTACTTTGCTTCAGAGTACTTGTATCACTTTTATGCCCCTGTTAATTTTGTTTTGTCGCAAGCATGATTATGACGGTTATTGCTCTCTTGATTGTCGCTTCCCAGTCTATTGCTAGCCTCCACTTGTACTGAGCGGGAATGCTGCTCGTGCTTCCAAATCCCTGAAAACCAAGTTATTCCAAAGTGTCCACCATAAATACCTATGCATGGCATTTCAAACCATTCAAGTAAATTTTCATGTGCTACCTTTAAAACCTTCAAAATTACTTCTCATTTTGTGACACTGTTTTTAGCTCATGAGGAAGTAGTAGTTGGGTTTGTTATCTTCTATACTAAATTAAGTACCCCGACTTGCATGCTTCATCTGCTTGTCACTAATTTTGCAAAGAGCTGGTTAGACCATTATAACATCAAAAAGCTAAAACATAAATAGACACTCCTCCATGGTATGTGATTGTTGGCAGGCACCCGAGGATTCGGTTAGCCATGGTTTGTGTAAGCAAAGGTTGGGAGGAGTGTCAAACTATATACAAAGTGCATTATATAAATTTAATATCAACATTTCGGAACCGCTCTCAACTTGTTTGGTATGGAAGATAACAAGAACTCTATTTCCATTCGTTGACAGGAACAACCACCTCCCAAAGCAAATTTTACTTCTGTTTTAAAAATGAAAAGCTCTAGCACATGATAATATGCTTGTCGCCATCCTTTCTTTAAGCATCTTCTCGAGAGCATAACTGTCATTCTTAGTGTAATATGCTTGTCGCAGAATACGGTTAACTATGGTATAACTTTGATGCTTTTATCTTTGATAATCTTTACTTCTAGTCTTCCCATGAACTTCAGAGGTGTCTGGGCATTTATGTTTTGCTGTACAAATACGGGCAAGCGAGATACCACCTTATCATATCTTTTTATGAGCATTGCAATCCTGCTGATAGATATGTTTCATATTGCTTATTATTAGTGTGTTGGTATCTTTTCATGATTGACATAACTATTATGTGGCATTATTTGCATGTATCTTATTATGAATTACTTAAGCACTTGTCCATATATGAGAATATTTACATCACATGAAGCAATTGTGTTCGTGAAAGTTCTTTTATCGCACTCAGTTGTTAACTGAATTGCTTGAGGACAAGCAATAAGCTAAGCTTGGGGGGAGTTGATACGTCCAAAACGTATCTACTTTCCCGAACACTTTTGCTGTTGTTTTGTCTCTAATTTGTGTGTTTTGAATACAACTAACGCGGACTAACGCTGTTTTCAGCAGAATTGCCCTGGTGTCTTGTTTTGTGCAGAAAAGTCGACTTTCGAGAAAATCCGTGGAAATAATTGCAAAGCCCCTATTTTACGAAGAAACCCACGGAGCCAGAAGAGGAGACGGAGGGGGGCAGCGAGCCGCCCTCCCCATAGGGCGGCGCGGTGGGCCCTGGGCCGCGCCACTCGGCCACGTCCCCGAGTCCCCCTCTGGAGTACTTAATCCCTTCGACCTAAAAACGCCAGGGAGTTCGTCCATTATTCCAGAAAGCCTCCAGAGCGCCGCCGCCATCGAAAACCCTATTTCGGGACCAGAAACTCCGTTCTGGCACTTCGCCGGGACGGGGAATTGGAGGAGATCATCGCCATCATCATCACCGACGCCTCTCCATCAACCATCCATGATTCCCCCATCCATGTGTGAGTAATTCCCGCTGTAGGCTGAAGGGGATGGAAGGGATTGGATGAGATCATTCATGTAATAGCTATAAGATTGTTAGGGCATGGTGCCTAGTATCCGTTGTTAGTACTTTATTGACATTGTTGCAACTTGTTATGCTTAATGCTTGTCACTAGGGCCCGAGTGCCATGATTTCAGATCTGAACATGTTATTGATTCATGATGATATTCATTGTTTTAAGATCTTACCTGCAAATTGTTTACACATATTGTTGTCCGGAACCCGAGGCCCCAAAGTGACAGAAATTGGGACAACCGGAGGGGATGGTTTGATGTGAGGATCACATGTGTTCACGGAGTGTTAATGCTTTGCTCCGGTACTCTATTAAAAGGAGTACCTTATTACCAGTAGTTTCCCTAGAGGCCCCGCTGCAACGGGCTGGTAGGACAAAAGATGTTGTGCAAGTTTCTCATTGCGAGCACGTACAACTATATACGGAACACATGCCTATGGTTACTTAGTACTTGGATATTGTTTTATTATTTATCTGCAAATGCCTTGTCTTGATTATTACATGAATCATCTTATCCATGCAGCGCCCGTTCATCCATCCCTATGCCTACAGTATTTTAATCCTGCTGTCTACTATAATCGTCACTGCTGTTTTTACTTTACTGCTGCTGTTATTTCACTACTGCTACTGCTATAAAACTGTTGCTACTGATAATCTGTGTCGAGCAAGTCTATTTCCAGGTGCAGCTGAATTGACAACTCCACTGTTAAGTCTTATAAGTATTCTTTGTCTGCCCTTGTGTCGAATCAATAAATTTGGGTTTTACTTCCCTCGAAGACTGTTGCGATCCCCTATACTTGTGGGTCATCAGATGCCAATACCCATGATGAATTACTCCTTCCGCGGTGGTGGTGAATCCTTAATAAGCTTATCAACCAGGTCCTTCAGTTCATCAATCTTGTGGGTGAGGATACGGATCAGCTCCGTGTTGTGCTCGATACGGTTCATGAACTTATCGGACTGTGAATCCCAGCTCTTGGAGTTGCCTCCCCACTTCTCATCGGACTTAGAACTCTTTTTCCCTCCACTGTTAGAACGATCTATATTCCAGCTATTGGGCAATTCTGCCTCAGGGATCCTTTCAATTTGATGCTTATGGATAAGAGTATGGAAGGGGTTATTGATGCCTGAAGAAGATGTCCTCGGAGCCAAGAAGCGACGTGGAACCTTTCCTCCGGTGCTCATCCTCGCGCCTCTCTTGAGGTTGAAAGGGTTTGCCACGACTCCAATGCTTGAAATGGTGGCACGAGGGTATTGACGCGGATCTTCCTCCACTTCTCCTTCATCTTCGCTCTCGATCTCCTCCTTCAGCATAGGGTCTTGGGGATCATCTTCCAAAGGCTCCTTGCCCTTGTTGTTGTTGTTGGAGACCAAGGTGCTCTAGAACTTGAAGGTGGAATCTGGCAGAAACAGCTCGAAACAAAAACACGTTGAAAAGGCGATATACGGACCTCGGGGGTTCTGGGGATTATATAGCAAAAAGTTTTACAACAAAAGGAAGGTACAGGAGGAAACCTGGTCGGAGAGGGGCTCGAGGCGCCCTCACCACGTGGTGGCGCGGCCAAGGGTGGGCCCGCGCCACGGCATGGTGAGGTGCCCTCGGGCACCTTCTCCTACCCGGTTTGGTCTCTTATTTTTCCATATTTAATATAAACGACAAAAATATCTATTGGAAGGTTAAACGCGAACTTTTTCTTACCGAAACTGTTACTTATTCGAAAACAGACCCTGCAGTCCCTGAATTTGCTTTTCAATGAAAACTTCCGGAGTCACCACTTGAATAGTATCAACATCTTCATCATAAGGGTCTCCAGAAATATAATGTTTGAGTCTTTGCCCATTCACCACTTGTGTAGAGTTGTCTTTAAGTGAAGCAATCTTGATTGCACCTGAACGATATACCTCCACAATAACAAAAGGTCCTTCCCATTTTGAGAGTAATTTTCCTGCAAAAAATCTGAGACGAGACCTATACAATAGAACTTTCTCACCAACATTAAACTCTCTCTTAATAATTCTCCTATCATGCCATTTCTTAACTTTCTCTTTAAAAAGTCTAGCATTTTCATAAGCTTCACTCCTCCATTCTTCTAAAGAACTCAAATGAGCAACCTTTTTCACCAGCTAGCTTAAAGTCTCTATTAAGTTCTCTCACTGCCCAATAAGCTTTGTGTTCTAATTCTAGAGGCAAGTGACAAGCTCTACCATAAACCATTTTATAAGGAGACATACCCATAGGGTTCTTATAAGCAGTTCTATAAGCCCATAAAGCATCATTCAACTTACTAGCCCAATTCTTTCTAGATTTATTAACAGTCTTTTGCAAGATAGATTTAATCTCTCTATTTGATAATTCTACTTGCCCACTAGTTTGGGGATGATAAGCTGAAGCAATCCTATGATTAACACCATATTTAGCAAGGGTCTTTCTAAAACCACCATGAATAAAATGAGAAACTCCATCAGTCATAAGATATCTAGACACACCAAACCTAGGAAAAATAATATCTTGAAGCATTTTTAAAGAGGTCTCACCATCAACACTTTTTGTAGGTATAGCTTCTACCCACTTAGTAACATAATCAACAACAACAAGTATATGAGTATTACCTTCTGAAGGAGGGAAAGGACCCATAAAGTCGAATCCCCAACAATCAAATGGTTCAATAACAAGAGAATAACTCATAGGCATTTCATTACGTCTAGAGATATTACCAACTCATTGACATTCATCACAAGATAAAATAAACTTTCTTGCATCTTTAAAGAGGGTAGGCCAATAAAACCCTGATTGTAGAACCTTTTGTGCGGTTCTATCTCCAGCATGATGTCCTCCATAAGCACTACCATGGCACTTTCTCAATATTTCTCTTTGGTCATGTTCTGAAATACATCTTCGCATAATGCCATCTACTCCTTCTTTATATAAATGTGGGTCATCCCAAAAATAATGCCTTAAGTCATAAAAAATTTCCTTCTTTGCTGAGCTGAAAAGGTAGGAGGCAAGTACTTGGAAACAATAAAGTTAGCATAATCAGCATACCAAGGACTATCTCGCGAACTTACCCTTACTGCAGCCAACTGTTCATTTGGAAAACTATCATTAACAGGAATAGGATCATAAGCAATGTTTTCCAATCTAGACAAATTATCAGCAACAGGATTTTCAGCACCTTTCCTATCTACAATATGTAAATCAAACTCTTGCAAAAGAAGCACCCATCTAATAAGCCTAGGCTTAGCATCTTTCTTTTCCATAAGGTACCTAATAGCAGCACGATCAGTATGAATAATGACTTTTGAATCAACAATACAAGGTCTAAATTTGTCACAAGCAAATACTACAGCTAAGAACTCTTTTTCAGTAGTTGCATAATTCTGTTGAGCGGAATCAAGAACATCACCAACAGCAAAATCACTAGCATCACACATAATTTCAAAAGGTAAAGTCCAATCAGGTGGTTGAACAATAGGAGCAGTAATTAAAGCCTTCTTCAGAGTTTCAAAAGCTTCCTTACAGTCATCATCAAAAACAAAAGGTACATCTTTTTGGAGAAGATTAGTAAGGGGCTTTGAAATTTTAGAGAAATCTATAATAAACCTCCTATAGAAACCAGCATGACCAAGAATACTACGAATACCTTTGACATCTCTGGGGCAAGGCATTTTCTCTATTGCCTCAACTTTAGCTCGATCAACTTCAATGCCTCTTTCAGAGATTTTATGTTCAAGAACAATTCCTTCATTGACCATAAAGTGGCATTTCTCCCAATTAAGAACAAGATTAGTTTCTTCACATCTCTGCAAAACTTTATCAAGATTGTGCAAACAATTATCAAAAGAAGTTCCATAGACGGAAAAATCGTCCATGAAGACTTCCAAAATTTCCTCACAAAAACTATGAAAAATAGCAGACATGCATCTTTGAAAAGTAGCAGGAGCATTTGATGCATGTAAAATGCATACATGAACTTTGCACTTTAATTGCTTATATTCCAATCATATTTGTATCATATAAGGGTTATATCAATGTTTTATAATGATTTTTGGGAATATTCATTTATTTCCTATTTTATGGAATTAACCCTGCACAGGCAGAAAACCCCGTTTTCTTATTTTAATGTTTCAGGGACCCAAACGTCAACGAAATCACCTGGAAATTTACGGGCGTCAATATTTGGAAGGAAGAAGACCTGTGGGCGAAGGAAGCGAACAAACGGAGGTCCGAGGACCAAACGGGGGTGGCCCACGCGGCCAGGTACTGTGGCCGCGTGGGGCCCACCGTTTGGCCCTCGTGGCTCCGTTGCCGTCGATCTTCGCTCCACCGACATAGTCTTGACCTAAAAACGCCTATAAAAAAGGTCCCCCGACGTTCTCTGGAAGGAGCGCCGCACAAACACAGAAACACCGAAACGGAGATCAGGAGCTGCAGATTGGAGGGGGAAAACTCCGGCGGGGCGCTGCCGGCGTGGTCTCCATCTTCTCCATCGACTTCTCCACCGTTTCCATGATGAAGAGGGAGTAGTCCACCTCTGGACTATGGGTTTGTGGAAGTAACTTATGTATCACTCCTCTCTTGAGCTTCACTAATTAGCACCGTATGAGCTGCTGAACATGATTACGGTCACCGTTGTAATACCTTTGTGGTGGATCTTTATGAGTTAATATATGTTTGAGATTGCAATGTTTGTTTCAGTTATGAGTATAGATGCATATTATGTACCCCGTTCTTGTCTACTTGTTTTGATCAAGCATGTTTATGAGAGCGTGTGTGGGGGAACGTGTGCATTAGTTGGAGTAACGGGGGGTGGCTAGTGCAGTGAACGTGAGAGAAAGTTCTGCGATGAACTTTGGTATCTTTACCTTACTTTGTTACCTCACTAGGGATAAACTAAAATACCATGCTACCGGGGATGTGGGCGTGACCATTGCCACTACTCCATGACTAGATCTAGCATGTTCTTATTTTCACTTCATGTCAAGATACTTAATGCTATACTCTGAGTTATCTTAATTACTGAGGTGTTATGATTTAGTTCGCATCTTGGTGGAGTATAAGAGAGGTTAATAACCAAAAGATCTCTATGTTAGGACGTGATGCCCATATATCTAAGTACCTTGTTATCAAACCCTGTGTTGCAATCTCATATGTTAACTGTGTGTGTTCCATTGTCTACCACTTTATAAAGAGAGAGTGCATTTGTGAAACCATGAACCCCAGTCCATTTTTAATCATAAGAAACACCTTTCCAACTCCATATACCACTTTTCTATTTTCAGCCATCATTAAATCCGAAAATACAAAAATACTTTTCATCTTGCATACATCATTCAAAAACCCAAAAATATCATTTATCATTGCATCCACCATCATTGCATATTTATTTCTTGTTTGCATTGCATAACTATCCTGATATCATTCTTACACCTTGTGCTTGACAACCACAGGTGAGGTTGAGGACCAAAACATCTAACCTTGTTTTGTAGGTAACCAAAAGAAGGATAAGAAGATAAATCTACCACTTCAGATTCCCCGAGAGTTCGATATTAAACCGTCGAGTCACCCTCGTGGGGAAAACTGTCTTCCACTTACTATACACTCTGCACTTGGAGTCTCAACCTAATCCCGTTTACTTTTGCAGGTATCAAGGTCTTACTCTTCGGGACCATCAAGACGTTTTCTGGCGCCGTTGCCGGGGAATCTTAGCTGAGAGATTTATCCAAGGGTGTGCATCATCGCATTCATCTCACAACAAAGTCAACGTCACCAACTTGTGCTAACACCTAAGCTTGGGGAGGTTGCACCTACGTGAGCACCATCTTATCCATCTTTACTTTTTTTTTTAGAAAAGGAGGGTGCGATTCCCCGGCCTCTGCATCGAGTGATGCACACAGCCATACGCACTTATTAATTCCAACCAGAGTTACAGAGTACAATGTTGAGCACAAACTGAAATCAACCTGTCGACAACAAGGGTCGCTACCACTATGATGGGGGTGACTAACACCAACGCACATCATCTAAAACCCAGTTCAGCTAAACACTCAACGCACACCGACATGTACGCTTTAGTCGCTGCCGCCGTCTTCCACGAACCCATCTTCAGAAAGGATCTACACCATGACCTTGCAAAACCGGTCTGCGTCGGCATCGCCACGATGCCAGACAGCGCCACCATGCTTGAGTCCATCAACCCGAAGTCGAGACCCCGCAGCGCCACGCCGCCGAGACACACCGACATCGACATCCGCGCTGCTCCACAGACGATGCCCCCAAGAGGGAACACGACACCACAGCGCCGCCATCGTCCGATCCGTAGATCCTAGGGTTTCCCCCGGAGCATTGCAAGCGAGAAGACGTGGACTGCTAGGACGATAGCTTCAACAAGGTAACGACGTCAAGACGTCGCCATCGCCCGCCAAAAGGTCGGCTTTCACCGGCAGCCACGCCTCTCAACTCGCCGCCGGTGCTAGATGTAGGATCTGAGATCCAACACACCCAGCCAGGCCGATCCCTCCGATGGAAGAGGAGCCGCCTCCACCATGTCCTCGTGTCACGAGCCAAGCCCGGAGGTATTGCACCGTCGCCAGCGTTGGTGGAGTGCAGATTAAACTTCGGCCCGCCGAAGCCCATCTGGGCCGCGGGCGCCGCCGCCTCACCTGCACAGCCGCCGTCGCCGGCGCCTACACGCCACCCACGGCCGCCGCTGGTTCGCGGCACCGCCGACGAATCGTCCGAGGCGGTGCGCCACCGCACCGATCCGATCTTCAGCCGAGAAAAGCCGCCGCCGCCGCCGCGCCACAGGGGCTTTGCCCTGCGACGGCAAGGGCGACGGCGGCGGGAAGGGAGGAGAGGTGGGGGAGGTGGAGGGCCGGGCGGTGGGGAGCTCCCGGTGCGGCGCGGGCGCCGCCGCACGGGAGAGGGGAGAGGGGAGCCACGAGTCAGTTTGTTTTGTTTTGTTAGTGTCATTGCATATCAGATCATATTTATTTCAGTTTAAAAAAAAAATACCAAAAAAAACTTGCTATCATGGTGCTTGGAAACAAACAAGGAGGGAGTTCTCTAGGGAATTCTGTTTCTAGTTTTAAACAATATCATGGAGAAACATTAAAAGATGCTTGGGTAAGAATTAGTAGGATGCATTATGAAGATCCTACACCTTATGAAGATGAAAAGCTAAATCTTTATTTCTATTATGGAATAGATCCTTGGTATCAAATGCTTTAGATGGGGCTACAGGTGGAAGCTTTGTCTTGTCAACACCACCTTATGCAGCCATGACACTTAGAAGGATTTTTGGTAGCTTTGTGGGTAGCAAGAAAAAGTTGGAGGACACCACAATAGCACTTGCTTCATCAAAAGATAAATTTGAAACTACGTTAGAAAAGCTACCTAGTAAGGAAGATTTTGAGCAACTAGTTTCTTATTCTGAAAACATTATTCCAAAGATAAACAATGAATTGGTTAATGTCATGCATAAGTTGAGAATTTGTGAGAAAGAATTCTGGAAAAAGATGTTTACCTGAACAATATTGAGGAAAAATTGGTTCGAGTTGGTGATTCATTGAGAAAAGATTCATCTCTTAAACATGTGAAAGAGGTTCCTGCTAGGCAACAAGTATGGATTAAAAAGGAGAAGAAAGTTGAGGAAGTTAAAATGCTTAATGAAGTCAAGGATCCTTTGCTTGACTTAGAAAATTGTAGCTTGCATGAATTAATATCTATCTTACAAAAATTTGCAAGTGATCCTTCCATCAACACTAACCAAGCAGGTTTTGGTTCTTATATTGCTAATCATGTCTTGAAAGAAAAGATTGCTAGGTACAACCAAGAGGCTATGATACCACCTAAGCTTGGGGATATGTGGACACCTAAGGTACTAGTAACTATTGGAAAAGAGACACACCATGCCATACTTGATCTAGGATCTAGTGTCTCTGTTTTATCTAAAGAACTATATGAAGTGCTTGAATTGAAAAATCTTGAAAAATGCTCTATTGAACTAGCACTTGCTGATGACTCTATTAAACATGCTTTGGGAAAAGTAAGTGATGTTATGGTAGAGTTACATATGACTTTTGTGCCTGTGGATTTTCTAATCATGGATATGGCGAATAAAACCTCTAATCCTATTATTCTTGGAAGACCTTTTCTTCGTACCACAGGTGCTATCATTGATTCAAAGGAAGGGAATGTAAAGTTTCAGTTTCCACACAAGAAGTGCATGGAACACTTTCCAAGGAAGAGGGAACCACCAAAGTTCAAGCTCCCTCATGAGCTTCGTCCACAATAAACAACAAGTAAGAAGCCTAGCTATATGGCTATAAAGAAAGCGCTTTGCGGGAGGCAACCCGGTTATTTTTATGTGTGATTTTTCTTTGTGTCATCTTGCTGTAACAAGAGATTTTGTGTCAAGTTAGGTTCTGGAATTTTCAATAAAGTGCCAAGTTTTACCCTTTTTGGTTTGAAAAAGTTGCTTATAGCGTTCGGTGATTTTATTCCTGCACGAGTCAGTGCACGGTATGATTTTTAATTCTTATTCTGTAACTCCGAATGAGCTCATATTTGAACTGTAGTTGTAACTTTTCATCCTCTGTATGCATGAATTGTTTCGGAATTTTTCGAGAAAGTTTGGTAGGGTAGAAAAATACGTTTTGCTGCTGCTGTTTTTCTGGACAGATTCTGTCCCATTTTGTTTGATGCATGCTTTGAGCTTTTAAGTTGAATCTTTTCGATCCAATTGAGTTTATGAGTAGGCATACAACATTATTGTAACACCCCAAAATTTGGGACCTAATTTTAGCGGTGTTTTCTGACACCTGAAAAACTTTTTCGATTTTCCTAAATGTTTCCTCAAATATTTTTGGGATAATCTGACTTTGGAATTGCACTCTCAAAATTTTCCCGGCGATCCATAAACCACTCCAATGCCCGTGATAATTTGGTTGCTTAGGTTTTCTCTCGAAAACCCTAGCCCTAATTATCGAACCGTTTAAACCATTTTTCTCCACTTACAAAAGGGAAGCCCATTTCCATAGCCAAATAAATCCCACCAAAAATACCAGAGGACCCCATGTCCACATAAAGACCATCCATGCAAAAATATTGCATACTCCAATGCAATATTCCCAAGTTAGCCAATATTTTCCAAACTGCCATTTCTAGTCCAGAAATATTTTAACCAAGCTAGGAACCTCCAAAAATTATGCCATTTTGGGTATGTGCATGATTTCACCTCCTGAACATTTCATCCCATTGTCCCAACTCCATTTGGGCATTATTTGAGGTACTTCCTTTGTAATGCCCTTTTCCTGCCTTTTTGCAATTTCCAAAGGAACCCCCTATTTTAATGTCTCCAAAAATTCCACCAAAATTAGAGAGTGATCTCTAGGCAGTGTGTAGCCCCTTTGTGCTAAACTTTGGGTAGCTTGTTAGGAAAATGTTGGACCTTTTCCTTCTGCAAGTTTCTGCCCTAAACTCAACGGATTTCAAAATCTAGCCCAAATGATTTTTGTATTGAGGAGCAAGCCCCTAGTTGCATGCTCTAGTAGACCCTACACCTCTGGACCAAGTTTGGTTCAAACCAAACATGGTTTGCCTCTCCAAACAACAATTTTTAATTTCTGACCAGTACTGTATTTTGAAAATCTTAGTCGAATCAACCTGCGAATTAGCAGAGACTCTAGTCAGAGAAGTTGTAGGGAATCAAATTTGGCACCAAGTGACGCGATCACTTTTTCTTCTAGTGCCTTAGGTTGAGAGAAACGTCACGATTCCGATATCGGCATGACCTCCTGCGTGGTCACCGCCGGCGCAACCTAGCCCAGACGGCGCCGCCGCGCTGTTCCTCGGGCTCCATCCGCTGTTCCCGCGACCCGGACCAAACCAGCAACGCCCGCACCCCTCCTGCTCATCTAGCTTAGACCAGACGCAACCCCATCCCCTCCCCATTAACTCCCGGCCGGAGTAGGCGCCGTCCACCGTGCGCCGCCAGCAGCTAAACGCCGCGCCGCACGAGCAGTCCCCTTCCAGGAACTACACGACGCGCCGCACGCTCCAGTACACCTCGTGCTCACCCCTGTAGCTCCAGCGCGTCGCGCTTATCCACTCCCCCTCTGTGGTCACTGGAGCACCGGCCACGCGCCGCCACGGCGTCCACCCCTCCGTGCCCTTGCCCTCTGCTCCTCGAGCTATAAAAGGAGCCCCAGGCCTCCCTCAGCGATGCACTGCACCCTCCCCTTCCCCCTAGAAACCTCCTCTGCCCTTCTAGTTCGAGATGGCAGAGCTCTGCTCGAAAATCGGCCAGGGTCGCCGCCGTTGGTCCGTCGACCGTGGCAAGCCCGTGACCGAGCCATTCTTCGATTAAGCTCGCAGAGATGATCCCCTCGACCCCCTCCACCTCCCAGTCAAGTCCTTTTGGACTTTGGTAGACCATAGCCTCGTGGCCGTCCTCGACCTCCGGCGGCGAGCTTGCGGGATGCGCATCGAGGCATCGTCTTCCCTGCCTCTCCGTGGCTGCCGCCTCCACCCTCCGAAGCGGCGTGACGGGGCGCCCCCCCCCCCCCCATGCCCGTGGCGGCCGGCGACTCCCACCGGAGAAGCGGCGGCCGCAGGTGGCCGTGCTCGCCTGCGCCGTGTCGGGTTTCTTCCCGCTCGTCCGCGACGCAGAGAAGACGATGGCCAGCTGGCCTCCAGCGTGGCAGGTGGTAGACGCCGACAGGTGGGCCCGGCCTGGCCCACGGCGCCACGGTGGATAAGTGAAGGCGTATCTCGCGCTTTGCGTTTTCGAGAGATGGAAACGGCTTTCTGGATTTGCGCGAGCAGCCCAGCCCGTGCAGCGGCGTAGCAGGCCGTCCGCGGCCCAGCACGGCCCAACCGCGGAAAGAAGCGGCCCGGGCAATTTTTTTTCCTGCGAACTGTTTTCTTTTTCTGCTGGTAAGTAAATTCAAACGGCCGTAGTTTTTAAACCGTAGCTCCGATTTAGGTGATTCAAATTCCTAAATTTGTATCTCGACGAGACCTATCCAGTAATGTTAGTTTGGATAACTTTGGAGCAACTTGTTTACACTGCCTTTATTTAATACTTCGTCGGTCGTTTTACGGTTTAGGCGTTTCCCCGGGATTCCGACCCCCGACGAGTCCGAGATCCTCCCGAACTTTTCAAGACCATCTTCGAAGGCAAGCTAAACCCTTGCTATGATCAGTCCCGCAATGTTTGTTTGTTTGCTTAATGTCATGCCGTGTGTTATGTCTGTCTACTGTTATTATTACATGTCTGTTTGTTGTCCGTACTCCTACTTGAGCATTGTATTGCTGCATATGTCATGTTGCACTTTAAATTATTACACTACTTTATATGCGTATCTGTGCAACACTCCCATTTCCGGGGCAATGGCCGGGTCTCCCGCCTCAGCCGAGGAAGTGGGGGAAATTATTACGACTGTGCGTCTCGCTTTGCGGGGCTTTGTTTGGTTTTTCCTCTTCTTCTTCGCCGAGGTGAGGAGCGGACGAATGTCGTCTTATGATCCTCGGGGTTGGGGGCATTCGTGTTAGTTGCCTCTTGTCCCACCGTCGAATATGGTTGGCTTAGGCCATCCGGACTACGATGCTGGGAGCTGACTTTTCCGCGGTTCTTTTGCCGAGATTGCTGGCACCACGTCGAAGTAACCTTCGAGTGGAATGGATGCTCTCTCATTTTTATGAGTGCTTTTCGGTTATTCTTTACGGTGACACTCACACTTCCGGGGCAATGGCAGGGTCTCCCGCCTCAGCCGAGGAAGTGGGGGATTTATTTATCTATGCAACACTCCCATTTCCGGGGCAATGGCAGGGTCTCCCGCCTCAGCCGAGGAAGTGGGGGATTTATTTATCTATGCAACACTCCCATTTCCGGGGCAATGGCAGGGTCTCCCGCCTCAGCCATGGAAGTGGGGGAAATATTATGCTATTATTGTTTTGTTGTTATTATTACCGCCGCCGTCTCACTAAAACATTAACGTCGATCTGTGATGACGCTTGTTGACGGAATCGCCACTATAGTCACCCGGTCGACGCAAACCAACTAGTTGATCTGTAGTGGCGCTTGTTGGCGGAATCGCCACGATAGTCACTCGGTCGACGCAAACCAACTACAACTATATTTTGCAGTTGATCTGTATTATGTTGCTAATGCCTTGTTGGTTGTTGATGCTGATACATGCAGGTTGTTATGTTGTTTGTTTACCGTGGATATTATTGTGCTGGACTAATCCTCTGTTTTGTGACTTGTTGTGATGAAACTTGATTAAATGCAACACCCCTCCAAACAACGATAAGGTCTATTCATAGTGCCACTAATCTGAACCCTTGAACGCGATACCACCGTTGTCCCATGGAAACCGTGACCTAGTAGGTTGTTAGGCCCCTTTTGTACCATCCATTGGGCGCAGTCGTTCGGTTGCGCTGTCCGAGGGGAGAGGTCGACAGGCACGGGTTCGACTGTGATAGGGAGTCCGGAGCTAGGCATACCTGGTAGCGCCAGGGGATGTGCCGGATTTACTTGCCCGTTGTGCCATGCGCATAGGGTGGTGCGGGAGAGTGTCTTAGCAAGTGGACCGTCACGAGAGTGTATTTTGCTTAGTACGACTTTGGGCGTGATAAACCTGAGGTGCCGGCTGAGTAGAGTGCATTCTGATAGGTGGTAGAGCAAACTCTCGAGAGCATCAACCTAGCCAGCTAGCCTTGTTCCTGGGATATGGAACAACAGTTCAGTGTCGGTCACACTGTGTGTCCTCGTCGTGTCCGGAGGTTAAACTTAAGAATTGTTTGAAATAATTAATGAACGACCGGATTACACTAAATGAACAAATAAGATGATGCAGGGAATATTGTCCTGAGATGTTGATGGTAACCGTGATAGGGATGGCGGTGTGATGCGTTGGGAAGCCTATAGTTAGGCCAGAGCCCACATCAACCGTGCGTGCCCAGAGTGAAATGAAGAGGCCAGAGGGCCTAGCAGTGATCACAGGTGATGTCGTGTATTATGTGGTACCAACTGGTACACTCGTCTACTCGTCACAGGTAAGCTCGTTGTGTGATTGCCGGTGCACGATCCAACCCCACTGGCTTGGACTCTGCACTGGTGATACCCCATTGTTTGCTTATGCCATGTTTTGCTTGTCAATGTCATGCTACTTTTATGCCATGTATCTAAAGTACATCTTGCCATGTGTAGATTTTATTTTTCAATGTATATCTTGCTGCATGATTGTTGGATTGTTTGTAGTAAGTGGCGAATTCTTGCTGAGTGCATAATAATGTACTCACGGGCCTTGTGATTGTGGCCAGGTTTTGTCGAGGATTCATCTTCCACCTTAGGAAGGATTCGAAGAAAGAGCGTGCTAGGATCAGTAGCCCAGCCAGAACCTGTGGAGTGGAGCCGCTCCAAGCCGTAGCCTCTCATATATCTTCCGCTGCCAGTTAAAACTCTGTATCGTGCCATGCTGGGATTGATATTTCATCATTCCTTGATGGCCTTGTAAACCATTTGTAGCACTGATATGCCTGATTGTGTAATGATGTCCATTATGTTACACTGTTGTGACGTGCGGCCAGTTATCTTGGGATGGCGCACGGGACGACTGCCTCTCTGGTGATATGTGCCAGGGAGGGGTGTCACAATTATACACTTTCTGTACATGTCATATGAATTTTTGTTCAAGGATTATATGCAGCAAGGAACCTATTTGTTTATCACTATTAATGCACCCCACAGAAAAGAGATGGGAGAAACGGTGTTTTGAAGTTTTTTCACAGGGATTGGAGGAGATGCACCAAGAGCTATCCAAGGATGGTGAAGACCATAAGCTTGGGGATGTGAAGACAACCCCGCTGGACCTACACACTCTCGGTTTGCACACGTCCAACTTCTGTTTTTCGATCGAAACACTTTATCGCATAAACTTGGAGCGTCGTTTTTTGTTTTTGTTTGAGTCTTGAGAGACCACCACACTATCATTTATATGAGAGAGCTACTGGAAATATGGGTTGAAATATGTTGGATGCTTTTATAAGATTGGGAAAAGGGATGTTTGACTTGATTTTTAATGATACATATAGTTGCATGATTCATGAGCTTGTTTATGAGTAATAGTTTGCAAATTCTTTTTGTAGAGCTATCACTTATTCATGTTTTGGTGCTGATTGTTATTTTACTTGGTTTAACATGGATTAGTTAGTTCTATGGACACTCATGCATGCATCTAGATGGTCAACTTTCTCCCTTTTGCTAGCCCAAAAACTCCAACAAGCAAAAACTTGTTTCCAACACCTTCAACCAAAGTTATTCCAGTGAGTCCACCATATCTACCTATTGGCTTTATGCTATTCCGAGTATGTTTAACATGTTGTTTGTGTTATCTTACCTCTGAATGAAAATGTTTATGTTATTGATTGCAATGGAAAAAAATTGGTTATATAGCTCTCACGAACTTGATGCACAATGTTCTTTTATTTGCATAATAAAACTTGACCCATTGTGATTAAGATTATGATGTTTGTGGCTTGATGAATGTTTTGGGTTGGAAGTTAGCCCATATGTGCTGTCACATGGCAAGCTTTCAACACGCTCTTCATCTCATTTAGTTGATATCATGTGCTTTTGTCTATGGATGCTTATCATGTTGAAATAAATGTGGAAATAGAGTGAGTTTAAATGAGTTTGTGTAAATGGTTAGAGAGACGCCTGGGCCGCTAATCTAAGCCATGCATCATTCATGGTGGAAATTTACTTACATACTATGGTGAACCTTCTGTGATACACCTTGCAATAAAAAACTATTCCAAATGGTAAATAAAAAGGGTGTTGAGATTGTTCATTTTGTTTGTTTGTCTTGTCATTTTGATATGGGCTTGTTCCATATCTTGGGACAAGAGGTACCCCAGTTGACGCTCTTGATGATACTATTATGCTTACAATGATATTTAATTGAACTTGCTTTGTTTCCCAAGTTGAGTAACACATGGTGTAAGTACTTGTATTCAAGGGGCATGAGACATTCAACCCATTCTTTATCAAGCACACTACTCATATTTGCTTTCACTTTAACCTTAATCATTCAAGATGCTATGATAGGGGCAATGAGAGCTTGACACCAATGAATACCTTATTGCAATCATTAACTTAAGTAGAAGAGTTTGGAAGTTGGATGAAACTTATGCATGCTTTACCTCTACTCACATATACATCTTTCCAAAGTGTACACCTATCATATTCAGATTTTCATCTACACTCTATGACCATTGTAGGATGTTCTACTTATCATTATGCATACATGTGTTCCATATTACTTGCTACCATGTTACACTTTGTGAACTATCAATGAACATCCTTGTCTTGAATACTTGATATCACTTCATAAACTATTTGCATATTGCTACTCCTTTGAAGAATGAATCATTTGACTATATGTAGCAATAGTAATCATCTTTGATATCCATTGTTAAGTATTAAATTGCAAAGTCCATGTTAGTTTTATCATCTTCATACTCGAGGACGAGCATGGATTAAGCTTGGGGATGTTGATGCATGTAAAATGCATACATGAACTTTGCACTTTAATTGCTTATATTCCAATCATATTTGCATCATATAAGGGTTATATCAATGTTTTATAATGATTTTGGGAATATTCATTTATTTCCTATTTTTATGGAATTAACCCTGCACAGGCAGAAAACCCCGTTTTCTTATTTTAATGTTTCAGGGACCCAAACGTCAACGAAATCACCTGGAAATTTACGGGCGTCAATATTTGGAAGGAAGAAGACCTGTGGGCGAAGGAAGCGAACAAACGGAGGCCCGAGGCCAAACGGGGGTGGCCCACGCGGCCAGGTACTGTGGCCGCGTGGGCCCACCCGTTTGGCCCTCGTGGCTCCGTTGCCGTCGATCTTCGCTCCACCGACATAGTCTTGACCTAAAAACGCCTATAAAAAAGGTCCCCCGACGTTCTCTGGAAGGAGCGCCGCACAAACACAGAAACACCGAAACGGAGATCAGGAGCTGCAGATTGGAGGGGGAAAACTCCGGCGGGGCGCTGCCGGCGTGGTCTCCATCTTCTCCATCGACTTCTCCACCGTCTCCATGATGAAGAGGGAGTAGTCCACCTCTGGACTATGGGTTTGTGGAAGTAACTTATGTATCTCTCCTCTCTTGAGCTTCACTAATTAGCACCGTATGAGCTGCTGAACATGATTACGGTCACCGTTGTAATACCTTTGTGGTGGATCTTTATGAGTTAATATATGTTTGAGATTGCAATGTTTGTTTCAGTTATGAGTATAGATGCATATTATGTACCCCGTTCTTGTCTACTTGTTTTGATCAAGCATGTTTATGAGAGCGTGTGTGGGGGAACGTGTGCATTAGTTGGAGTAACGGGGGGTGGCTAGTGCAGTGAACGTGAGAGAAAGTTCTGCGATCCACTTTGGTATCTTTACCTTACTTTGTTACCTCACTAGGGATAAACTAAAATACCATGCTACCGGGGATGTGGGCGTGACCATTGCCACTACTCCATGACTAGATCTAGCATGTTCTTATTTTCACTTCATGTCATGATACTTAATGCTATACTCTGAGTTATCTTAATTACTGAGGTGTTATGATTTAGTTCGCATCTTGGTGGAGTATAAGAGAGGTTAATAACCAAAAGATCTCTATGTTAGGACGTGATGCCCATATATCTAAGTAACTTGTTATCAAACCCTGTGTTGCAATCTCATATGTTAACTGTGTGTTCCATTGTCTACCACTTTATAAAGAGAGAGTGCATTTGTGAAACCATGAACCCCAGTCCATTTTTAATCATAAGAAACACCTTTCCAACACCATATACCACTTTTCTATTTTCAGCCATCATTAAATCCGAAAATACAAAAATACTTTTCATCTTGCATACATCATTCAAAAACCCAAAAATATCATTTATCATTGCATCCACCATCATTGCATATTTATTTCTTGTTTGCATTGCATAACTATCCTGATATCATTCTTACACCTTGTGCTTGACAACCACAGGTGAGGTTGAGGACCAAAACATCTAACCTTGTTTTGTAGGTAACCAAAAGAAGGATAAGAAGATAAATCTACCACTTCAGATTCCCCGAGAGTTCGATATTAAACCCTCGAGTCACCCTCGTGGGGAAAACTGTCTTCCACTTACTATACACTCTGCACTTGGAGTCTCAACCTAATCTCGTTTACTTTTGCAGGTATCAAGGCCTTGCTCTTCGGGACCATCAGCATTACACAAACCAAAAGGCATACGTCTATAAGCATAGGTTCCATAAGGACAAGTAAAAGTAGTTTTCTCTTGATTTTGCTTTCTCACAGCAATTTGAGAAAACCCAGAATAACCATCAAGGAAACAAAAATGAGTCTTCTTAGACAACCTCTCTAACATTGATCAATAAAGGGTAAAGGATAATGATCCTTCTTAGTAAATTTGTTAACCTTTCTAAAATCAATGCACATTCTATAGCCAACTACTACTCTCTGAGGAATAAGTTCATCATTTTCATTAGGCACAACAGTAATTCCTCCTTTCTTAGGAACACAATGCACAGGACTTACCCATCTACTATCAGCAATAGGATAAATGATACCAGCTTCAAGAAGTTTCAATACCTCATTTCTTACCACTTCCTTCATCTTGGGTATTAAACGACGTTGATGTTCGACAACTGGCTTTGCATCAGGTTCCATATTAATAGCATGTTGACAAATAGCAGTGGAAATCCCTTTCAAATCATCAAGAGTATATCCCATAACTCCACGGTGTTTCTTCAACACTTCCAATAACCTTTCCTCTTCTCTACCTGAAAGCTTAGAACTAATAATAACATGATATATTTTCTTATCATCAATATAAGCATATTTAAGATTATCAGGTAAAGGTTTTAAATCAAACACGAGATCCTCCTTTGGTGGTAGAGTGGTACCCAAATCTTTCATCGGTAAGTTATGTTTAAGTATAGGTTGACGAAGAAATATTTCGTCAAGCTCATTCCTTTCTTCCATAAAGACCTCACTTTCGTGGTCCTCCATATGTTGCTGCAAAGCATTGTTAGGAGCAAGAGCAATAGAAGCAAGCTGAGCAACTTTAAAATCTTCATTAGGCAATTCGGTTTCATAAGGAATCTTAGCAAATTTAGAGAAATTAAACTCATAAGATTCATCAGCAAATTTAGTAAAGATTTTCTCTTTCTTACAGTCTATAACAGCACCACAAGTATTCAAGAAAGGTCTACCAAAAATGATAGGACAAGTCTTACTAGCAGCTAACCAAGTACTAGAAAATCAGCAGGATATTTAGTCTTACCACATAAAACTTCCAGATCTCTAACAATACCAATTGGAGAGATAGTTTCTCTATTAGCAAGCTGAATAACCACATCAATTTCCTCAAGTTCACAAGAACCAATTTCATGCATAATTTCCCTGTAAAGCTCATAAGGAATGGCACTTGAACTTGCACCAATATCACATAAACCATAATAGCAATGATCACCTATCCTAACAGAAAGTACATGAACACTAGTTTTCCTAGAGCTTTTAGGATGTGAAACAATATTAGAATCATCTTCACAAAAGATAATATGACCATCTTCTATATTTTCGGTGACAAGGTCCTTAACCATTGCTACAGCAGGTTCAACAGTTATTTGTTCATCAGGTTTTATAGATTTCTTTGTACTTTTGTTAACAACGCTAGCTATAATAGAGTGTTCCTTTATTTTAGCAGGAAAAGGAACTTTTTCAATATAGGGTTCAGGAATAATGTGATCAACAATGTTAACCTCAATAGATCTAGTCACAGGAGAAGCAGTTTTATCTTTATAAGGTTCATGATAATTCTTAAAACCCTCCTTAGGCATACCGAAATAGGAGGCAAAAGCTTTATAAAAATTTGCAACAACTTGAGAGTCAAGGCCATAAGTAGTACTAACATTTCGAAAATCATCAGTATTCATGAAAGTTTTTATGCATTCGAAATCATATTTTATACCTGACTCTCTACCTTTGTCGTTCTCCCATCCTTCAGTATTCTCCTGAATCCGATCAAGAAGGTCCCATTTAAACTCTTCTTTATTACGAGTGAATGATCCAGAACAAGCAGTATCCAATAGAGTTTTATCTTGAAAGGAGAGCCTTGCATAGAAGTTATCAATAACAACGTTACCAGGAAGCGCATGAATGGGGCATTTGAGCATTAATGACTTCAATCTCCCCCACGCTTGGGCAATACTTTCTCCATCATGAGGCCAAAAATTATATATGAGGTTCCGGTCTTTATGAATCTCACTTGGAGGATAGAATTTAGAATAAAAGAGAGGTACAATTTCCTCCCATCCAAGAGAACGCCCATTCTTCAACAGTTTATACCAATGTGCAGCTTTACCAGACAGCGATAAAGAGAATAGTTTCTTCCTAACTTCATCCATTGAAATACCTGCACACTTGAATAACTCGCATAATTCATGTAAAAATAATAAATGATCACCAGGATGGACAGTTCCATCCCCTTCATAGCGGTTATTCATAACACGTTCAACAATTTTCATAGCTATTTTGAATGGGATTACCGGCTCAGGTGGCGCCTCCTCTACTACCTTAGCAGTGGTAGTGGTTTTCCCAAATAGGAAGCCAAAAGAAGACCTCTCCATATAATGAAATATAGCAGCAGGCAAAAATAAAAACAGCACGTACAGTAAGAGTTTTCCTTACCAATTCCACTTACCCCATGTCCTCAAGAACTAAACGAACTACTCACAAGACATCATATGGAACATGATCAGAGGTGATATAATGATGAATAACAATCTGGACATAAACCTTAATTCAACGGTTTCACTCAATAGCATCAACCACAAGGAGTAATTAACACCGGGAAAGCTTCCCCTATGAACTAGACAAGATTCAACCCTAGATGTTACAGCGGAACGGAGTGGAGCGGCGGAGATGATGGTGCCGGTGGTGGAGATGATGATGATGATGATCCCAATGAAGTCCAGCTCGATGACGGTGGCGATGGCGACGATTTCCCCCCTCCGGTCCCTGGCAGATTTCTCCCTACCGGAGAGCTTTTCTCTCTCTGGTGTTTTCCGCCTCGTGGAGGCGGCGGAATATTTCCTCGACGTCCCCCCTAGGCTTAGGGTTTCTGGGACATGATGTACCCGAGAGGGGGCTGGCTGAGGTGGGCCAGGGGCTCCTCACCACGTGGCGGCGCGGGGCAAGGTGGGCCGCGCCACCACATGGTGAGGGCCCATGGTGGCCCACCTTGGCCTCCCCTTCTGGCTGCCACCAGCATCTGATAAATAGGAGCTTCTGGATGTTTTCCCCGAATTATTGATCTTCAGAAATATAGTATCTTGACGGCCCTTTTTCCAGCAGAAATCTGACTCCGGTGTTTAATTCTCCAATAATCATCAAACATGCAAAATAGATGAAATAACATAAGTATCATCTCTAAATATGAAATATATCAATGAATAACAGTAAATTATAATATAAAATAGTGATGCAAAATGGGCGTATCAGACGCCGCCTGCGACGTCCGCACCTCCGCCTTGATCTTCATCGGCTCCGGCTTCGGCGTCAGCAGCCCGGCGGCGTGGGAGCGGGAGGTCGAAGAGCGCGACGAGGAGGATGCCGTCGAGCGCGAGAAAAGGAGGCGACGCCCGCGGTGCCCACCTGTTGTCTGGCGACGCCAACCTGTTGACTCGCGGCGCCTGAGGCGGAGGCGGAGGCGAGACATGCGCCGCCGACGGCCACTCCAGGATGGAGCCGCCGTTGGCGATGTGCTCCATGATTGCAGGGAGCGTGCGGTGAGGCACGCTCCAGAACGCCTCACGCCCGAGGACGTTCTTGTCCATGGGCACCGGGCTGGGGCCGTCCCAGCGGTTCATCTCCTCGTCGAAGGCGCGCTGGAACGCCTCCTCGTAGCGGGGGGCGTTGCGCGGGTCCTCCGGGTTCCAGCGCGGGTCCTCGCGCTGCTCCGGCGTCAGATCATTCCAATAGTGGGCGATCTGCGCGGCGTAGAAGTCTCTCTTCGTCCTCGTGAGCGTCGTACGCTGATGGCGAACCGTCCTCCGACGCGCATGTCGGGAGGCACGGGGTAGCCGTTCTCCCGCAGCGCCTCGGACTCGGCCTGGAGGAGGGTGCGCGGCCCGAAGCCGTTCGCCGCGCCTCTGGTGCGTCGCCAGTTGCCGGCCATCTCGTGCGGTGGCGTGCGGTGTAGAAGGGGGCGGCGGGGGAAGAGAGGAGAGAGGAGTGGCGAGTGAACGCGGGGGGCGGCCTTTTTATTGTCGCCGGAGAGCGGTGGGCATTAACGCCGTGGTTCTCGAAAAGGCCCGCCGCATTCACTCTGGCGAGGGAGGCGACGCGACGGCTCATCACTGGCGCCTGCGCGCCGACTCGCTGGGCGGCTGCGCCGGGCAGTGAAACCGAGGCGTCACGCGGCTTTGACGACGACCGCCGCTTCGTGTCTCACTGCCAGGCGTGGCCCGCGCGTCGGGGGCGGCAGTTTCGTGTGTCCGGGGCCGCCCCAAGCCGCCCCAAGTTGAGGGCGTGGGCTGGGCGTGCCGGACACAAAACTGGGCCGCGCCGGACCGAAATCAGATTTGGGCGGCGCGAGTGGGGGGGAAATGTGTCCGGCACGCCCCAAAGGATTTTGGGCGGCCATTTGGGCGCCCCGACTGGAGATGCTCTAAGAGTGAACTAAAAATATTGTATCCGGGTCTAGTTTGGAAAGGTTTTCACGTAGAACAAATTTGAGAAGTCTTCATACGCGTGGATCTAAATCTAGAAGTCTTGATAGTGATAAGAAACCTAAAGTTGGGTTCGATCAAAATTAATGAACCAAATTAGGGTGAACCAAACAAAAATTAAGGTGAACCAAATAAAAAAGGAAAAATAATTCGGCCGAACTAATTTGGTGAACCATAATAATAGTTAACCATAAACAAAATTAACAAAGTGAAAAGGAGCTAAAATTCAGGTAAACCAAACATGTCAACAAAAAATAATAGTAAACCTAAAATGTTGGTGAACCAAAAAGGTAAATTCCGGTGAACGAAACATTAGTGAGCCGAAGAATAGATAGATGGAATCACGAAATATTTGTGGGTTCAGAAAAAAAACAACGGTTTTTGAAAAATGTTCATGGTTTCAAAAAAGTGTTTTTGCATTTCCAAAACCGAGGAAAATGAAATATGAAAATGAAAGGAACACAAAACTGAGAAAATAAAATGTTACGGGAAAAGAAACAAAGCAATAAAATTTAAAATCAACAAAAGTATATGGAAAAACGCATACCCATAGTGCGAGTGATGGTTGTTGTACGAGCGATAGTCATTCACCGTTACACAGTGCGATCGATGCTTGCTATAGGAAAAACTAAGAGGCCGGCCTAGATAGTCGACCCTCACGCAGGTGAGTGTGTGCATGCGATTGCAAAAGTCGATATATTGTGCCTGCAGAAACAATAGTGAACCATCGTCGGCGCTGGACTGACGAGAAAATATCGGTGAACCAAAAATGTCGGTGAACCGAAACGGAACCTAATTCGGGAATCAAGCATATTTAAGGTTGCACAAATGTCCCTCAGACATCTAAACTCTCTAGAGTTGGAAAGAGTGCAAGTTTTTCACAGAATACATATCAAATATGTTTGATTCCCACAATGTTGGAGCGAGTACATGGATTGTTCCTTCTTCTTGTCGTGCACCTCTAAAGTGCTAGCCGATGTTCTAGCGTCTTTGAATAGATAACGGATGTTAGGTTCACTTTGATAAAAGTTATGGGTGCATAATTTAATCACTTTTGTATGTGTGCTCATCCAATTTCGTTGCTCTGAATGCCTGAACGTCCTGAAATTTTTCTCCGAACTTAACTGAACGTGTCCTCTCTGAATGTAAGCATGATCTTTTTCGTAGGCACGTCTGCATGATCTTGTGGAAAATCTCCAGATCATATGTTCTGGTTCTCCTCAGTGTGTGAACAAGAATGCCATGTAATTATGTTCCTCTCGCATTCTAAATGTTGGCATAAGTATTGTATAACTAATGTTAGAAACAAAGGTAGTATATTCACATTGACAAAAAGTAAGCACAGCAAAGCGCGCCATTTCCGCATGGTGCTGGACGAAATGCATCCGGGGATTACAAAGGAACTGAAATTAATTTAGTTCCGGGACAACTTGGGAACCTTAAACAGATGAGCAAATCCTCGGGAACTGAAATGCATCCTGTGACCAACTCATTCTCTGAATCTATTTGAAATGCCGTACAGCTTCCCCCTGAATTTCAACCGGGCATGCCGATGCTGACATGGGCATGGCGGCGCCCAAGTCCTGCACATGTACAAGCTAGCGTCGTCCCCGAGCTCAGACGCCACCGAGCTGTTAACTTCCCGAGGAACTCCGTCAAGCAATGTTCGCCCCTGAATCGATGACACGGTCACCGCCTTCTTCGCTGCTCCGCCGCCGCTTCATTCGCGTCGTCACTAAGCCCCTGCTTCACAGCTCTGCCTCCGTATCTCGATTCGCAATGCAGGAGTCGGACTCGGCGCCGCCGCGAACCGAGAGCATCATCGGCACGGCCGCGGTCAGGGTGCCGCGCGCCAGGACACTGCGCGTCGCGTGGCTCAACAACATGCCGCTCGGCTGTGCTTGCTAAGCCGAGCAACCTGACAGAAATGTTCCCGGCCTTGTGTGTTCCCGGCCTTGCAGGAGGAGGGTATAAGTAGCCGTGTTCCCGGCCAGCGACACGAACCCCAAGTCAAATAGAAACACCGGGGAAGGTCGGCGGCCTCCCTCACTACGGTTCCTTCCCCAACAAACCAACTAACCGCCAATGGCCCTCCGCCAGCACCTCGACGCTGCCGGCGCCGCGCTCGAGTTCCCCGGCGAGCTCTTCCGCGTCGGCCAGCACGAGTGGATGGTGTGCGGCCGCCACAATGCCGCCGCCTGCACGGAGCGCACCGCCTCACCTCACGCCGGGAGGACTCCCTCCACCTCCCCCAGCTCTTGCACGACGGTGGCGGCGCCGCCGCACCGACCTCGTCTCCGCCAGTGGCTTCCGCGTCGCCACCGCTGCGACCCGGCAATGTCGCGCCGGCCTCGTCTCCGCCTGCGGCTCCCACATCGCCACCGCGGGCAAGAACTCCCGCCTCTCCACCGCCATCCTTCCCTCGGGCAAGAACACCTGCCACGCCACCGCCAGACTCCCCTCGGGCAAGAACTCGTGCCTCGCCACCGCCAGGCTCCCCGCGGGCAAGAACCCCTACCTCGCCACCGCGGGCCTTCCCTCGGGCAAGAACTCCAGCCACGCCACCGCGGTCGCGACGGCGCCGCCCCTGTGATCCCGCGTCGCCACCGCGGCCGCGCCGGCGCTACGCGACCAGGACGGGGCGTGGCTGCGGAGCCGCGCGCACCTCGACGCCAGCGGATGCTGATGAGGTGAGATCTTGACTCTGGTTCGATTGGGGTGTTTGTTGGTTCTTTCTCCCCTTCCTCTGAAGGTTTCTTGGTTCGGTCGATGCAGAGTGAGTTGGCCGGCGCCGCCGCCGAGAACAAGAAGGCGGCAGTGGCGGATGTGTACATGGCGCGGGCCGATCGGGGTCGCCGGATGGGCCGGTTCATGGTGACCACTGCATTGGGTCCAAGATTCTGGGCCCAGGAGTTTCTTGACTGGGTGTACGTGATGAGGGGATCTCCAAGGAATCGGATCAGAGATCAATGGACATGGATCGGAGTTTGCAATGCCATCGAGCAACACGACGGTATGTGAATCCAGTTCTCCCCTTTTTTTTTTTTTAGTAGTGTGTGTTTGCAAACGGAATGCTTTAATTTGCGCTGCTCGTCGGAATTTGTCGAAGCACAACAATGGAACGGATATTTGTCAGGACACAATAACGGTAATTGTAAGTACTAGCTAGTTTGTTTGTGCACCAGAATGAGCACATAAAGAAATAGACGAGCAAAAGCTCACAATCTCAAATGGCCACATAATTTTTTGTTTTTGACGTGGAAGTTCACATAATTGGTTTCACTTAGAAACGTAGCCACTTTGCATGTCGGCTCTAGTTGCACATGTTCTGTTCTATTGCACATGCGTCTCGGCCTGCAAATAACTTACTCGAAGTTAAGTAGTACTACCGAGTTGGATATTTTTCTTGGAAAGTTTCCATGAATGCTGTTGAATCCGTTTTGTTTTCTGGAGATAGTACCATTTTCGTCTTGTTTTTGTACCGACCCAACGGAGAACCAACTGGTGATGTGATTTCAGGTACCTGCGTCATCAGCTCCGCGTTAGTATGTTTGGGGGCGAGGCACCGTCTGGACTTCGAGCGGCGGCACGGATACAACACTTTCCCCTTCCACATCCCTGCCGGAACGGTGCAATTCTTCAAGAGACGGTGCAAGGCACGAGGCGTCTGGAACAGGGAAGAGGGCGCAAATGAGAAGGGAGTGCTAGAGGTGATCCGGCAAGCCGGAGGGGCGACAGCGGCCAGATCAGTTCCCGGCTGGAAGTTCTGCAAGCTCCAGTTGAAGGACTGGGAGTCCCACTACTGCCCCGACATGCCACCGTCAGAGATAGCGAATTTGATCGATACAGAGGGACCGCTCCTTGGCGCACTCACCGTCGGTACTGACTACTACGATGACGGCTGGGAGGACAGGGTATACAGAGGAGCTCCTATAGGCAAAGTAGATGGGGATCACACGGTTGTTTGCATTGGATACCGCTACCACAAGATTGAGCACCCGCACTGCGTCCCTGAGCTTCAGATCGGGCAGCCGCACGGCGACAAAGAGCTTCAGATTGAGGTCATGGATAACCACGAGCCGCTCGGACCAGTCAGGTGGATTGCGGCGGCGGCCTTCGATCTGTTCTTCGAGGTTCATGTCGAGCCGCTCGACGTGGATGACCTCCAGCTCAAGAAGACCACCCCATGGTGGTGCCGTCTTCTCAGCACCGTCCGAGGGACCTTCACATGGATGTTCATGAGGTAGGGCTGTACCTCTCGTTTTGGCTTGTGATGCACTAGGCAAGATTGCAAAAGAGAGATTGGTTAGGAATGAGTGAAACTTACCGTATACTACTACTAGTTTACAAACATTGTATACTTGCATGTTGGCTGTAACTCCAAATACACGCAACACATCATTACCTTCTTCATTAGGCTCAATAATGTTCCACCGAGCAGATTATGCTACAGGTTTGCTTGCATCATCTTCAGTCTGTTCTTTACTGAAACAAAATTGTGGCATTCGACAGCAGTTAGGCACGGACAGGACCTGTGGAGAAAATGCACAAGATATTTCAAACAGAGTGAAGATAAACTCTCATATGAAGCAGCAGAGTCACTCAACAATAGAATCATCATAATTAGTCCCAAAGTATGCCTGTAGGTCTCTGGCTGTCCGTCAGTTTGCCGCTTGTGCCCCTTTGATTAAAGGGGACTAAAATTTTGCCGGCTAGTTCCGTCAAGGTCGTCAAACAGCTAAGGGCGAGAGTACGATAAGACACTACACTGCAACAAAATGTTCTGATTGGCGTAATTATTTTGGAGATACTGAATCACACTAAGAGTACTTGTGCGCAATATAGGATCCGAATCCAAAATTCCATGTGCGTACCTAACTATGGCGTTGGGGACAAGGTAGAGGAGATTTGTTTCACTCAACCAGGGTAAACCTCTATGATTCAGCAAGCCATAAAGAGATATTTTTCTTCCCCTTAAATGGTTCTTAGCAGTAAAGGACAAAAAGGTATCAGCAGCAGTACATAGGGATTGTTACCTTGACATATTTGCAGACAAAATAGCTAGGAGAAGATGAGCAGCGCCTGCTAAATTCTATAAGCATAGACAGAGTGGCCGGCTTGAACCCAGCGACATCCTTGACAACTAGACTGATGACGCACACAACATGTAGGCGGTTATCCTGATGTTGAAACAAAATATATATTTGAGACTTCAGCACCATGCACAGGCTATCATCGCAGTAACAAATAAAATCTTATGCCTGTGCACACAATTGCTGCACTATAGATATATATGCAAAGAGAAAAAGAATAAAATAGTGTCACCATTTGTTAGCGACCCTTTCCTATACTCGACATGGGCCTGGGCTGTCCGGCGCTGGAGCATTCTATCCACGGCGGCGGCGGCGAACACCTTACCCTAGTTCTTCATACTTTCCCTTCAATTCAGCACAGCTGTGCTTGTATCGAATCCTAGCTACGTTGTAACCGAATCATCTGCCACTATAGTCACTGAATCCATCGATCCCTGATCACGTAGCTAACACCATTTCTCAATGTTAAGCCAGAAACACCATTTTGTTGTAGAAACACAGAATAGGTACAACACATAAGCGCCTAGAATAAGGCAGCTGTAGCCACATATATAAGTTGCTGGAGAACGCATTATTGCTGCAGGTGCATTTTGTCGAACACTTGGTGTGCGAGTAAAGAGAAGAAGTGTCAATTTGATTCAGGGGACAAGAAGAGCAAGGAAGTAGGCACTAATACCAGGGTTCTTGCGCCGGCGAACAGTGTCGTTGTTGCGCCTCGCTTCCTTCCCTAGTGTCCTCCACTCCCGATATCCCATGCCTGCCTACTAGCCGGCGGGCGAGGATGACACGCGAGATACTTGGTGGGTAGACCGGCGAAGCGGCGAGAGGACGTCGGGAGAAATTAATGGCGGCTCGCGGCGGCGCCGGCGCTGCCACTGCCGTGGATCAGGAAGGAGGAAGAAGTGTTCGCAGTGGACACGGCCCCAGTCACCATGCTCCGCAAACCGCAGGCACTATTTCTTTAGGCCGGCCCATTTGTATTTCTTTTTGGTTTTTTCGTTTCTTTTTTTTCTTCTTTGTCTCGTTTCTTTTCGATTTTTTTGTTTCATGGGTAACACATTAAAAAAAATCCGAAATAATATTGAGAAAATTGGAAAAAGGTTGACCTGAACTTATAAATTTGAACATTTTTTCATATTGGATTTTTCTTTTCGCTTACATTTGAAGAAAAAAAGTCATTTTGAAAATGGTTCATGTTTGTGTAAGTTTATTTAAAAAAGGTTCAGATTCGAAAATATTTACTTTTCTAATTGTTCAGATTTTTTTCCGAAATGTTTCATATTTGAAAAATCTTTACTTTTAAAATGGTTAAGATTTAAAAAGTTTAATTTTCGAAAATGTTTGGTATCAAAATATTTAGATTTCCAAATCTGAACATGTTTTTTCCAACTCCATGTCTCCGACAGGAATGACTAGCTAGTAGGACTCACATCTCCATGTTAGTTGTAGGTTAAAAAGCGTTGAGGTTAGTCTGGTAAATAAGAGCCACCATGATGTTTCCCCAACTCCACTCCAGTGGAATATTATCGGCATAGCCAAGGACCTGAGTTTTTCAACCGCCAATCCTTAAGAAAAACGTTAGAAGCGTCGTAATGACCCTTTTCGATTAAGCCAATAGTCTTATATTGTAAAGCCAATTTATTACCGAGCAAAGAGAAATTTATCATTCTAATTGACGAGATCAATTATGAACCATTCTTTTATTATATAAGCAGACAATAAGAAACATAGAACAATAGGATTAAATAAATATATTATATAGTATAACAAGTAAAAAGTAAAAAATTGTACATTGTGGGTCCTATTTTTAACATTTTTATTTTTATAAGTATAATTTTCATATTTTTTGTATAGTTAACAACATAACGACCCAATCGCACGCACACATGCGTAAGCAGAGGATTGGTTGATTCAGGACGACGCAGAGGCCAAGAGGACTACCGAGGAGCGACGCATCGAGACAACGGTGACAACGAGCAAGAGAAAACGACGGGGAAGGGCTCTGGGATGGCCCCCGCTTGGGGAGGATGTAGGCCGCTTCAAGGGGACGATGCAATATTGTTAACGATTTTGACGTCGACGGCTACCGGGAGGAAGCGAGAAAGAAGCAATGACGTGGTGGCGTCGATTTGGCCGCCCCGGTTCGATTCCTTGCGCCAAGAGGAGGATGGGATCAAGGCAGAGCGGACTTGGTGCTCAGAAGGTCTCGAGACTGCTCCAAGTCTCCAACGATGGCGCGGTTGAGCTGCGTTAGTGGCGGACTTGGGCGCTTGCAGGGTTGGCGTGTGGGACACGGTCGACACTTTGGTGTCCTACGACTATAACATGCTGGAGCAAGGACCTGGCTGAGAGGAGTACCGAGGAGCGATGCATCGAGACGACGGCGACAACCAGCAAGATTTTGACGGCCCCCTCTTGGGGAGGATGTAGGCCGCTTCACGGGGACGATGAAGTATCGTTAACAATTTTGATGGCGGCGGCTACCAGGAGGAAGCGAGGAAGAAGGCATTGGTGTGGCGGCGTTGATTTTTGTCGCCCCGGTTTGACTCCTTGCGCCAAGAGGACAACGGAATCAAGGCAGAGCAGACTTGGTGCTCGGAAGGTCTTGGGACAACTCCAGCGATGGAGCGGCTGAGTTTCGTTGGTGGCGGACTTGGGAGCTTGCGGGGTTGGCGTGTGGGACACGCTCGGCAGTTTGGTGTCCTCCGACTATGATCTGTTGGATCAAGGCGCTAGCGCCTTTCTGGTGGTGACGCTTTTGGCCTTACTTTCTTCATGTAGCTGCGGCTGTGCCACCGACGGCGGGCCGAGGACTCAAGGAGAGATGTACGATGACTGCAGCACCAACATGAATGCAGAGGAGAGCGTCCATGGCGAGTAGTGGCATGAGATGATGTTGGACCGGTGGAGCTTCTACAAAATCCTGCATTGGCCCTAAACTCCTGATTATGAGGGGGCTGTAGCCAGGTATATTGTTTGGCACATGAAAAAAACTCGGGGGCTTTCCATTCCTCCTCCATGACAACCAAATCACAAAGCTATGAATATTTGAAATTGTAGAACATATTGAGTTGAACAACACAAAAAGAAAGGATAATACGACTCGATTCAGAAGCAAAGATCTTCCAAGTCAACATTGTTATACAATAAGCATGTGTTTGCACTAACACCTCAACAAATTTAGTGTTCATCTTGTTGGATGTATATATAAATCCAAAAAAGGGTCAATTATGTTCTATGTCGACCCATGCAACATATATATCAACATATGCCACAAATTTATTTAGGATTCTTAAGTAACATGTCTGGAGTGTGTTAAATAGAAATCAACATGTAGCAACGCACAATCATATCTTGCTAGTAGATTACATAAGGGAAAACCAATTTTTAACAGCAACACCGAAAAGATAATAGTCATATCATGCTAGTAGATCACAAAAGGGAACACCCATTTTTAACAGCAATACCGAGAAGATAACTATTCAGGGAAGTAAAGGATGTGTCTTCTACGGAGAACTGGACGTGAGTCCGAAAAATGAGGCCCACTCATTTGTTGTCAGCAATTCTAAACCGCGGGTCCCAACTTGTATTAGATTTTCTTGTTGAACGGCCTAGTAAGCATACATGTCTCCCGAAAGAATTTATTCTTTTGACGGTTCTTCCCACATAAAAATAACTCTGTGTCCCTTGGATGCAAGATCTCGAATTTTTCAGGACAAAAGGCACACCTACTTTTGAATCGGCACAAGGGCATTTCTGTGGCACATGCGAATGAGGGAGAGAAACATATATAGACTGAATTAGATCACATCGTGCACATAATTAATTATTATACTAAATTGAATTGCACTTACCCAAGATAGTGCATGTTTCAGTTACTAGGCGGTTGGAGCGATCGTAGCGCATCTCAGCAAAGAAGTATTGTTCCTGCAGCTGATCGGTGTCAGCATCACCATCGTCCACTCGGCGACCCCAGAAGCCGACGTGATACCAGATAGCCTGCCTGAAACCGACGCAGGCGACATTGAAAACTTTGGTGGGATCCTTGACAAGCTTGTACTCTGCATCCTGCATATATACATATAATACGCATCTCTCAAACATTACAAAATATATAGTACATAACTAAGTAGTATTTGTACTGTATTAATTAACGATCGAGCCATATGTTTCTACCGCCTTGCCAGATGGAGATCGGAGTGGGAGTTTTATTGAGAAATATACTACTCTGTAATACTGTAGAAGGAAGGAAGAATGCAGAAGAATGAGCGTACGTACAGGGTTCTTGAGGTTGTACCATGAGAGGGCACGGAGGGCAAACATAAAAGCAAAAAACCGGAAGTCGCGTTGCCTGACAATACGCACGCACGAGATCAGTCAATCTGCCGTTGGTTCGTTCGTTATTCAAAACACAACAACTAGGAACAATTTCAGATTCAAACTGGAGGAAGAGATCTAACTCTTGTGTTAGGCCATCACTTAATCCTTTGCCCGGCGAACTGGAACTGCAGCCGTCGGAGGCGGCATCATCGGCGGCCGGAGAAGAGAAGAAGGACCCCATCGTCGTTCTCGTCGATCAACTGGTAGGCGATACACCCATAAGATCGGACCTATATACAGGACACGGCGATCAGACCTAATCCGACTGGGAAACAGAAAACCCCGACCTGACGGGCCAGATCTTGTATTCTTCTTGTATTCGATCTTGTGGACGTGTTGTATTGGCTTCCGGAGTGTACAAGGCCTGAAGGCGATGGCCCATTAACTGGCCAAAAATATCGCGGCAGTGATAGAGTTCGTCGGGGAACGGCAAGGACGGAGCTTGCCTGCTCGATCCCCGCCTATTTCGGTTTGTAGTTCGTGTGTTTGGCAGGACCTCTCCCAAATACTCGCCAAGCAAGCAACTACCTTCTTCTCGCCGATGTGCATGCAGATCACGGGCTGTGCTATTTTCATCCGGCCGGACGCCCCGCTCGCCCTCCTCGTCTCACCCGGCTTGGCTGCTCCACCACCGCCGCGGGCCTGGCCGTGCACTCAAACACACCTGGTGGAGGTGCTCCAAGCTTGGACATAGGGGTGAGTGTATACGCGTGTATGTTAGCGTCTACGTTGTACTGTGTTTCTTAAAAAAAATTGTTTTTATTTCACAAAAATAAGGCGCAGGGAGCGAAACATGTGTCAACCGTACGATGATAAACGAGCGAAAGGGGAGCACGATGGGAGCATATGGAGGGAGCAGGCAAGCCCCATCCATACGGCAATCCCTATTTTACGACCAGGTCGACAGTTACCCGGCGCCACATACCCCCCGTGGAGACATGGGCCGGCCCAACTCGTGGCGAGGAAGAAGACCACGGTGCAGAAGCTTCGGAACCTTTTAGCAAGCGTTTCTTTAGCCACCAACAAACCAGACAAAACATGTGTTGTAGTTGTGGTTCTAGTAGCCACGGTTTGGGATGTAAGCCACGACATCAGCCGTGTCGAAGCTTGAAGAAATAACATAGGTAGTTGAAGTGAGCACTTGGAACTGGACTTCCCATGTACCCAGAGTAAATGGGGAGACAAAACACATTTCTTTTAACACAATCATGGATTCTAGGTTTTCATGTAGAGCCAAAAGAATTAAGACACATTTTTTATACTTTACTCTGCAAGATGACATGGATAATCTCAAGAACAAGGCCAAACTTTATCCTTATAAGTGGCCTAACTAAAATAATTAAATACACTCTGAGATACAAATAATAGAATATAAAGTTGCACATGATGTTATTAGTCCGGTTTGACCTCGATGTGGTGCACCTTGCCAATTGTCCATTACTATTTGTTTTAAATCGATGTTGTTTTACTCTTCAGACTGGCGGCATCCTTAATGTTGTTAAGCACATCCGGCTCGCCGCATCCTTAGGACTCAGTGAAATCATCTAATAGTAAATGACAGTCTGGAAACTGTGAGTCGTCAACAGCCAAAATTATCTTGATTGTGCTATCATAATTTAGATAGTGCACAGTTAGAGCCTACAAAAGAAAATCAGACAATTAAGTATGAGACAACGTAAATAAATTGACTATGAGTGCAACAACTTTTAGACGGTACCACGAGACACATTCGACCAACATAGATGATGATCTTGCAATACGATAGTAAAATTGTTTCCCAAGGTCATATGCTTCTGGTCAAATAAAAAGTGAATAATAGCAAAATGTTTCAATAACAAATTCAGTGCTCTAAACAAGTCTTCTTTGCACAGAACAGACCAGATCTCATTTCACCATGAAACTTATGTAAAACATTTGCATATGTTGTCTCTAATTTTTTCATATTATTTTGAAATGTTTTACTATTTTTTAATTTGTTTTATTCTGCCAGGAGGAGCTATGAAAATGTTTAAAGGTTGCATGTTAGCTAACCGTGACAACTCCATTCATTAACTACAATGCCACATCATCAAACTACATATAACACTGTGTTAAGAAACCTGCATTGAGACTTGTCTGACATAGTTTTGATCGAACCAAACTCGTATATTTTATATTCGTATAAATTGGCTTGTGTGCGCCTTGGGATTAGAGGGGAAGTACTCTTCTCAGCTAGTATGTTAAAAAAAATTACATAGTTGCGATAACATGCATGGGTGACTAACTTGTGGATTCCCGTGGACGCTAATTGCTATGAAGGAAACTGGATGCCCACATAGCGTTATCTTTTCAGCCGGTCCAACAATATTTGATAAGATTACGATTGTACGGGTGAGAAAGAGGCGCCAGATAAAACTTCCTGTCTGCATTGATTTCGAAATTTCGAGGTAGTTAGACCCATTGAAAGATTGACATAGTGCTTGTTCAAGATTTCTTCTGTGAAATTCCGGGAAGAGAATATAGATAAAGTACGAAAGAGAAGGAGATATACCTTTACACTAAAGTAGTTTACGAGAAATTCAACAAACTTGTGTGCGAATATCACTTCTAGAGAGCTCTTCTTCCTTTGCATTATCCTTTTAGCCTCTCGAATATATTCAAGTGGTTCATCGTACAACGCTATACGGAACGGACAGATGAGATGGGCAAGACGATTACCGGTCTCTACCTTTGTAATAAATGTCTGTTCATAGTTGTGAAAACAAACTTACTTTAGGTACGTCTGTTCTATAAAAGTGTGTTGAAGGGCCTGATATAATGTTTATATGGCACACACAAACATAAGTTCTTACTTGTCGGTTGGAGGTATTCCTTGTACTGACGGGGATGATTGATCGAAGACTAATTGATCTCTTAGTGTTAGGGTCACCTAATATTTGTGAAACAAATCAGTGTGTATAATTGTAGTAATTTCTACAGAAGAACACATATAACATTTTTCGGAGAGACAGCTCACCAGACTTCTGAAAGTAATATCGTGATAGAGCTGCCGAAGTCACACCGACCAGCACGTCGTTGATGGTCTGATGAATATAAATGGGACCTATTAAGTAACAGCAAGAAGGCACACCCATGATGTAGGAAGCAAGTCACATTTCAATTAGACTTGGAGGCCCATGGCAACTCTACGAGAAGAAGTAGTGATGAAATTCGTGCACGGGCTACATATTTTAGAATTTAGATATGCTTTTACTTTTAAATGCAAATCGAGCTATTTCAATCCAGGTCATATTTTTTCAATCGATGTACACAATAATAATATATTGTACTTATCCTGTTTTTACAATGGTTTTAAATGACCCATTCTAATTTGAAAATAAATAACTTGCAAAACAATTGACGAGCATTCATATTTAAAAAGTAATTACCGACGACAGCTTGATGATCCTTCCAAACTGGGAGAGAGAAACTTGAAATTGTATGGGAATATAATGAATCATTCTCCCTAATTATGTATGTAATAAATAGAAACGTGGAGAGTATAAAGGTTTAGCAGCTTCACGTACACAGTTCATGGTAGTCTTCAGAAACTTGACATCATCAAGGCTAATGCTCCGATGGACGATGCGCTTGCGGTGTGACTCATCACCATTCGCGTGGTTGAGCACCGTGTATGGATCTCTCAAGAACAATATGGTTGCTAAGAGAAACATAAGGTCCGCCAAAGTATGCCATGCTACCACAAAATACGACCAGACCCACGCGAGCAACGCTAGATTGCCATCAGACAACAGAGGTCGCCGCTGCTTATAGATTGCTCCTGTGCGTCTGGGCGGTGGCGGCATAGCCGGTAACCTTGACGGATCAGCAGTACTGCGCGAAGACGCCATGAAGAGCGTCATAAGTGACATGCCGTCTCCAATGGAGTGATGCAAACGGAGAAGCACGGTGGAGGCTGCCTCAGAGGTTGGGAAGTTGAGGAAGTGGAACTCCCACAGAGGGCGAGACCTATCCATCGGGAGCATTGACAACGACGCTAGGTAGTCCTCCATAGTTTTCTCTGTGTCTGATGCCAAAATAGCGGGATCCAATCTCGGAACGATGATGTGGTCATCTACATTCACTTCCGTTTCCACCCATCGGGGCATGCCATGCTTTGGCGCATCTGTGGCCTGTCATGAGTAAATCCACAAAATTGTTAACTAATTTAATGGTATGTATTCCCCATTAAGAAACTTAAATCTTGTGTTCCGATAAAAAGTGTTGTATTAGGTAGGGGATTGAGTGATTATTGCATGCATTTTTTGGTTGAACCAAGGGTTAGTTTCTGAACTCAAGACATATATGTCAAAACCATGAGAACACGTACGATCAACCCGGACACTAGAGAACAGTAAATAATGGAGGATAACAGTAAGACATATCCAACAATAGGTTATGTTGTTGTTTTTACTCTAAGATACAAACTCAGCCTCATTTTTTTATTAAATATAGTGCCATATCATCTGTAGATAATATCCTGTCAAAATGCAAACATAATGATGCCTAACAATTAATTAAGATATGAAAATGAAAGTAGTATTCCACTCACGTTCAGGTTTGGACAAAAAGAATGAAGCAAATAAAATTGCCTGAATACAACGGAAGCGCGGGAAGCGGGGAAGTAGTTCTGCTTCGATGCCGGCACGGAAGACGGGTAAGTCTATTGGTTCGGCAAGTCCCATCACGACGACGATGTTGACACCAATATCTTCCAGTATTCTTCCCATAGGGCTTATGGGATCCTCCGCCGTAGGATTCTTCGTTTGTGACGGCACACGGACAGACAGGGGGCCTGATTTGTTTCATATCACTAGTACAGAACGACACATCGGAAACGGGCCAAAAACCCCTTCGGCAATGGAGAAAGGGTCCGTGTCCCCGACCCTGTCACTGATGTGAAGGCCTTCATCGGTAACGGAGGCAAAAAACCGTCACCGATGAGGAATAAGTTGGCTACGGTTGCGGACCCATCTCCGTTTCCGATGTATCGGTGCATCAGTAACGGAGATTCTATTTTACTCGTTTGCATTGAGGTTCTTTCAGAAGCCTACAGGAGCAATTCGGTTGCCAAATTACATTCAAAATCTCACAGCAGAAGCACAAAGTTGCTACCAAATCCATTCATAACGTATATAAGAATTGTCATCATTACATAGCATCAAAAGATGAGTTACACATGGCTCGTTAATCCTATCATTCGCATGCCTCCCTAAACTTAACTTTTATGACACTCCACTCTTCTCCAGCTCCACCTTCTTCCTCAGTTCCGAAGCGCCGAAAACGGAATTCGACCTAGCAAAAGACTCGAGTAGCGGTTTCATGCTTCTCCAAATCACATCTGCAGCCAAATTGCTACACACATACACAAAATAGATGGAGAAACTAAAAACAAGAAACCACACCGAGCTCGCAAGCCTCTTAGCAAATTAATCTTGCCAAATTCTTCGTAGCGAGGCTTGCTCCATCTTGGACGGTGTCGCCGAAATATAATAACGTCACCGCTGTGACATTTCGGTCACACTGTCCAAGACACTCTTAATTAAAAAAGTGTTTTGAACAGTGCAGCGAAACGTCACAACAGCGACGGTTCACGGATATGATCCCACTTTGTATTTAGCTCTTTTAAAGCTTGTTTGGATCTGCATGGCGCTTCTGCATATAAAATACATGGATGTCTAGTTAGAAAAGAGCCAAATATGATGCTACATGACATAAATACAATTTAAGATGAAAACAGTTTACACCTTAAGCGCCTATATCCGTGTGCTTGCTGTCCGATCGAAACGATTTGGAGGCAGAACTTGAAGGTGATGTTACCTTCAATTGCCTCACCATTTTTATGCATTGTCGCTGAAATATACTATTACTTTATACACTAGCTACACAAAACCATAACGAGAATTAGCACATTGACAAAGGGTTGAAATTAATCTATTAGACTTCAAATACTAAAAACAAACACAACACAATACTAGACTTCAATACTAGACAAGTTGAAGGTAATGTATTCATCATCGGCAGTATTAAAAACAAACACAACACAATATTAGACTTCAAATACTAGACAAGTTTTATATACTACTTTAAAAAAAATGTAAGATCTAGTGTTGAGGGGTGTATTCATCATCGGCAGTACTACAATACTAGACAGAACACAATACTACAATACTAGACAGTACTACAATACTAGATCGGTAGATGCTACTTTAAATAAAATGTAAGATCTAGTGTCGAGGGGTGTATTCATCATCGGCACTAGACAGAACACAATACTAGACTTCAAATACTAGACAAGTTTTCTGTGCTACTTTAAACAAAATGTAAGATCTAGTCGGCTACATACCCGGAGAAGATGCACGACAATAGACCAGTAGATCCGCGTCGGCGACATACTCGGGGAAGATGCGCGGCGGCTCGCCGACGAGCCGCTGGGGGAATGCGCGGCGGCTCACGACGCGCCACTGGGGGGGATGCGCGGCGGCTCACGACGCGCCGCTGGGGGAAGATGCGCCGACGCGCCGCTGGGGGAAGATGCACGGCGGCGATGCCGGCCGGACGCGCCGCTCAGATCTGCGAGATAAGGGTTAGGTCTGGAGCCGCCGCCACACTATGACTGTGGAGTGAGAGTGAGAGTGAGAGTGAGAGCGAGAGCGTTAGGGTTGCCGCAGTGGCACATTTATAGCATATAACATCGCAAACGGAGGCGATAAACAACCATTTCCTCTAATTTCTTCACTGACACACTGGGCCTACTTACAAAGGATCGATAGAGTAATTGAACTAACTATCTACTCTACTTGTTCTGCTTACGCCCTGCCTCCGCGCCACTGTCATCCGCGGCGCGGCGTCGCTTCTTGCCGGTTGCCTTTTCCTCAGGCGCGTGCTCCTCCTCCTCCTCCGGCTCGTGCTCCTCCTTCTCCGGCCGTGTGTCCTTCTCCGGCGAATCCTCCTCTCGCGCCTCCTTCTCCGGAGCTTGATCCTCCTTCTCCGGCGTGTCCTCCTCCGGCGCCTCCTCCGATGCCTCCTCCTCCGGCGTCTCCTCCGACGCCTCCTCGTCGTCGTCGTCGTCGGCGGCGGCGTCGTATTCTTCCCGGCTAGAATAATACGGCTCCGGCGGGTCCTCCGGCTCCTCTTCCTCCGGCGACTCGTCCTCTTCGGAGTCGTCTTCTCCTTCGCGTGAAGACGGCGGGTCCGAGTCGTCGGAGTCGTCTTCTACAGAGCGTGAAGATGGCGGGTCCGAGTCGTCGGGGTCCGAGTCCGGCGGCCCGTCTTGATCCCACCATGGAACTTCACCACGGTCTTCCGCGCTCGCGTCGTCGCTCGGGACTTCCTCGTTCTGCCACCAGGGTTCCTCCATGGCAGTTGTGCTAGTGTGGTAGATAATGTGGGAGAGAACGAATGGGAGAATTTGGGACCTGCCTGGCTTCGCGCGGTTCCAGTCACATTTTATTAGCGTCGATCAGGCGGTTCCAATCCCTCGTGAATTAAGCCGCATTGAACAGGCGCGCTTCCAGATTGCAACTGCAATTTTCCAAGCACATCGCAAACGGATATACATAAACAACCGTAGCCATAGAGATACATATTGGAAACGGAGACAAATTTATGACCGTTGCCAATACTTTTGGTAACGGAGATATAAAATTCTCCGTAACCAATGTTGACGGACCAGACTCTGTCAGGCCTCGTCCGCAACGCTAAAATCGCGATTCTCTGTCGCCTAACTCGTGCCGTTTCCATAGAGGGGTATCCGATGTGTCGTTCTGTACTAGCGTATCCATGACTCGATTGTTGAGTGATATTTGGCTCCGTAGGTATTATATAGGCAACCAGGTGAATTCCCAGTGGTTGGCGTTATGAACGAATTATTTAAAAGCTTCGATCAGACACAGCATGGGTTGTAGTACTATACCCATATTGATGACCAGCTAGGTACCCTGCACGAGGAGTGTTTCCAATTGATGATCAAAATTTGCTAACCAAATAATAATGATGCGAGACACGGAAAATACTTTTGGCTCATCAGTCCCAATGCTCTCTTTATTCAAAACAATTCAAAAATTATATTTATAAGTTTTAGAAAAATTGAAAAGAATCGGCTTTCATGTTGTTAATGATATATCTCACAAACGTGCATAATCTCAATTAGAAATACTTCACAATCCGAGCTACCTAAAAATGGCAATCATGTATATTTTGAAGATTCAGAAGTGTGTACCCTTAGATATACATTTGTCATTTTTGTGTAGGTCAGAATATAAATACTCCAAATTAAGATTTGCACGTTTGTAGATATATGATTGGCAACATGCCCAATTGTTTTCAGATTTATATTTTGTGTATATTTATGACGACGTGTTGAAGTTGCCCTAACAACATTTACTGTCTATTTTGATCGACGCGTTGGAGTTCCCTAGCAACCCTAGATATTCGATGGCCTGCGTCCGTCGGTGGCAGTGGTAATTCAGAACATCGAAGCGCGTGAGTTAGCGCCTTAGTGGTAATCCAAAACATCAAAGTGTAGAGAGGTGGAGTTGACGAGTAATCATGGAACGACCTTCTTCTGAGTGGTCTGCATCCTCGGGCCTTGACGTCTGTACCCAACACTTTGTGACTTGGTCTCACACGGGCTTTGTTGGTCCGCTGAGGCCCCTCTTGGATACCCGTATTTATAAACTGTTGTTTTAAATTACCGGACTTCCAGATCAAATGGGCGGAAAAGAAAACGGACCTACCGGACCTTGACGCAATTAATCATATGAGACTTTACTTAGCGCAGTTGGACCCTTATAACCTGATGATGAAGACTGCTGCAGGAAGGCGATAGATAGTACTCAATTGGGCATACACGCAGTATACTACTCAATTGTTTATTACCAGGGCTTGATCAGCCGAATGTTGATTTGTAGTGCAGATGTTACTCTTTTCTTCTTTTTTTACTTCACGGAATTATGCACCTCGCCAAACATAATATGTATAGTTTCAGATGTTTGTTTACTTACCGACTGACTTCTTGATCATTTTTCTTGGTCTTCCCAGTGAGACGTGTATTTTGTGTGTAGTTTCAAGCGGAAAACAGAACCTAGCTATATATTAGCTTCCCAAAATTTACATCAGGTTCGCAACGAAAATTGCTGACTATTGAACAAAAATATTTGTCGGGTCCTGATGTTTGCTAGCTGCACAAGAATGACTCCTTCGACAATGCTAGTCGTGCACAAGACAGTGTCGACGTCGGGCTGTCATACATTCCTCATATTCGCTAGCTCCTTGTAAATCGGCTCTGAATGTTAGTACTGTGGAGGATTTTGCTGCTAGTGATCTTGTGGCCATATTATTTTGTCATAATTTTCCTAGCTGTGTTGTCGTAATTTGTATCTTGTGGAGGTAACAATCTTGTTGTGTTGGCATAGTTTTTCTAGATATTAACTATGTGTAAACAAAGATCAAAAGACTATTTCTTTCATAGGTGTAAGAGCATCTCCAATCACGTCCCCCCAAATCCGCCCCTAAACTATCCAGGCAGGTTTCCGTGGACACCCCTAAAAGTTGGCCTCCTACAACCATCGTCCCCAAATGTCAGCCCAAATTGTGATCCACTTGCATTTGATTGGTGTAGAAAGAGAGAGAAAAATAAATAAAGGACAAAAGAAAGGAAAAGAAATGGAAAAATGGTCCAAAGTGGTCCAGCGGACACGCCCGGACGCCCCCAAACTCACCCCATGTGTGGGGAGAGTTTGGTGTATGCCGGACATGCCGGACAAATAAAACCTCTTTTCTGCCTGTCCGACTAAAAAAAGTCCATATAGGGACCATGGTTGGAGATGCTCAAATTTGAAAACGTTGTATGAATGCCAGATTTTGGGTTAAGAGGTGAATGGTAGCGTGTCTACGGTTGAATGGTATTCGAACCATATTCTCCTGAAAGAATTTCTTTTGTGACACTTTTTTTTGTTGCAAAGTTCTTCTTGTGACACTTTGTTCCACATATAAACAACTTTGTGTCCCTTGGGTGCATCTGGACAAAACGCACACCCGGTCTTGAATCGGCAAAAGGGCATTTGCACATGCAAATGCGGGAGATAAAGAGAGATTTAATCAGATCTCAGCATGGATATATAAAAACTAATTAAGCATAAATTACAGTTGCCCAAAATGATGTATGTTTCGGTGACCAGTCTGGAGCGAATCTCGTAGCGTAACTCGGCAAAGAAGTATTGTGTGCACACGATGCGTCATAAAAGTCAGTGGTAGCATAAAAAGTGGCACTACTGCAAAATCTATGTACCAAATACCATCCACACCGTTTGTAGGAGGGAACAGACTTGGTCATCCTTGTATATTTCTGGTATTATGTACTGGTTCCAGCATCCAGTGTTTTCTTTTCGATTATAATAATACTAGCACAATGCCCGTGCGTTGCAACGGGTGAAGAAAAAATAAAATATACGAAAATATACTCACTCCCTCCCAATGAAATAAATCCACAAATACAAGGAATAATTTACCCAAATTTTCTCCGGAATTTTCGTAGCTTGTAAATCACATCTATTTGTTACCCACATCACATGTATATATTAGTTCTCTTATCCAAAATAAATGTCTCCTATTAGGGTTTAGGTAATATGGCCATGCGTTGCAACGGGTGACAAAAAATCTGTGCTGAATGCCTGTGTGTCGCCATGACCCACCAAAATTTTGTGTCGTCGCACATGCCACATGATCAATTCTAGCGTATCCCTGAGCACTTAGAAATCGGTTTCTACTTGTTCCGTATACAAATATCACCGCAAGCATCTTTCACAAATAACGTGCAAAGCTACAGACCAAGCAGGATCAGACTCATATTATTCCATTTATAGTTAGCTTAAATATCTCAATATTGAACAAAACATAAAGAAACTTATTTTTCAGTAAAATGAACTCAAATTCAAAAAAGTGTATGTCACTACCATTGATTAACATATTGTTCACCAACAGTTGAAAATCAGTTTCTACTTGCCTAGTATCACATACACCACAACCCACAATTTTTTTTTAAAGGTGCAAAGTGACCGCGCAAGCAGGAATGCAGACTCACATCATTCAGGTTGTAGTTAGTTCAAATACATCAATATCGAACACAACAATATTTATAAATTATCTTACTAATATATTCAGAAGGTGGTCTTTTAAAAACAATGGCTATAAACTCCCTTGAATGCCTCGGGGCTACGGGCTGAAAATCATATGAAATTGCCTTTATTGCATGTATGAAGCAGCATTTCTACGAGCATACATGGAAAAGTGAGATTTAGGTGGGCATGCAAAGCATAAAATGGTATTTCCACCGAAGCGGTCACAAATGTAAACCTGACATATAGAACTTGCCCATACAACCTGAGCTTGCGTTCCACTCTCCTTATTTCAAATGCCAACTGGAAACAAAACCAGTTGGTTCATTATAGTGACTTGCACTTTTGTGGTAACACTACCCAGCTGAAAACAATACAAAATGATTAACCATGCTGACCATTCTGAAGATAAAACACTTATTTAAGGATGAGCTTCGCATGAAGCCAGCAACAGCAGTTTCATTGCATCCTCATTAGTTGTGGCAATTGGCGAAAAACATGATCTGAGAAGATATGAGTGAGAAATATCATAAGAACGACATAGCTAAACTTCAAAGCCTGCAAAGAGTGAAAACTGGGACATGCACAAAATTGGGTTTGGAAGGTGTGCTTCAGGTTGAGAAGTCCACTTATTCGAGTACCTGGTAATACATATCTAGGTCATTTAGAGCAAAAAAAATCCAGCATCCACATATTTTACGGTGCTAGCATAAAAGAAATGGAACTTAGTGTTGCAGTCTCTGATAAAAAATTCCAAGTCATAACTACATAGCATATCCGAGCATGTTGCTACTACCTGGATTGTCGAAGCTCGTGTAGCATATCCGAGCTGTAGGCTTTTCGAGTTGCTCTATGCTTCAGCAGCAACATTTCTTCCTTGAAAATGGCTCGACAATGGTAAAGGCTGGGTCTCCTTTGCTAAAAAATGAAAGCATTCCTCACTTTCCAAATTGCCCAGAGTCCCATCAACATGATCTCCATAAAGAACGGCTTGCTTAAACTGTCCTTGAGATGTTGCACACAGTCAACTCCCTGTCTTCCATCTAAAACAGCAGAAGGCGCCAACATTCTCCAACAGGTACGGGCAAAGGGGCAATGGAAGAAGAGATGATCTCTGGATTCCACCACAGCAGAGTTACACATAACACAACCTCACTCGCGACGACGACCACCCGATCTGCTTCAAACTGGCGTGAAGTACACCTCCTCTACCCCTGTTTTATCAATCGTGAGATTCATTCACTAAATGATGGAAATATTACAACATGCATGGTTACAACCTAAAATATGAGGAGATTCAAAGGACATGGAAGAAAGGGATCAGTGAGAGCCCAGATTGACTTCAGCCACTCTGTCGACTTTAGCTCTATTACGTTCTTCTACCACCCAATCGACTTCAGCTCTATTGCGTTACTAAGGAAAGGACTTTTGACACAACCCGAAAACCTCATCTGATGTTATTTATCTCACTGGCCAAAACATCACTCTCATCTCATGTTATTTGTCTCTCTTCAGACACTCTTGTAACTTGGCCATGTCTTCTCACATGAGAAATAACAAATAACGCACTATAAGAAAGCCACAAACTCTAAATAAAGTGCTCAAGTTAACAATCAGCTGAACACATTAGTCGGCTCACAGTTCTCCATGAGAAATGGAAGCATCCTGTTGTAACTAAATAAGTTGAATGATGAGAAAATCTTGACCTCCTGCAACGAGTAATACACTGAAACCACACATGATCTAATTGCTACGCTATGCAGGAAATGAATTGAAAATCGTGCTTATATACAGTAGGACCAAATTGGAGATCATCGAGAAACTGACCAGCTTGTTGCTTGTGGGATTAGTAGTTCAGTACAGACAATGGTGGTTTTTTCTATGACACTTCCACATCAATACTTCATCTCCTGGTCTTGTGCAGCATTCAGAGCAAAAGCGGCTCCACTAATTCCACAGGAATAACTCCACCACGATTCTCATCCACCCTTATTCATCAAACAACCTAGAGTCATATCCGTTGATAGCCTGAGCTTGTTGTTCGAGATGCAAACCTTGATTTCTGAAGGCAGGTCATTGCCGTCTCGATTCAGGCTTGGCGGGGGCGAGGTTAGGGAGGAGTAAAGCGGCGTAGAGGCTGGGAGGACGACGCGGCGGAGGTGAAGGTCCTTGACGGGGTCGCCGCCGCCGTCTTCGAAGACGTGACCTTCTCCACTCCTTCTCAATGGCAGCTCGAACGTTCAGCTGCACCTCAATCCCTTCCCACGGCCGCCGGATCCGGGGACGCCCTAGCCGCTGGTACATCAGCGAACGCTTCCTCCTCGTCGGAACCTCGATCTCCGGCTGCTCCTCCACTTCCTCGTCCTAGGAGAAAGAGAAGGAGGTGTCATGCTGCAGCTGCTCCTCGTCGGCAGCACGCGGCAGCACGGCGGCGGAGGTTGCTGCAGCTGCTCCTCGTCAAGCCTCCTCTCCGTTTTCAGGAGCAGCGCCTCGTACACGTTGGGGGTTTCGCCGAGCTGCACGCCTTCACCGTCGCGTGGAACTCCATCACCGAGGTGCACTCGGGGGGTAGGTGGCAGAGTTCATGGCGGCGAGGCCGGAGTCGTCACGAAGGGAAAGCCGGGGATGCCTCCTCGCTCCCTGGCTGTAGCAGAGTTGGCTGGCCATGGAGGGGGAGATACAGGTTTGGCATAGAGGCTGTTTTTTTTTTTTGAACAAACAAGGGCACCAAATGGTGCCAATTCATTGCAACTCAGCTGCAAATCACATCAGTAAGTACAAAGTCCTGAGAGGTTACATTTTGCAAAGCTAAGAGCACAGGACAAGCACCTATAGGATGAGCTGAGTTGGTACATTGATAGATAGGTTGGTTTAGGCTGTGCCTAAGAACCTGTTTTGCGCAACTGTGAGCTTCTCCATTTAGCTCTCTTGATATATGGAACACCTGTGGAGAAGTGAATGATGTTTCTCTGAAGTAATCTGCTAAATGATGTCTTGCATTCCAGTGGAGCAGGGGATGATTAACTGTTCTTGCTGCTGCAATTTTTGCTAGAACCTGATTATCAGTTAAATAGATTGGTCCGTCAACTTGTAGAATATTTGCAATCTTTGCTGCCGTAGAGAGTGCTTTTGCCTCTGCTTGAAAGGCATTTCCCTGTTGCTGCGTTGAGGCCTGTATTTTTAGTCTGTACCCTTCTGGAGTAGACTCTGCGATGTAGATTCCTATTCCCGTTCGCTGTTTTTGGGGTAGACCTGGGATAGAGTTGTTCTTCCATGCTGCATCCGTATGGATGACTATACCTTGAGGGTAGTTGTCGATACTGATTGTTGAGCCTTGTATTGGTCTTGACATCCTAGTGGTATCAAGTTGCCTCTGTACCTGTTTATTTCCCTGCTTATAAGAGGATTTGAGATCACAAACTTCAAAATTAGTTGTAAGAGCTTGAGCATTAATAAAAATCTGGTAAGGTTGTCCTTTTTTCCTCTGAAAAAGCATGTCATTCCTGGATTTCCAAATACACCACATAAATGTGAATATGTTTGCTATTGTGGCATAGGGGTGGTTCATTGATAGAAGAGCCAAAATTATATCTGTCAGGTTAGTGCAATTGTAAGCAATAAGATCTGTTTTGATATACCATGGAGCAATGAACCAGGCAGCTTTGACGAAAGGACATGTAAAAAAGAGGTGTATTTCATCTTCCTGCATTCCACACCTGCAACATATTTTTTCTATATGCTTTGAGTAACGTCCTGCTCTTACACCTGTTGGTAATGATTTCCGAAGGAATCTCCAAGCAAAAGTTTGAATCCTAGGGATAACCTCCTTGCATTTCCAAACCTGATTTAGTAGCTAGATTGTTTGCGTGCTTGGTTTCCTCGGTTTTTCTTCTTGTCTTTGGTCATATAGTACCTGCAAGCAAACATAATATGCAGATTTTGTGTTGCACTTACCATCTTGTGTTAGTTTCCAACAAAGGAGATCCTGCTCATCTGAATCAATTATTTGGGTTTGTTTTATTGTGAGAGCCGCCGAGGGTGTAAAAAGAGTATTGATTAGGTTTTCATTCCAAAATTTTCGGTTAGGTGTCCATAAGTCTTTAACCAGGTTTGGGTAAGTGAAGCCGGTAGGTTGAATAATTAAATCATTGTAAATAGTGGTCCAGGAAGGATACCATGGCGTGCTCCAAATGGATATGTTGCCCTGAGTTAGTTGATAGGAAGTGTTGGCTTTGAGAATTGGCATGACTTTGAGGATAGAGGCCCACAAAGCTGATTTAGGAGCATTCGATTTAGGACGCCAGATTGAGGAACCTGGGAAATATTTTGCCTGAAGAACAAGATGGAGTTGGTCATTCGGGTTTTTAGCAATTCGCCAAGCTGCTGTGAGAATAAGGCTTTGATTTACAGCTTGCAGGTTCCTAATTCCCAGACCTCCTTCTTTTTTTGGAGCGCAGAGATCTTTCCAGGCTTTGAGGCAAAGGTTTTTTGAGGTTGTTTCTTCTCTTACTCCTGTCCACCAGAAGGTTCTTATAATAGCTGTGAGTTTTGCTATGAGTTTCTTGGGAAAGAGTATATTTGAAATATAGTACACCGGAATAGAAGAGAAGACAGATTTTATTAGCTCAAGCCTTGCCGCATGAGAGAGTTTGTCTGCTTTGTAGGTGCTCAGTTTAGATTTAAATTTTTCAATCACAAAATTATATGCTGAGGATCTATTTTTTTGCCGGAAGGATTAGAGGGTGACCAATATGAATGAAAGAAGCATCCATGTTTTGAACCGGGAAAATGGTTTTGATTATTTTTTCTTCATTGGGTTGAGCGTGTTTGCTAAAAATAATACCCGACTTAAACCAATTAGGGGTTTGTCCCGAGACAGAGCAGAAAGTGTTGAGGATTTGCTTCATAACTACAGCTTCCTGAAAAGTGGCTTCACCGCAGATGAGAAGATCGTCTGCAAACATAAGTGAATGGATGCGAGGGCAATTTGGTCCTAGCGTTATGCCCTGCAGGTACTTGTTCTCCATTGCGTCTTGAAGAGAAAGCGACAATTCATTGATGGCTGATACAAAAAGGTATGGCGAGAGTGGGCACCCTTGTCGTATTCCTCTACCGCTTCGGAATCTCGCAAATGGTTGACCATTAATGACAACCGAAAAGGTGGGTGAGGAAATGCAGGCGTAGATTAGACTTATGAAATGACTATGCAATCCTTGACGTGAGAGTGCCGCTACGATGAAGTTCCATTCGAGACGATCAAAAGCTTTTGCAAGATCTATTTTAAGCATAAAAGCTTGATGTTGGGAGGAGAAGTGTATGAGAGGAACACGGACAGACGCGGGCACACGCAGTTAATTTTCGTTACGGATTTTTTCGGCGAAGCGGGTCGGAGGACGAACGTAGAAGGAAAGTTGGACGAAAGGGACGACGAATTGCATTGCGGCAGGCTAAGGAACCAAATTTTCTTTTTAGATAGTAGAGATACATCAAATCGCGTTTCATACCTTTTCTACGAATAAGGTCAGGTAAAATAAACTAATTCAGCGGTCTTATCCTTCAACTTTACATTGCCAACATCTGAAGCCAGTCAATAACAACACAGAAATCAACCAATCTTATGCCTCAGATGACACAGCTCGGCGCCAATACCCTCTTCGGTTTCACTATGGCATATGTGTCCTGAGGAAGCCGTGGTTGATGAATTCTTGCAAGGACAGGCGCTTCGCTGGAAAGAGGCGTTGGAATGTTAAGCTATATGACATCTGCATTTTCAGCATTTTGTGTAGAGTGAAGACGCAGCACGGCCATTGACAAACCTGGATTTGTGCATAGTAGTCTGGTGCAAATGTCAACAGAATCAGGATGCAGGCTAGGGGTAACGAGTTCCGAGAATGGTAGAGGGCTACTCCTGTTTATGCACTGAAGCATCTGAAGAAAGAAATATGTGAGCCAAGGAATGTTGCAACATCTGAATTTCAGGTAGGATGACTGAACAAAGCTGATGATCAAACAGTAGTACCTGCACATTGCTTCTACCACGGAACGGTGGGTAGCCATTCAAGAGCTCAAAGAGGATTGCGCCAATACTCCATAAATCTACCTGCACAAAAGAGATGTTCATAATTTTCCTATTCGCGTTGGCCAGAAATGTTGGGCATGTGAGCACATCGAGCGTACCTTGTCATCGTACTTCTGAAATAGCATGACTTCTGGGGCCATGTACAAGCGAGTGCCACAGGCAGTGTCTGCATATTCCCCAGGACGAAAATCCTAATAAACAGCAAGAAATGTACCTTAGTTTTCTGTTTTTACAAAAAAAATCATTGATGCCTAACGAGTAACGAGCCTTGCTTATCACATAAATCCAGTCCATCAAGTTCAGTATCGGGGTGTATTTTGGTTTCTGCTACTCTTATGTGTCTCAGTAGCTTAACATTTTGAATAGACGTGTAATCATTTTGCAGTTGACTGGAAGAATAGCCGGTGCTGTCTGGTAAGAGTTTCGTTTTTTTCCCGTGTGTACCCGTATTTGATTAAAACAAGTACCATCAATTCAAGCGTTGTGAACGTACCTGGACAGGCCGAAATCAGATATCTTGAGCGTCGCATCGCTGCCAGGACAAGATAGTAGGATATTCTGCAAGAGTTCAACACTTCCATCAGTTCAAAAATGATGGTTCAACCTAGCTAGCGAGCAAAGCATTACACACAGAGAAAGGGATTTCAGTCCCTGAACCTCAGGTTTCAAGTCCCGGTGGACGACATGGTGCCTGCGGAGCGCTTGCAAACCAGCTCCTGCCAGCCACGAGGGGCAAGCTCATTTTCGTCCCCGTCACATATCTTGTATTGCTACACTAGTGGAAATAAATTTGACAAACAATTGGGAAAGGCTGATAGATTGATCAATTACCAATTTGTCTCATGAAATTTCTGGCCACACGCTCCTCACCCTGCCTCTCCGCTCGATGTAGCTCGCCAGGTCTCCTCCCTCGCACAGCTCCATGACGAGGTAGAGGCAACCCTGGGTCTGAGGATCAAATGAACATCAAATCGGTCGGTAGAAGAAGACGGTACAGAAACAGGGGCTGGAGAGAAGGGAGGTTGACCTGGATGACATCGAGGAGGCGGATGATATTGGGGTGGCTGACGGCGGCGAGGAAGCGGAGCTCGCAGTCGAGGTCGCGGAGGCGGCCGGGGAGGCCGGCCAGCCGCACCTGCTTCACCGCCGCGGGGGTGCCGTTCGACAGCCGGACCGCGCGCCACACCGACGTGGACGGGGGCCGCCCGCCCAGGCGCTCCCGCAGCTCGTAGCCGCCCACCGTCGCCGGCGCCTCCTCCTCCGTGCTCCTCCCTGCCATCGAGAAATAGCTAGAAAAATGTACCGAGCAAAGTGAGAGCAAAATGGGCCAAGAGCTTGATTGCCCAATATGAGAAAGGTGTTATGAAACCACAGCCCATCGGGCCGAAAGCTCATTTGGGCCTGGCCAAACTACAGTTTGGATTTTCCTCGATCCATGTGGTCCTTGTCTTGTTGAGTTGTCACCTGCAAACATCTGTTGCTAACAATAAACTGCAACAACCTGTTAAATTATTTTGCTTCAGACAAGGAAAATATAGAACAAGGACCAGAATGGAACATGAGATGGCATTTTCATCTGAAGTCCTTGCAAGACGAACTCATCATCGTATATGAACCACAATGCAAAAAGGGCAAACTGTAATATATAAAACTATATCACTTAGGTTATGTTAGCAAGAATATGCTAACCTAACCTAGTTCTTGATGTAAGTATTTCTGGGGGTAAACAGGGAATCAAAACAGCCGAGCACAAAATCGATATACATGACATATATACAGGAGAAACTCTACGCTATGGCGCTACTTGGCGCTACAATTTGAAAGGGGGCCAGGCAGGCCACGGTGGCCTGGGTGTTTCTATCGTTCTGATTTCATTTGTTTCTTTGGTTTGGTATTTCGATGGGCTCCTTTGGAGCTGGAGGCCTGCAGAAACATGCTGGTTTTGATCAGTCGCAGTAACATGCCAAACATAACCCATAAATACTTGACGTTATTATGTTTTCAAATTTCATCAGACTTATGGGCTACAAAATGCAGCAAAATTACCTGAATAGACAGTAAGATTTCTTCCAGTTCTATAGTGATATCTGAGAAAACGGGTCGTGTGTGAGGATTTTCATTCCAACACCGTTGAATCAATGTAGATAATCTTGGATGCACAGTTGAAGGGATCACCAAGCGAAATCCCTGATAAACAGAGAGCAATTGTCAATTTGGTCTTCTCGTCCCGAAACTGTTGACGGCTGATTGCTTAACATCGAAACTGTAATTCTAAATTTATTGAAATCGAAAACATACCTGTCTTACGGACAGTGCAGCTTGCAGCGGTGTCAGATTTTCATATGGGACCTACAGTTACAGGACCAAGCAATGCTATAACCTTTAACCAAAGATGACTGATGTTCAAAGAAGTCAATAATAGTAGTAGCTTGACACAACACCAAGGTTTACCTTTGAAGTGACCAGCTCCCATAGAACGATAGCAAAGCTGAAGACATCAGCCCTATGATCATAAGCCTTATGGTTTATCACCTGGTATGACAAGAAACTCTAAGCAGCACATCTTGTAGTCGTGATAATACAATAACTCAGTGAACAGAACCAAATGTCTACTGGGTTCTATTGACAGTTCGAGCAACAATTGCTCCATAAACTGATGAGGGTGACATAGAGAACGAAAATAAGGCCATTTTCACAAGGTTGGACCATACAGTTTGTCACGCGTTTAGTCATGGGCACGCAGGTCATGGGTATATATGAGTATCGACGTATCGTTGAACAAATATAGGATATCAGATATTCCTACAAAGTGAAAAGTGCAATGAGTAAAACGACAACACACCTCAGGTGCCATCCATCTGTACGTGCCAGTTTCAGCAGTCATATCTCCCTCTTGTGATCGGAAACGAGAGACACCAAAATCTGCAATCTTCACGACCTATTTTAAGAAAGCAATTAGAAATTTTAACAAACTTAAACTGAAAAATACATAACTTCGAAGAAAAATATGCAGACTTGACCGTTGCCAATCAACAAGTTGGCAGTCTTCAAGTCTCGATGTATGATGTTATTCCGGTGCAAATAATCCATCCCTTTCGAGATGCCAATAGCAATCCTGAGAATCACAGATAGCTCCAAGGTATTGTTTTTCTTATGAAGGAAGTCATACAGATTACCTCCAGGCATGTACTCTGAAGCAAACAAACATAATAACAAGGTTAAAATATCAGTTGACAAGAGATTACAGTTTACCTGATGATACAGACTCTAGGCAGACTTCGTTTTAGGCAACAGACAAAGCTTCCAAATGTAATTAATTATCTATATATAACTGGTATGGACATTTTCTTTTAGTTATGAAATGCAATTTTTCTTGATTATGGGAAATAACAAGTTATTTCACATACATGAAATAGTAGGTACCAAATGATAAGTTAACTGAGGGATCGGTGGAGACCTGTCAATCCGATAGAAACAGAGGAACAAGATTCTTCCGGTCAGAAATATCTTGTTGATTTTGTACTATATTCCAGCAGGGTGTAGATAATCTTTATGTATGGATGTAATGAGCAAACAATCACAACTTCCCTCTAGACTTATCTGCTCTTGAAGTCCTACCAAAATGCATAGAAGACAGGAGTTATCCCCCGCATCTTTCAAGCTCGCTTTTCTTTTTTCCTCTTCTCTAAATCAAGCTTATCAAAATTGTACTAAGAACTATTTAAATACTAAAGTGGATGATCATGAACGAACAAGCACATGCTGGTTAGACCTAAGCATGACCACAGACATTCAGCCACCTATATTAATCATAGTGTAATTATCCCCATGCACATGCACTTTAATGTGATTCTGGAGCAACAAAAGTTTTTTAGTCTGACCTGTCACAATGAGATACTTCCTATGCTTTGTGCATGCCCCATAATAGCGAATGACGTTTTCATGCTTAACACTCCTGGACATCACTATACTTTGTTAGCACTGCCTGGAATTAGATGATTTGGAGTCTTGGCTATGTGTCAAAGAAGTAAAAAATCGTACCTTAAAATCATTATTTCCTGCAAGAATTCTACACTTGAAGAATCGTTAACATGTTCAGCTCTAAGATACTTTATTGCAACTTCCATACCAAGGTAAGTTCCTCGATACCTGTGAAACGAGGAAAAAAACAAGACCACTTGTTGATTAGCGAACATACTCATGCCTCCACAAATCACAGTGTGGTTTCACTATATTTGCTGGCCGTGTTGCTTATGAACCTATTTTATAGTGAAAATGCAAGAAAAAGGCATGCAATCCACACTGGTAGTTCAGTGGGTGCTGTGTTGTTCTCATCCACTAACTTCGCGTTACTCTTCCGAGTATTTCCTAACTAAACGTTCTGTAATTCCTGGATGCGTGTATCCTTAATAAATGCAGAGGCTCGGAGTAATGATTCCATTATCTAAATAAAGTTATGCAGTTCTTACAAGTCGCCAGAAGATCCAGATGCAAACTTGTCCATAGGTTGCAGGAGATTTCTGTCAAATTCAGAATCTCCGATCTTTTCTTGCAGCTCTCGTATTCTCTCCGAGGTAGCAGAATTTGTTGGATCAGATAATGTCGGCTGCATAACACAAGAAAGTTATAGTTGTCAGAAAAAAATTATACATGGGGATTGCAAGTACGGTTTGAACTCAACCCGCCAAAACCGTCAGTTCATCTTTTTGTACTAGGCCCAGGTCAAATTGCAGTTTGTGAAGGAAATTTAACTAGCTGATTGATTGCAAGTTTACACGGTTTTAGCTCAAACCGTATTTGCACACCCCTAGTTATACACTCTACAGTATTGTAATTCTGACAGCAAGTATTTACTGCACTTCATTTCCAGTGAAAAGTTTTACTTATCAGCAACTACGTAACTAACCGGGCAGATAAATTAAATTTGACGTACTCATGCAAATAATGTAAGAGAAAGAAAGAAGCATTTTTCATATTAAAAGAAAGAAAGAAGCATACATGATAGAGTTTCGCTGTCTCCTTAAGATGCTGCAGCAAACCATCTGTTTCCTGCATATAGCATGGGAAATGTTTTTACGCAAGGGAATCTTTGTAAGCCACAGTCTGCTAACAGACTGCACTACTTAAGGATGAACTGCAACTTGACCACCGAGCAGAATTTCGGTCTAGCAGTTAAGGTGTGAATCATATATTTAAAATCAGCAGAATTTCGGTCACTGCATCTTACGAAGCAGGCGCTCTGATTTCCCGGGTAAATATCAACATACATCTATAGGTTTTATAAATTCGTTATAAAAAAATACCTACTTGCATCCCGGGTATGAATCTTCCACTAAGTTTAAGTCCGGACAGCCCTAGGTTCATAAATTCGGTATATACTAAGATGGGGCCAAAGATTTTTGTTGTTGTTGATACTAACTAGGGTAAAACAAATCTAACTGGCATTCTTTTTCAACTAGCACTCAAGTGTAAAAAACATTACTTGTCCTTTAGAATCAGCCACCCTGTAAGAATCAACAGTTCAAAAGACAAGTTGTGCACTTCCAGAGATGTGTTGATGATACATCTAAGGAAAAAAAACGATGTAACGATACACAAACCAGCAGTAAAAACATGCTCTAAGTATACCTCTGTTTCCCATCCATCAACAACAAATACATCCAAACACAATCCATCTGTTGTTGAGAACACATGAGCTTCACGGATGTTCAAGTCAAGTTCAGACAGCAAAGCAGATAGCTACAAATAATATTTCACAATTACATAAAAGTTAGCACGACATGGACAGAAATCTAAATAGAAAAACCACAGGAGATGGACTGGTACTCCCAAGTCTTACCTCACTAAGGAGCTTTGGCTTGTCAATGGATGAAAATATAATTTCATGAACAAGGAGAATTTCTGGAGTATCTCTCCTGTGGAAAATTTAAACAGCAATTTCAGCGGTATTTTCGTGGAAGGGTTTGACAAAAGGAAACAGAAAATACACCACTTGCCAAACTAGTCTGAAAATATCATAACTCGGTAAACACGGAAGTGCGAAGTTCAAAAAATAATGTCAAGTCACTGAGGTCTGGGGTCACATTCTTAAACTGTTACCATTGCCAAATACATTCCTATGGTCAAATACATAATTCCACATAACAATACTTGCTAATGGAAAACATGGTAGAACCAAGTAATGAGAAATATTTTGGCCACATGCATGGTTTCATCTAACGAGTCAATGTGGAACTACAATACCACCCATTGTAGAATATACCAGCGTCACATCGTCCAAGATTTTAATAAACAGTGATGATATCATGATGGAAGCTGTAGATTTTAGAACGACACAAGGATGAAAACAAGCATTCGAAGTGCACTTGAGAATAAGTGAGAGATGGAAGCAGACCATGCGGAAATTGCCTCAAAGTCACCCACACCTTTTCTTTTCCCCAGACTGAGGTCCTCCATCATCCTTTCGCAGGGGAACTCCTGGCCGAAATCAACCTCCCTGTACGGCATATACAGAAGTTGTCTTAACAAGCAAGATGTAATATATATTCGAATAAACCCGTTATTTCATATCGAACTAAATCAGAACTTGAGAAGTGGTGTGCCAAAAATTCAGACAGATTTGAGCAGAGTATCATCAAGTCGTGTGTAAAAAAACACTTACCTCAAGGTGGAAGCCAGAGGACCGGCGCCATGACCGTTTACCGTCGGAGCAGAGTCCTTGGGCTTCTCCTCCTGACACTGCCGTCATGGAGACAAAACAGAACTGAGTAAGCGAAACTGGAAGTTCAGACATCCTCCACAGAGCAGAGCAAGCGAACGAAGAACAGCCTTGTGAGGAAGAAGAAGATATGGCCCTTTGATTGAACTGTGATTGGATTACGCACGCGTATGAACCGTGCGTGGAAGACTGGCCGCTTGTCGGGGTCGGCGCACTCGGCGAGGATCCTGCGGTGCAGCAGCACGTCCTCGGCCTTCTCGACCTGCAAGTCGATGGAGTAGCTGCACCCGCCGGCCGCGCGTGATCGACAGAGAAACTGAATCAGAAAGGGCGGCGTGGTCTGAGTCTGACGGTGACGAGGACGGACGGAGACGGACCTGGCGGGGAGGCGCTCGTAGTGCTCGTCGAGGAGCTGCTCGAAGAAGGGGTCGGAGAGCGCCTCCTCGTTGCCGAGGGCCCGGAGCCGGTGGTAGATGCCCTTCCTCATCTCCAGCGACAGCGTCCCGTTTCCGTTCCCGCCGCCGGATGGTGAGACGAGGCCCGCGGACGAGGCGGTCGTCCTGGAACCAGCCGGCCCGGAGCTCTCGCCCACGCCCTCCTCGACGCCGTCGTCGCTGTCGTCGTCCATCCGCCCGCCCGCCCGCGCGGGGGCCTACGCGGCGGCCATGGGTGACGGGCTTTATGATGGGACGGCGACGGAGTGGGAGAGGGTGGTGGTGGTGGATGGTGACGAACGGGGAATCCGAGGGGGATCCCGGAGGCGGATGCAGCAAGAATCTTCTAGAGGACGGCGCCGGACAGGCATTTATAGACGAGGCGAGACGGGCGAAGGTCACCGGCGACAGAGACGAGACGAGACTGCGGGAGGAGGAGAGTGACGTCGTCGCCGGTAGGATTTTTTTTTTTTTTTTTTTTTTTTTTTGACACAACCAACACCCGCATCTATTCACCATTCAACCACATACAGAGTACACAGATTGAATACAACGAAGAAGAACTAAGCGAGGAAGGAAGAAACGGAACCAGGAACACCGAGAACGCCAACCACGCCGGCGATGGAGACGAAGGAGACCACCTCCAGCTTGCCACTTGCAGGGAACTTTTTGCCCTATAGAAGACGCCGCCATGCCCGTCCGCCGCGCCGCGGCGGAGCTTAAAACGATGAACGGCCGGGGCGAGCGTCCCCCAGACCCATCTTCTCCACCTTGCCGTAGTCGCCGTCGTAGCCATCGCCAGAGGGAGTCGAGGATCCCGGCGAGCTCGAAGATCCGCCCAAATCCCCGGCCAGGACGGAGACCGCCACTGGATCTGGCAGGGGATCAAGGCACGGCACGGATCCACCGATCCGCGGGTGCCGGAGAAGCAGGCGCGCCGGCCCGGAGCTCCACGAGCGCCGCCGCCGGGGAGAGCACACGCCTGCAGCAAAAAACACCACGCCAGCGACACCACCGCCTCCACAGCGCCGCCAGCTGCCCCAACGGGGCCTACCCTATATACACGCGTGACACGAGGATCCCCCACCCTCCCGCCGCCGAGGCGGCCGCCGGAGGGCGAGGGATCGAGCGGATCGACGGTGAGAAGGTGGCTCGGCCGGGGGATCTCAAAAATCGCCTTCCGCTACAGTGAGTAGGGAGGGGAGACGACCAGCGCGCGTCGCCGGTAGGATCTTCTGTGGATTGGACGGACGGCTGTACGGTGCGTCAGCCAGGTGGGGCCCTTTCAGTTGCACGGTTACGTGGGTCCCATTCGGCAGCGAGAAGGATTGGGCCACGAGTAGAGTGAGAGACGGACGAAGATACTCGAGATTCCGTGAGACCAGCTTCAAAGATTCCAGCCCGTGACCTTATCCAGCTTCAAGTTTCCATACGCCATGTACTACTACCACCCAGCTTCAATATTACATCCCCCGTTGGGTCTTGGTCTGACATGTGTCCGCCTGAATTTTGGAGGCCGCCCACCCCAAAGGCTAACCCCAAACAGCCCAAATTTTGGCCAAACTGTCGAACACCTTGCGGGCATGACGTGGTCGCCGCCGATCAACAGCAGAAAGAGGATGTGGCGGAACAGAACGGCGAGCCCGTAACTCCATCCCGCACGCCCTGCTTTCTCACCGTGGGAATCTTGGTCACTGTGGCCGTCCCGTGTGCCTGGAGCATATGCAGAACCGGCCGTCCCCAGGCACCAGAACCAGAGTGGCAGCCGAGAATTCCAGACGCGGCGCCGACGGACGACTTGCCTAGGACACCGCCGCCTAAGGCTGACTCTGATGACGAGGACTAGTTGTAATCGTGATGTAATAGGTACATGCATCCATTAAAGTTTAAATGTAATAGATATTATTACAACACAAGTTCATATTCGAATACAAATTTTAATATGAATTCAAGTTTAAACCATGACATATCAAACATCCGTCGGCTGAGTCACTTTGGTAGCCCACAGGTGCGCCACGAGGTCATTGTGCAGCTGCAGATACCGAGATTCATCACGAATTTCCCGATATATGGCAAGAAATTATGCATACTGCGTCGGCACGCCTGGCTGTGGATTGGTCATAGGCCCCTGAAAATCAAACACTTCGCCGATCTATTGCCTCCTTGTATCACGCTCGTCCTCAATGATCATGTTGTGCATGATGACACAAGCATTCATGATATCACTCATTTCATCTAGCGATCATGAAAGACAAGGGTAGCGGACAACAGCCCACCTGGCCTGGAGCACACTGAAAGCCTGCTCCACATCTTTGTGAACAGAGTCTTATTTCTTTGCAAAATGGCAATCTGCCCCGTCGAGAGGGTTGCGCGGGGTCTTCACAAATGTAGACCAAGTGGGATAGATACCATCAGCAAGATAGTACCCCTTGTTATAGTCATGGCCATTGATCATATAGTTACAGGGTGGAGTTAGGCCATCGGAAGTTTCTTGAACACAGTGGACTTGTGGAGCACATTGATGTCAATGGCGGCATCGGCGGTGCCGAAGTAGGCATGCCATATCCAAAGATTCTTAATCTGCCACGGTTTCATGTATAACACTGCACTTTCCATGATGACCTAACTTGTACATCCCTTGCCAAGAGAACGAGCAGTTCTATCAGTTCCAATGCATGCAATCGATATTTCCAAGCATCCCTGGAAATCCTGTTTCTTGGCCTTGTGCCAACAGACGCGCCGTGTCTGCTTCATTTGGTTATGAGATATACCTCTCCGAACACCTTCACAACTGCCTTTCAGAATCTGTAGGTGGCTTCGACGGCGGTGGACTCAGACATACGGAGATAGTCATTCAAGGAATCCGCGGGTAGCCCGTAAGCAAGGCACCGTATGGCCGCCGTGCATTTCTGAAGAGATGAAAACCCAAGGACACCGGTACAGTCTCTTTTCAGCTCAAAGTAGTCGTCGTACGCCCGAATGCCATGTGATCTTCCTAAAAACAATTCCCTGCTCATCCGAAAGCGCCGGCGAAATTCATGAGAAAAGTTCGCCGGAGCGTCGGTAAAATAGTCTTGGTACAACAACATGTTCCCAGTTGCTCTGTTGCGATTGTTGGGCCTCCGCCCCTTCGGTGATACTCCAAATTTCGGCGCCGCGTCTGCCTCGAGTAGTGCGACATCCAGAAGTACGACCATGAACATCTCATTCTTCTCTGTGTCGGCCACAAGGGCGGCATCCTTCGCCATCATTTCCAAAAACATGATCTTGCCGTCGTTGCTGTCCATTGCCTGTTTGACGAAACAAAGCAATGAAACAAGGCCAAGAATGACGAATCAACAAATTCAGCCTACCAATGGTCGAACAGGTTGCGTGCGGGGCGGGAGGGAAGAAGAGGTGTACCCAGGCTCGAACTAGATGCATCGGCGCTAGACGAGGTCGGAGACCGGCGGCGCGAGACGGCCCTAGCGCTGCGGCAAGGTCCCCGAGGTGCGAATCAAGCAGGCGGTGACGAGAGTGGCGGCGATGATGCGAATCGCCGGCGAGAGGAAAAAGGAGAGGGTGTGGGGAGCGATTGATTCAGGGCACGCCGACGTTTCTGTCTATGACGGGCGGGTCACCCTTGTCAGGGCCATGTCCGACCCCATGTCCGGCACTGTAACAGCCCGAAATTTGTGAACCTAAAAATGTGGATAAAATTTCCACTTTTGCCTTTTCATTCTTGCATCATGGCATCCAAATTAAATTGCTAAGCTTGAAACAATTAATTTGGCACAAATTAAAACAAACGACAAAAATGGCTTCAAATCATTTCAAATGTTTTGGGAAAGTTTGTGACAAATAAAAATTACTTGGAGCTCTCATATTTGTCCAGGAAGTTCCAAAGAGTCCAAATATAATTGTGACAAACTATTTTGATTTGCAAAATAAAATAAAGGGAGAGAAACTCAGATTGCCCGTGAGCAATTCCTATTTTATTTACCTATCAAATGATTTTCAAATATTCTGGAAAAATTAGGGGAGCTCCATATTAATATAAAGAGACTCCCCAAAAATTTGCACAATTTTTGGAGGTATTTAAGTGCCTCAAATAAATCCCTAGAGCCACTGATTTTAAAAAGAAACAGCAGAAGGACCCGTTCATGATGAACTTAAAAGTTCCAGGGACTCGTTTGTAAAAAGACCATCTCCTCCCTGTAGCCGCCCGACACGGACGCGCCGTTGCCGGCGAGCGATGGAGGCCCCCCCACGACGTCCTGCGCCTCGCCGCCCAGGCCCCCCCTCCTCTTTTTCCCCTGCGAGGAGAATAAGAGGACCACCCCGTGCTCCTCTGCTCCCACTCCTCATCCATCTCCCTCCTCTACGTTTCTTCTCCACAGCGTGAGCAGCGGCCGTCTTCACTGCCGTCACACGACGCCACCGCCGTGAACCACCTCAAGCCCCGCCTCCTTGTCCAGGAGGAGCGCGTCGTCGACTACTTCGTCCACGCGCAGCGCTGGAGCCGGAGCTGCGTGGACGGCGGCTACATCCGTCCGCGGGAGCGCCAAGGCCGTCGTCTTCCTCTACTTCCGTCGCCAAGTTCGTCGCCTTAGGCCCTCCTCCGTCCTCCCCGACCTCATCCACGACTCCCTCGAGGTGAGCCGCACCTCCGGGACACCTTCCCTTCCTCTCCCTTGCTCTGATGCTCGCCGTCGCGTGGCACCGCGGCGTTCTCCGTCGGCCGACGAACTCTGAACCTGCAAGTCTGAAACTTTAGTGTCAAGGTTCAGTAGACGTCGATGCCGCTCTTCAACTAGCATTAGATCCGTATACTATCACATCCACCACCGTAGCCCAGTGGCTAGCACCACCGTTCCTCACAGCCACGCCGCGGGTTCGATCCCCCGCAGACGCAAAAGGCGCCCTTTTTATTTCTTTTCCCGCACTGACAGCTGGACCCCACCGGTCGGTGACCGTGGTGGCCAGCACAGCCCACACGCCCAGTCAGCGCCAGCGTGGCGCTAGGGCCCACATGGCAGCGACACTGGCTAGATCTGCCTCCGGTGAGAAAATCCCAGATCCAGATCTATCCCTGCGCGCGGGCCCCACCCGTCAGTGACTCGGGGTAGCCCCACGCTGGGTACAAAACGTTTCACCGTGTTTTTCTGGAAAATTAATAAGAAGAGAGAAAATTGTGTAGAACTTCTAAAATTCCATAACAAATTAAATACTTGTCCAAAATTTATAAATAATATACCAAAATGTTCAGAAAAATAAGGTGTGTCTTTTGGCATAACTTACACATCCAAATAAATTGGTTAAATTGCTGTTTTATTAGGATAACTAAAATGGCAGAAAAGAAAGCAATTTTGTAAAGTTCATAACTTATTGAATATTGATCCAAAAGTTGCAAGCAAGATATCAAAATGATCAGTGGAATAAACTTTACATTCTAACATCATTTTCATGTTGAACTAAATACTGGAAATAACTTTTTCTTGCACTTTAATAAGAGGGCAGATTATAAAATGGATTTGGGAAATTCATATCCTTAAAAATAATGATTCAAAAATTATGTCCGACCTATCAAAATGTTCAGCACATAATATACCTCATGTTTCACCCTTTTTCCAAACATGGATAATTAGTTTTATTGCTGTTTAAAATGATTTGCTAAAATGGCAGATTTAAAATGGATTTTGTAAATTCAATAACTTAATATTGGTTAATCAGAAAAATGTGTTTAAGACCTCAAAATGCTCATAAAAATGTGTACTGTCCATTAACTTCATCCTCATGCATATTTGATCACATTTACATCACTGCACTTCTAGAAGTTAGGGAAATCATTACGTTAACTATGGGGTATAGTTTCTCTTTTGTCGGAATAATTACTCTGGCACCCCATTTAAATTGCTAGATAGTTTTCAGTAAATTCAGTGCATTAAAATTGTCATGCCATCATGTGTTTGTGCATTGCATTTGTTATGCATGCGTGGTTATTGATTGTTATTCTTTCCGGTGTTTCTATGCATCGATAGATCAAGCAGTCGGGGTTCCACCGCAATACCCCGATGAACCGTATTATCAGCCCGCTGAACAAGGCAAGCGTAATCCCCCCTCTGAGCATGTCTCCTGCTATATTTCCGCAATTATTTTCCCCACTATAATATTGCATTCGGTTCCAAATGTCTTTTGCTTGGATTAGAGTATCCTACTAGTTGCATTAGAAATCTGTTGCCATTACCTGTATCCTTCCTAATATCCATAGGATTGAAGTGTTGGCCCGAGATAAATTATACTTGCTATGGATATGCTTAGTCATGCTTAGTTTAAATGCTTAGATGTCCGGTGGATGTTACAATGTTGGAACAGTTGATGGAATGGCCGGATGTGATGGAAAATGGTGGTGATGGATAATAAATTGCTTAAAGGCGGGGATGAGAGGCCACATGGAATGTGGTGGGTTGTCTCGTTCTCGCCGCCTAAGTGCGAGTTCTCCCCTTCGAGCCAAGACCGAGCGTGCACCCATGCGTGAGGCCTATGCAATTGCAGGAACCCTCATAGACTAAATAACTCGAGCGGGGCTAGCCAGGGTCCTCTAGTTCGGGCTTCCATTTGCGCGTGCGTGATGATGGTGGGATGAACTGAGATGAGGAGTGTGGTATTAGGAAAATGAGTGGCCGTGGGGCGGGGTGTTGCAGGCACCTGGCAGTCCTGCCACCACTGATGATCCTGGAAAGTCCTTAACGAGGGAGAAGTCGACACCGCTCCCACCCAGCCGGCTCTCCAAGGAAGAGAGCTAATTGTACAGGTAATGGGCCGGACGGTACGCGTGGCAAACATTGTACACCCCTGCAGGGTAAATCTTTTCGAAAAGCCGTGTCCACGGTTAAGGACGACTTGGTGCCGGATTCAGGGACCATAGAATAACTTGAATGGAATGATTAAAACCTGAGTACTAGAGGTACCACTCAAGATTGTAAGGTGAGCTTCCTCGAGGGTGATTCGGGGAGGTGCCTTGGTAGACAGGTGAAGTGATTGATGGTGGTTGTTGATGAAGTTGATCAAAGGAAAAGAGTTTACTTCTTACCCCTTTTGAAAATATTCTGATTAGTCGATGCCAGGTGTCTTTTATAAAGAAAACCAGCTTTATGCAAACTAGCCATAAAACCTTTGAAAGCCAATCATCGAGCATATATTAGCTCTTAATCTTGCGAGTTCGTCGAACTCAACGTCGTTTGCTTATTTTCAGGAGAGGACTTCACCGCCCTCGAAGGTGGGTTCTTTGTGGACGTCGACGGGCAGTCTGGGGTTCCCAGGTGGCAGCTTGGGACATCCCGGAACAGCTGGCGCTGGATGTTTATCTGTAGGCCTCTCAGGCCATATTTGGTTCTTGTTGTTTAGAACAACCTAATTTGCTTCCGCTTGTCGTAATGTTGGGTCTGTGACCTCTGGTTGTCATTTGCTATCTTTCTCTATTATAAGAGTTGAACTATAATGATTTGTGTCGTAGAGTGTGTGATGTGCCAGTTGTTCCACAAGTCTTGATCTCTCTATTATGCTTTGATAGTGTGTCTGGTGGTATCGGATAACCGGAGACACAGTATCACTGTATAGCAGTCGGGTCGGGGCGCCACAAGTTGGTATCAGAGCAGGACTGCCTGTAGGAAACCCTTCTACTGGTCGACGTTGAGTCTAGTGTTTGTGAAAATATTTTTAACCTAAAAATGAGTTGTGAAAACCATCTTAGGATTCTTTTTACTCCTCATCTGGTTACCCTCTAATCTCGGAGCAATCTTACCTCGATTTGACTTAAAAGTTTTTACTTCTCGTCTGTTACTTCAAAATGATTAGAAACGGGGTTGGGTTCGACCGTTGGTGTTATGTGTCCAGTTGCTCCCGCTGCGCTGTCAATCCGAAATCAACTCAGATGTTTCTACCGAGTCTAATCGGTTGCTCATTTGCCGGGTTTTAACCCAAGGACTTGAACATAAGGTCCCGGATTGTGCCGGATAGTGTGGGTTGAATCACGTGGTTTCTTAGCCATTTGAATCTCACGCTACTGGTACCTGATGCTGATCTTTAACCCAAGTCCTGTATGTGGTCTGTGTGGTAAATGGTTGAACCTTAATCTTCCACACCTCGGATGGCTATGTAACTTTAACTCTGCCATAGCTGGAGATTCCGTCTTGGAATCATCTGGGTTATGACCAGAATTCGCTTAGCGAATCCCCCAACTATGTCGTGACTCTGCTGCATCTCTCCTTTTGGGCATGGTTATCACAATTGAGTAATAACCGGTGCATCTTCAACATCTTAGGATTTCTCCTGAGCATGTTTTTTTTTACTCTGATCTGCTTTCCGACCTTTGTCTGTCTTTTGACAGTAAAGTTTTACCGTGCGTTGGTATGTTCCGATGCAAGTCACCCTCTTGATCCGTCAAGACTTTCCAATTCGTCTTGTTAGGAGAAACAAACTCCAGTACCTTGTCCACTTCTCGGACCAGGTCAAAGTATTGTAATCCGCAGAATAAGGGCCGTGTCTAGCTTTTGTGCTGCTCCACCTTAGAGTGTCACACTCTTTTATATCGAGGGGTCGTGCTGAGTGTCATGATCCTCTTGATGAAGTGATGCTCTTACTCCTCGTTACTCTCCGTGTTCCGAGTGACTTGTTACTCGAGAAGGATAAGACGTGAGTAATGATGTAACTATCGGATAATCTTAGCAGTTCCTACTGTGCGGAGAACCAGGGATATCCATTGCCCTCCTTAGCATGATTGGTTAGCCAATCAATAAGTTGAGTTTGACAGTGCTACCAAGTCAGTTGGCTCTGATGCACTCCCTCGGTCAAAGAGCTAGGTTCGTGCCGAAGCTCCCAAGACCACCTCGTTGTGCCTTGAAAGGCATGATCCTCTCTCGAACTCAAAAACATAGCGGTGGATCGTGATATTCTGGAGGTCTTTCCAGAAGTATCGCCAGGTTGTCACCTGACCGTGATGTTGAGCTTATGAGTAAGCTTGTTCTCTGAACAACTCCCTTCTCCAAGAAAATCGTGCTGGATGACCTGAATTATTCGGTTGAGCTTAAACAACTTGTAAGAGTTAAAAGACAAAAGCTCTATCCGATATAGTTCCTTCCTAAAGGGATGTCTAGTCTGTTCGTGTTGAAGCCAGGAAGTATCTCCTCGTTGGATATGCTAACCTCCAAATCTTTTGATTTGAATTGGGCTATCGTCAAATCAAACTCAGACCTACCTACTTGAATGTGTTAGTCTGACCAATACTTATGCCTCGTTCTGGTGAAATATGAGTCTACCGTCTTGGAGTATCTGGATAAGTTTGTTGTTGAGCCCATCAACTACCTTCTTATCTTCTCCATGTTTGAGGAGATTCATATTGGAATTTTGGGCGTTAGCATTGGAAATTTAATAGAACTAACTTTGTGTCGTCACAAGGTATGTGTTCTGAGGATTAGAAGTGACTTTCCTTGGTTCACGTGCAATTGCTGAAAGATGTCGCCGTGGATCGGAGTGAATTGTCTGGTTCCCTCCGAATCATTTCAACTCGATCATGCACGTGTAGAATATTCTCGGAATGGTATGTTGTTACCTCCTTTCCTTGAGAATTTCATCTATGCATCCAAGCCACTGATTGAATTATTCCAGCAAGAGAGGAAGTCTGAGAACTTCTTTTGTCTTCATTGGTGTTTTCCCCAGCAGAAACTCAATGGTGTATTGTCGCGAGTAATTCCCGTAGGTGCTGATGCCCTCTGACAAGTGATAATACACGAGTTCCGCAATCTCGTTCCTCCTTTGGAGTTAGACCTTGTAGTCCAACTCTTGGGGTCCTAGCAATTGTAACCGTTGGGATGCTTTGCAAAGATTTCCTATTCCTACCGGTGCTGAGTCTGAAGTATCTCTACACCTGACCAGATCTAAATCTCAATCAGAAACGATAGTTGGTGATCCTCACGAAGCTTGTTCCCGATGTCTAGAAAAATCAAGAAGTGTTCCCAATACTGACGTTTGCGGAGTTCCTAAAGTTCTCTCGGTCCATCTTCTCGACCCTTCTCCTATGATCTGAAATGCTCCTCCGCGAGGAACATTCTGCTCAAGCTGTGTGGTAGAGGTTACCTGCTCATCTGTTGGAATCTTGTTTTAACATTCTTCCTCAGAGACTTAAGGCCTTGTGCAAAGTTCATATTCGCAATCTTTTGGGAAACTATTATCTATCATCTGGAAACCTCTTATCATTCCTCCGTGACCTCCTTGTGTCTCCTAACCGCCAAATCAAGAGCTGATCAAAGTCTTGTTCCAAGAGTTGACTAGAGGGTACTCGATCGTCGCATCCTCGCGAAGACCATTCCTTTCGGAGTCGTTCCCCTCTCCGATGGTGTGGTTGAGCGATGACCTTGAAGTGTAGCCGACGAAGATCTTTAGGAGGCGCTGAATCATTCTACACCGAGAAGATCATTGAAGACGTCGTAACCCTTTCCCTCTTTCCTACTCTAAGAATCTCGGGACGAGATTCCTGTAAGGAGGGTAGAGTTGTAACAGCCCGAAATTTGTGAACCTAAAAATGTGGATAAAATTTCCACTTTTGCCTTTTCATTCTTGCATCATGGCATCCAAATTAAATTGCTAAGCTTGAAACAATTAATTTGGCACAAATTAAAACAAACGACAAAAATGGCTTCAAATCATTTCAAATGTTTTGGGAAAGTTTGTGACAAATAACAATTACTTGGAGCTCTCATATTTGTCCAGGAAGTTCCAAAGAGTCCAAATATAATTGTGACAAACTATTTTGATTTGCAAAATAAAATAAAGGGAGAGAAACTCAGATTGCCCGTGAGCAATTCCTATTTTATTTACCTATCAAATGATTTTCAAATATTCTGGAAAAATTAGGGGAGCTCCATATTAATATAAAGAGACTCCCCAAAAATTTGCACAATTTTTGGAGGTATTTAAGTGCCTCAAATAAATCCCTAGAGCCACTGATTTTAAAAAGAAACAGCAGAAGGACCCGTTCATGATGAACTTAAAAGTTCCAGGGACTCGTTTGTAAAAAGACCATCTCCTCCCTGTAGCCGCCCGACACGGACGCGCCGTTGCCGGCGAGCGATGGAGGCCCCCCCACGACGTCCTGCGCCTCGCCGCCCAGGCCCCCCCCCCCCCTCCTCTTTTTCCCCTGCGAGGAGAATAAGAGGACCACCCCGTGCTCCTCTGCTCCCACTCCTCATCCATCTCCCTCCTCTACGTTTCTTCTCCACAGCGTGAGCAGCGGCCGTCTTCACTGCCGTCACACGACGCCACCGCCGTGAACCACCTCAAGCCCCGCCTCCTTGTCCAGGAGGAGCGCGTCGTCGACTACTTCGTCCACGCGGAGCGCTGGAGCCGGAGCTGCGTGGACGGCGGCTACATCCGTCCGCGGGAGCGCCAAGGCCGTCGTCTTCCTCTACTTCCGTCGCCAAGTTCGTCGCCTTAGGCCCTCCTCCGTCCTCCCCGACCTCATCCACGACTCCCTCGAGGTGAGCCGCACCTCCGGGACACCTTCCCTTCCTCTCCCTTGCTCTGATGCTCGCCGTCGCGTGGCACCGCGGCGTTCTCCGTCGGCCGACGAACTCTGAACCTGCAAGTCTGAAACTTTAGTGTCAAGGTTCAGTAGACGTCGATGCCGCTCTTCAACTAGCATTAGATCCGTATACTATCACATCCACCACCGTAGCCCAGTGGCTAGCACCACCGTTCCTCACAGCCACGCCGCGGGTTCGATCCCCCGCAGACGCAAAAGGCGCCCTTTTTATTTCTTTTCCCGCACTGACAGCTGGACCCCACCGGTCGATGACCGTGGTGGCCAGCACAGCCCACACGCCCAGTCAGCGCCAGCGTGGCGCTAGGGCCCACATGGCAGCGACACTGGCTAGATCTGCCTCCGGTGAGAAAATCCCAGATCCAGATCTATCCCTGCGCGCGGGCCCCACCCGTCAGTGACTCGGGGTAGCCCCACGCTGGGTACAAAACGTTTCACCGTGTTTTTCTGGAAAATTAATAAGAAGAGAGAAAATTGTGTAGAACTTCTAAATTCCATAACAAATTAAATACTTGTCCAAAATTTATAAATAATATACCAAAATGTTCAGAAAAATAAGGTGTGTCTTTTGGCATAACTTACACATCCAAATAAATTGGTTAAATTGCTGTTTTATTAGGATAACTAAAATGGCAGAAAAGAAAGCAATTTTGTAAAGTTCATAACTTATTGAATATTGATCCAAAAATTGCCAGCAAGATATCAAAATGATCAGTGGAATAAACTTTACATTCTAACATCATTTTCATGTTGAACTAAATACTGGAAATAACTTTTTCTTGCACTTTAATAAGAGGGCAGATTATAAAATGGATTTGGGAAATTCATATCCTTAAAAATAATGATTCAAAAATTATGTCCGACCTATCAAAATGTTCAGCACATAATATACCTCATGTTTCACCCTTTTTCCAAACATGGATAATTAGTTTTATTGCTGTTTAAAATGATTTGCTAAAATGGCAGATTTAAAATGGATTTTGTAAATTCAATAACTTAATATTGGTTAATCAGAAAAATGTGTTTAAGACCTCAAAATGCTCATAAAAATGTGTACTGTCCATTAACTTCATCCTCATGCATATTTGATCACATTTACATCACTGCACTTCTAGAAGTTAGGGAAATCATTACGTTAACTATGGGGTATAGTTTCTCTTTTGTCGGAATAATTACTCTGGCACCCCATTTAAATTGCTAGATAGTTTTCAGTAAATTCAGTGCATTAAAATTGTCATGCCATCATGTGTTTGTGCATTGCATTTGTTATGCATGCGTGGTTATTGATTGTTATTCTTTCCGGTGTTTCTATGCATCGATAGATCAAGCAGTCGGGGTTCCACCGCAATACCCCGATGAACCGTATTATCAGCCCGCTGAACAAGGCAAGCGTAATCCCCCCTCTGAGCATGTCTCCTGCTATATTTCCGCAATTATTTTCCCCACTATAATATTGCATTCGGTTCCAAATGTCTTTTGCTTGGATTAGAGTATCCTACTAGTTGCATTAGAAATCTGTTGCCATTACCTGTATCCTTCCTAATATCCATAGGATTGAAGTGTTGCCCCGAGATAAATTATACTTGCTATGGATATGCTTAGTCATGCTTAGTTTAAATGCTTAGATGTCCGGTGGATGTTACAATGTTGGAACAGTTGATGGAATGGCCGGATGTGATGGAAAATGGTGGTGATGGATAATAAATTGCTTAAAGGCGGGGATGAGAGGCCACATGGAATGTGGTGGGTTGTCTCGTTCTCGCCGGCTAAGTGCGAGTTCTCCCCTTCGAGCCAAGACCGAGCGTGCACCCATGCGTGAGGCCTATGCAATTGCAGGAACCCTCATAGACTAAATAACTCGAGCGGGGCTAGCCAGGGTCCTCTAGTTCGGGCTTCCATTTGCGCGTGCGTGATGATGGTGGGATGAACTGAGATGAGGAGTGTGGTATTAGGAAAATGAGTGGCCGTGGGGCGGGGTGTTGCAGGCACCTGGCAGTCCTGCCACCACTGATGATCCTGGAAAGTCCTTAACGAGGGAGAAGTCGACACCGCTCCCACCCAGCCGGCTCTCCAAGGAAGAGAGCTAATTGTACAGGTAATGGGCCGGACGGTACGCGTGGCAAACATTGTACACCCCTGCAGGGTAAATCTTTTCGAAAAGCCGTGTCCACGGTTAAGGACGACTTGGTGCCGGATTCAGGGACCATAGAATAACTTGAATGGAATGATTAAAACCTGAGTACTAGAGGTACCACTCAAGATTGTAAGGTGAGCTTCCTCGAGGGTGATTCGGGGAGGTGCCTTGGTAGACAGGTGAAGTGATTGATGGTGGTTGTTGATGAAGTTGATCAAAGGAAAAGAGTTTACTTCTTACCCCTTTTGAAAATATTCTGATTAGTCGATGCCAGGTATCTTTTATAAAGAAAACCAGCTTTATGCAAACTAGCCATAAAACCTTTGAAAGCCAATCATCGAGCATATATTAGCTCTTAATCTTGCGAGTTCGTCGAACTCAACGTCGTTTGCTTATTTTCAGGAGAGGACTTCACCGCCCTCGAAGGTGGGTTCTTTGTGGACGTCGACGGGTAGTCTGGGGTTCCCAGGTGGCAGCTTGGGACATCCCGGAACAGCTGGCGCTGGATGTTTATCTGTAGGCCTCTCAGGCCATATTTGGTTCTTGTTGTTTAGAACAACCTAATTTGCTTCCGCTTGTCGTAATGTTGGGTCTGTGACCTCTGGTTGTCATTTGCTATCTTTCTCTATTATAAGAGTTGAACTATAATGATTTGTGTCGTAGAGTCTGTGATGTGCCAGTTGTTCCACAAGTCTTGATCTCTCTATTATGCTTGGATAGTGTGTCTGGTGGTATCGGATAACCGGAGACACAGTATCACTGTATAGCAGTCGGGTCGGGGCGCCACAGGCACCCCGGGGGTTTAGAGACCCTCTCGAAGGTGCCGGACACAAAATCGCTCGGGGCAAGGATTTCGGGGGTGCCGCTAGTGACAGTTTTGGGTGTCCGGACCCCAATGGGCCTTTGAGGGGTCATTTGGAGGCCCCGGTGGAGATGCTCTAATCGTCCTGCTACGTAATGTGTCATCGATGGTAGGATTCCTACAAGCAAACCTTATTAATTGGGACCTCTTCAGATTTTAAAACATGGGACATAACGGAGAGATATAGGCACTTGCACTATTCAAGAAAAACAAAATAGAGGGCATAGGAATAAATTACTTAGTAATAAAGGTTTTGATAGGAAAAATTCTATGGATTCTACCCAAATGTTATGAGTTCTTTTGATCCAAAGAAACCCTTATTTTCCTAGTAGCTAGACGACGTGAGGCAAAAAAACATGTCAGTGCAATCGCGTCAGATAAGTGAGGCGAGAACATGTAGGTTGTGACGATGGCATGAACATTTGCCTAACAGACCAGCCAACCAAGCAATTGCTCCTAGTTTGTACTAGACCCAAGTTGTATAACCGAAACAATTGATCTGACGGGGCAACAGATAAATTCAAGCCGGCCTAATAGGGATTCTCCTCGAATAGAACAGTGTATCGGAGGGAAGTAGTCTCCGAGCAAACTAAAGCGCATATTTTGGCCAAATTTGGGAGATCTCCATCACCACTACGACGAGGGAGGCAGCCGACCCATCAATTTAGCGAAGAAATTTTCAAAAGACCCTGATGGAGATGCTCTCAACTCATAAAACATAGCGAAAGGTTGACCATATCATTGAAGCTTAACCAACGCCAAGTACATTGTACACCACCCACTTAATTTTTTATATCTGGTATTCTTTATAAAATGAATTACTAGCTGGTTAATTACTCGGGTCCCACCACACAGTGGCAGGCCAATTGTTCATGACACTGAGACGGGGAGATCCTGGAGATTCCGTGCGGCTGGATTCAAAGATTCCATCAAGACTGGTGCAACAATGTTTTAGAGTCAGCGTAATTGTTCCTGCTAATCCATACTACTCCTACGTGTCAAGCACATACACCCAGCTCCAGTAGTGGCAATTGTACGCTCCGTTGTCGTATTTCAACGTACCATACTCGTATTCTTCTCGCTTCGGCGGCCGCTACATAATACCACCGGCGCCTCTAGGACGTACGCGCCGGCCGGCTGGCTGGCTAGCTTGCGGACAAGGAGAACCCGATCATGAGAACAAGGCAGTAGAACCAGATCGAGCTAAGAACAAGGCAAGGTCGTTCCAGGTTTATAAAAACACACCGACGGCAAAACTATAAGTGAAAAGAACAAGCCAGAGGTTCAAAGAGCACCGACGGCATGGACCTCTATGGCTCCATTGGTCTTGAGACCTCTCAGGTCGCAAAATTATAGTGAAAAGGTCGCCACCACGGTGCTGTGGGCAGAGCACTCTGGCCAAAAATAAGATACAACAGGCACATCGACTTGGCGTAGACAATTGCACTGAAAATTAACCACCGCCAAGTACATTGTACACCACACCACCCAGATGTCATTATTACTTTAATCGATAATTATAATAATCCATTGTTCCTTTTCACCCGGCCGCTTTGTTACCACCACCCAGAGGGAAGAGATATCGATGAGGAGAGATCAATGTCGCTGCCACCATGCACTTAACCTAGTTAATGGTGAGAAGAAAGAAAGCAGCAGTAACAATTAACAAGTTAGCACAATAGCACCACTACTGGTACAACCAAGAGGGTTTAGACTTTGTGGCTTGTACCAATGTGCTCTTCCCCTTCCCCGCACGCAAGCAAGCCACGACGGCGATGCCGCCGAGCACAACTCACTCGACGACGTCGCCGTCAGGCCAACGATGAAAATGGGGAGAGGAGGGAGCGGAGCTCTCTCTCTCAATGGATGAGGGAAGAAAACAGATACCACGAGCTGAGCTTAGACGGATATATTGGTGCTTTGCTTAGACGAATGGATGATCAGGTGACGGGAGCGGCGGAATCAAGTGGACGAATCAGACAGGAGACGCTGAGCCGAAAGGATCCCCTGCCGAGTCATCTCGGATTAGTATATGGACACCACGAGGAAGTATTTGTTTGGACGGCAGACGCGCCTACCCACTGGCCCCAGTGCTGACCCATCAAACTCGAAAAAATGATCGACACCACAGGTTCAGTCAGTAAGAGGCTGCATTGATGACATGTTGTCCAGACTTCGGAGTTCGGACTCCAAATCAAATACCACTATGAAAATAGGTTCCTGGTTAGAGGGAAAATAACTACATGAAACAAGTTAAAAATCATACCATCATGGGTTCAGAGAACAAAATGATTCTGAATTATAATCAGCTAAACATTATGGTAATGACTTACCTATCTGAACCAGTTAAGACATTAGTAGTAACATTAGTACTCTGGTGTAACATTAACTCAGCGAAGAACAATAAAACTATCTGAATCAGTTAAACATTGCATCAGGCCAGAAACACGCTGTAGGCGGAGCACACGGCGACTACAGAAATGAAATCCACTTACCAAAACACACCACAATGACGCAAGTGCACACGATTAGAGGCCGCGATGATTGGTTTAAGTTCAACTGTATCTTGTTTGTGATAAAAATGTCATTGGTTACTTAATTACTGGGAAACAAATGAGCTGAGACCAACACTACTGTTTTCTTTCGAGGTTTGCGCACCAAATCCCTTTAATTTGATCCATTAACAAACAGTTGAGATTACATGGAAGATTAAATATGGCCTTTCTTCAAAGTCAAGCATGAGAGACATGGGAAATAAATATCACAAACAACCAACGTCGTGACCGCAAATACGGCAGCGACTTTGAAATGTTATGCTGCTTTACATGTGGCAGCATGCTTCCGTTTTATTATACAGAGAGTAGTGTAGTGCTTGCGTAGTCCAGTGTTGTTGATTTTGTCTTTTGAAATATGAGCCGAGGCTCCCAAACACAGCAGCCACCAAACTGGCAGCTACCAACAACTATAAAAATATCTAACTAACATGTTTAACCCACCACAATCCCGTTAATGAAACATTACAGCTCTTAACAAAGATTTTTTGCGTATCAGAACTGATCGGCAGCATCATCCACTCGAAGGCAGCATACAAGGGGTATATGCATTACTACTTCGTGGTATCAAAATATTAGAGGTAAAGTAAGATTGACGGAACATTTTCCTGCTACCCGACTAAAAAGAAAACGGCTTAATTCTACTCAAACAAGTTTGCAAAAAGAAAATACACATGCACGACCGAAAATCGAAAGAAATGTTAAACCATATATAATGCTCCACCTGTGGACAGTTTATACTCTAAGTTTACGAGACCAACAAATAAACAGGAGTTCTGTGTATGTGGACAGTTTCTACTATAAGTTTACTAGACCAACAAATAAACAGGAGTTCTGTGTACCTAGTCATACGGTAGCTAGAAGGACATCAGAAATAACTAACTGACTTAAGCTAGGAACGGGCAAAACATTCTAAAATGCAATCAAGTACTCAAGGTACTCTGCTAAGATGCAACTTGGCAAGCAGTACAGAGAGCTACCGATTGTACAGAATGAGCAAAGTAGTACCCCTTCATCCTACCCTAACCAAAACTGTTTCCTCAAAACTAACAACAGTGATCTGTTTACTGATAACTAATATCATAGCCTTCAAACCTAGAGAGGAGCACAGTAAACAACTAAACGCGAGTATTCGGAAACGGCAAATGAAGGATAAACCTGCACCCGATGAACACTGTAAACTGGTATTTTATTACCAGAATTTAGGACTTGGTTTTAATAATAAAGCTAGCTCGCAAAAGTCATAACGCCAAATGTGATATTTCAGATCACCTACAATGGTTAGGTTGCAAAGCAGCCATATAATCAGACAGTTGTGTAGCTTTCATTTCAGGAGATTTCTATCACTTCAGTGCCAGCATACGGCATTATATACTGTAAAACATTTTTTTTAACCAAGGTTCGCTATTGAGACAAGCAAAGAAAACGGTGCAGTGATGGCCATAGGCAGTAGTGTACACGCTCTACATCCTACAAGCCTGGCAATCAAGACGGTAGCAGAATTACGAACAAAGTGTTTCACGAACATTATTATTAAACCACAACCTCCCAGTTCGAAAAAAAACCACAACCTCACACTGGTATTAGACACTTAACAGCTTCTTTTTGTTATTTCAAGTCGCAAGAACATCCAGATTCAAACTTATCCATAGGTTGCAGGAGATTCCTGTCAAATTCAGAATCTCCAATCTTTTCTTGCAGCTCTCCGTATTCTCTCCGAGGTAGCAGAATTTGTTGGATCAGATAACAACGGCTGCATACCACAAGGAAGTTAAAATTGTCAGGATAAGGTTGTACATAGGGGAGTGCGAGTACGCTCTGAGCTCAACCCGTCCTTCTCTTTTTGTACTAGGTCCGGATGTCAATTTGCAGTTTGTGAAGGAAAATGAACTAGCTGATTGATTGCCCGTTAACACAGGTTGAGCTTAAAACGTATTTGCACACCCGGCCCCTAGTTCTATATGATGTGTTCATTCATTCTACAGTCTTGTAATTCTGACAGCGAGTATTTACAGCACTTCAGTTTTACTGTGAGAAGTTGAATTACCAGCAACCATGTAAGTAACCAGGCAGATACCATAGATTTGAAGTATTCATGCAAGTAACTAATGTAAGAGGAAGAAAGAAAGCATACATGATAGAGTTTCGCTGTCTCCTTAAGCTGCTGCAACAAACCATCTGTTTCCTGCATATAGCATGGGCAATGTTTTTACGCAAGGAAATCCTTGTAAAGCACAGTCTGGAAACAGACTTCACTACTTGTTAGGATGTACAGGACTACATTGATAACCAAATTCCTAAGTATAGCAGTTAACGTGTGAATCATTAGGGATATTAAAACTGAGCCAACTAGGGGCTCTCTCACGCCATTAGCAGTTTGGACCGTCAGATCATTGTCCTGCTTGTATAGTTTAAAATCAGCAGAATTTCGGTCACTAGATCTTATAAAGGAAGCGCTCCGACTTCTTGAGTAGATATCAACATACAGCTCTAGGTTTTATAAATTCGTTATATACTAAATGCCGACTTGCATGTTTGGATAGGGAGGGCATGAATCTTCCACTAAGAGCATCTCCAACCGGAGGCTCCAAACCCACCCCAAACGTCCGGGCGGACAGCCCGGACAAGGTTTGGGCTAAAAACCACCACCCAAAGGAGGCCTCAAAGCCACCCCAAACGTCTGGGCGGTCCGGCACACCCCAAACCTAGCCCATATGTGGGGAGGGTTTGGGGAGGTCCGGACGCGCCCGGACAGGCCGCCACGTCGGACGCGGCCCAATATGACCCCACATATATCCGAAAATTCCCCACCTGGTCGGAACCCTAGCTCTCACTCTCCTCCGATCCCCTTTCCACTCCTCTCCATTTTCACCCTTCTCCGTCCACAGCTTGCCAATGGCCGGCTCCGGCATCGAATCCGCCACCAAGCTGTACTGACATGCGTTCGCGGAGGCGGAGGAGGAGATTGGGAGCTGCCCCGGGCCGGATGCCGCGGCGCCGTCTTCGGCGGCTCTCTGCAACGGCGCTGCGGGCAGTTCCGCCGCCGCCGCCGTGCCCAACGAGACAGTGGCGGCGCTTCCGCAGGTTCACGCCTGCCTCCTTACACCATTGGACATTTTAAGGACCACATTTTAGAAAGGAGTAGGATGCGTAATTTAGGAATTTGATGTCTGATGTACTACGTAGGCCTTTCCTAGAGGTCCGGCGTACCCCGTCGGCGATGATAAGCTGTTGTGCAATGCGTGGTTGTCCACCTGGAGGATCCTGTGACCGGAATCCACCACCGTGCTTCATTTTGGAGCCGGATCGGTCAAGTTTTCAATGCAAACTCGGAAATTGTCCGCAATGAGGCCACCCTACACCATAGATGGCACATCATAGTGGCGGAAGTCAACAAGTTCGCCGGATGCTTTGCTCAAATAGGTTTCGTAAGTTTTTATTGAATTTTCTTCAATGTTGGATCCATTAGCACCGATTTATGGATTATCTATTTCATTTTCATAGATAGAGGATGCCGTCCTACTCTACAACGCACTTGGGGGAGGCCGAGACGACGGAGTGGAAGTTCGGCCATTGTTGGGAAGTGCTGAAGGATAGCCCGTTCGTGGACTACACGCCGGATGAGGAGAGGAGGGACATGATCCGCCGAGTGGAGAGCCAGGCTCGACAGGCACGCTGTGCTCGGCAAAGGGACCGCGAAGCACGGGAACGTGTAGAGGCCGCCACTCACGCACGGGACGCTCAACGTGTAGAGGCCGCCGCTCACACGGGAAGCTCAACGTGTAGAGGCCGCCGCTCACGCACGGGAAGCTCAACGTGAAGCCAGTGCCGCTCACGCACGGGAGCTGGAATGTGAAGCTGGGGTTCGCCGGGCACGTCGCCGTCGCCAAAGGCAACGACGTGACACAGCGGAGGCCGCTCAGGTTCTCCATGATCTGTGAGACCTCCGCTCCGGTGTGTCCGATGAACTGTGTCCGATGTTGGTGTTGAACTATGTTTGTGGATGTTTGAACTATGTTTATTCGTATGATGTTTGAACTATGATCCATCATTTGATCTACGTGCATGTCCAATATGGTTTGGGGGGGATTATTTGGGGTTATGGTTGTATGACACCAATTTTGGGGGTTGTCGGTCACTGTGGCACAGTTTGAGGGCCGAATTTGGGGGCTCCGCTTGGAGATGCTCTAAGTTTGTTTAAGGCCCAGGGCTAGTTCATAAATTCTGTATATTCTAAGGTGGGGCCAACGATTTCGTTGTTGTTGATTTTATTTCTTTAGAGTTTGTTGCTGTTGTTGTTGTTGATTATAACTAGGGTAAAAGACATCTGACTGACATTCTTTGTCAACTAGCACTCAAGTGTAAACAATATTACTTGTCGTTTAGGATCTACCACCTTGTAAGAATCAAAAGTTCAAAAGACAAGTTGTGCACTTCTAATCTCAGGAAATAACAATGTGCTGATACACAAACTAGCAGTAAGAACATTCTCTAAGTATACCTCTGTTTCCCAGCCATCAACAACAAATACACCCAAACAAAATCCATCTGTCGTTGAGAACACATGAGCTTCACGGATGCTCAAGTCAAGTTCATCCAGCAAAGCAGACAGCTACAAAAAATATTTCGGAATTTCAAAAAAAGTTAGCACGACATGGCACATTAGAAGTCTAAATAGAAAACCACAAGAGATGGACTGGTACTCCCAAGTCTTACCTCACTAAGGAGCTTTGGCTTGTCAATGGATGAAAAGATAATTTCATGAATAAGCAGAATTTCTGGAGTATCCCTCCTGTGGAAAATTGAAACAGCGATTTCAGTGGTATTCTCGTGGAATGGTCTGACAAAGGAAACAGAAAATACACTGCTTGCCAGACTAGTCTGAAATATCATACGGAGTAAATTGGTAAACACGGAAGTGCGAAGTTCAAAAAATCATGTCAAATTGCTGAGGTCTGATGTAGAGAGCAAGGAGTCACGTCCTCAATCCGTTACCATGGCCAATTACAGTCTTATGGTCAAGTACATAATTCCACATAATAATATTTACTTATGGGAAACATGGTAGAACCAGCTAATGAGAAATATTCCTCTAGCTAGTGAGCCAATGTGGAACTACAGTACAACCTATTGTAGATTTTGGAAGGAGACAAGGATGAAAACAAGCATTTGAAGTGCACTTGAGAATAAGTGAGAGATGGAGACAGACCATGCGGAAATTGCCTCAAAGTCATCCACACCTTCTCTTTTCCCCAGGCTCAAGTCCTCCATCCTTTCGCACGGGAACTCCTGGGAATCAACCTCCCTGTACGGCATATACAAATGGTTGTCTTAAGAAGCAAGATATGTCGAGCTAAACCCATTATTCCGTATGGAACTAAATCGGAAGTGGTGTGCCAAATATTCAGACAGACTGACTATGATCCTGCATTTAAGCATAAACCCCGCGTCACAGAGCGGACAGGGTGAACCCGTACCTCAAGCTGGAACACCTTGTGCAGAGCGAGTGATGAGCGAGGTGATCTGTGGAATGCATTTCGACTGAATTACGATAGCGTAGGAAGCGGGCGTGGAAGACGGGTCGCTTGTCAGGGTCGGCGCACTCGGCGAGGATCCTGCGGTGCAGCAGGACGTCCTGGGCTCTGTCGACGTGCAGGTCGACGGAGTAGCTGGAGGGGAGGCGCTCGTAGTGCTCGTCCAAGAGCTGCTCGAAGAAGGGGTCGGAGAGGGCATCCTCGTTGCCGATGGCCCGCAGCCGGTGGTAGATGCCCTTCCTCACGTCCTGCGACAGCGGCCCGTTGGCATTCGCGGCGCCGCCACCGAAGCTCTCGCCCACGCCCTCCTCGACGCCGTCGTCGTCCATCCGCCTGTGGCGGAGCTAGGACTACCAGCTGGTGATGTCAAAGCTTCAAAAGAACTGCATGCATGCAACTTAAACTTTGGTGAGCATGTTTGTTTTGTTTGGTTCATATGTACTTATATTTTTCACCATATCTTCCTAGTAAACTACGTGAAGCCACAAAAAAACCATGCCATCTGGGAACTCGCCTAAGACAAGTGAGTGAGGGAAGAACACCTAGGCTGTGACAACGACGCCAACATATGTCATGGAAATCATCGCTTCAGACAAGTGTTCAAACGGTGCTACAATGTTCACCGTTTCAGGGGGTCATCCACATTTTCAGAAGCACCCGGTGGAGATGCTTTCAGGTTGAAGATTTATGCTGAAAGCCCTAAAGGTCGTCACCATGCATGGTGTTGTGAGCGGCTTTGGCAGCATCGAACCAGATTAGGATTATTGTAGTACTAGCAAACGTGCCCGTGCGTTGCAACGGGCTGATTTTTTTATTTAATACGATGAGGCTCGACAAAGTTCATGAACATGCATATTGTGTCGCATCATGTTAACTTGGTAATGATCGCTCTGCTGATTAAGACATGAAATACGGAAAGTACTACAGAACTGAACCTGCTATAGAACTACTACACCAGCAAATAGAAGCAGACAATCACCAAAGCTTCATATTTTGAAGTACCATATCAGCCGAGGTTGTTTGCAGCCTGTAGCAGCTTCAGTTTTGTAGGCTTAGAAGCTAGAGAGAGGCACACGGACTGGATTGTGTACGATCGATCTCTTAAGAAGGAATAAGAACCATCTTTACGTTAGCTAGTCGATCCTAATACGTGCATGGGTAGAAAAACTTCAGGAACCTTGTGACCATCGGCCTGATGGCGGCGGCGCCGGTGCTCCTGGGCACCTGGCGGGTCGTCGTCGCCGTGCTAGAGGGACGGGGCCGGCGGCCGTAGCACACGTACCACTCTATCACCAATTTCCTGGCCACAGTGCTGGTTTCTCTAACACATCGGCGGGGACTTCTGGTGAAGGTTCACCAGCACGCCGGGCCGACGAACCGGCCGGAGAGCCTGGCCTGCCTGTGGCGGCGCTCATCTGCGCAGGGTCACGCCAGAGGAGGAAAACGACGGGAGGACGGGAGTGGTTGCCCGCGGCGGCGCCCAGAGCAGAGGCACAGGGGAGGGACTCAGAGAGCTCTGTTTTGCATCGAGTCCGGGTTTACTCGAGGAAATGACGAGGAACCACCACATTTGCGGACGACTTGTCAAACAACCACCACCGGTCGTCGTTTTGACACATAAATACCTCATTTGAGACTATGTTGTGACGACGAGCACTACTTCGTCTGGTTAAAACTGTTAACACGTTTTATGATGGCTTGGACCCACCCGTCAGGGCTACGTGAAAAAAAGCCATGGCTGGGGCTGGTCAACGCACGCACGCGGGGCTGCGAAGGATGTCGTGATGGAGCGCAGCCGGCGTTCGCCAGCGCCTGGCCGGAGCTCGCTCCAGAACCGCCAGCGCCCGCTCCTGGCCTGTCGCCATGCACTGTCCTGGCCTGTCGCCATGCCCGCGCTGAGCATGAAGCTCCTCATCGACACCAACACGCAGGGCGTGCTTTTTGCCAAGGCTAACAAGGACGTGGTCGACTTCCTCGCCCTGCCCGTCGCCACAGCCGCTGATACCAACCCGCCCTGGCCGCGCGCCCGTCCCTCGCCGCGCCCGCCCTCCGCCGCCCCTAGCAGCGCGCTCGCGCCTCTCCGCGCTGGCCTCCGCTAGCAGCCCCCGCCCTAGCCGTGCTCGCCCCTGGCGGCGCCCGACCCCGGCCGCGCCCCTGCTGCGCCCGCCCTGGCCTGGCCGTGCCCGCTTCGCACCGCTGGCGGAGCTCGCCCCTAGCCGTGCTTGCCCGGGCCACCCCTGACCGCGTACAAGGCCCACGAAGCGAACAGGTGCGCCTGCGCCAGCGCGACGACGTACGGTCGTTAGGCCGCAGTCGCTTTAATGTCTTTAAATTGAATACAATTTTAAATTCCGTGCGACTGGATTCCACTTCTATCCAGCATCGAGTTCCGGTACAAGAATATTCTAGTGTCAGCGTTACTTTCTCATCAGTAGCAAGTGTACGCTCCGTACTCGTATGCATACTTTTGTCTCTTGGACAGTCGATCCGACGATCTGGCTGGCCGGACAGTCGATCCACTTTTTTCCCAGACCCCAGCGGCGGCCGCTACATGCCGTCGCCAAACGCCACCATCGAGCCTCCAGGACGTATGCGCCGGCTGGCTGGCTGGGTGGGTAGCCTGTGGACAACGAGAGCCCGGTAATGGATAGAACAAGGCATGGACCTCATTGGTCTTCTCAGGCCGCAAAACTCTAACTGAAAAAAGAACTCCATTGGTCTCCAGGTCGCAGAACTATAGTGAAAAGAACAAGGAACACCGACGGCATGGACATCATTAGTCTTGAGAGACCTCTCAGGCCGCAAAACTATAGTGAAAGGTCGCCACCATGGTGTTGTGGGCAGAGCACTCCGGTCAAATAAAAATACAACAGGCCGATCGAGTCGGCGTAGACAATAGCACTGAAACTTAACCTGTTAACCACCTCCTTGATTCAGTCCGAGTATATTGTACAACACCCCAGATATCACTAGTATTCTTATCCTAAGCACTATAAGTAATAATAATAATAATAACAATGGTTCATTGTTCCTTTTCACCCGGAGCGTACAGGGATCGACGAGGAGATCAATGTCGCTGCCACCACTTAACCTAGTGGGGAAACGAAAGCGGCAGTAACAATTAACAAGTTAGCACCACTACTGATACAACCAAGAGGGTTTAGACTTTGTGGCTTGTTCCAATGTGCTCTTCCCCTTCCCCGCACGCAAGCAAGCCACGACGGCGATGCCGCCGAGCAGCACTCACTCGATGACGTCGCTGTCAGGCCAACAAGGAAAATGGAGGATAGGAGCGAGCAGAGCTCTCTTTCAATGGGCAAAGAAAACATATATCAGGAGCTAATTAACTATATATCGGTGCTTTGCTTAGACGAATCGGACAGGAGATGCTGAGCCGAAAGGATCCCCTGCCGAGTCATTCCAGATTAGTATATGGGCAGCACGAGACAGTATTTTTTAGACAGCAGGCAGGCGCGCCTACCTAGTGGCCCCAGTGCTGACCCAGCAAACTAGCAAAAAAATATCGGCGGTGGCAGTGGATGGAAGAAGGCTGCATATATGATATGTTGTCCAGACTTCAGCCTTCAGACTCCGAGGCCAAATTATAGTTTCAGAGAAAGCACTATGAAAATAGGTTTCTGGTTAAGAGGAAAAACCATATGAAACAACATAAATCATATCATCATCATGGTTCATGGGTTCATAGAACAAAATCATCTGATCTGAATTAGCTTAACATAAGTAACAATAATTCGGCCAAGATGGAAAAAATCTGAACCAGTTAAACATTGCATCAGGCCAGAAACACGCGGTAGCGCAGCACACGGTGACTACAGAAACGAAATCCACTCTCCTAAACACAACACAGTGACGCAAGTGCACACGATTAGAGGCCACGATGATTGGTTTAAGTGCAACTGTATTTTGTTTGTGACAAAAATGTCATTGGTTACTTAACTGGGAAACAATGAGCTGAGACCAACAATACTGTTTTTCTTTCGAGGCTCCAGCACCAAATCCCTTTAATTTGGACCATTAACAAACAGTTGAGATTACATGGAAGATTAAATATGGCCTTAGTTCAAAGTCAAGCACTAGAGACATGGGAAATAAAAATCACAAACGATTGAACGCCATGACCACACAATACGGCAGCGACTTTGAAATACTGTGTGCTTACATGTTTATTTATATAGATATCCGGTAGAGTAGTGCTTACGCAGTCCAGTGTTGACTTGGTCTATGCATTACTACTTAGTGGTATCAAAATATTAGAGGTAAGATTGACAAGACATTTATCCTGCTACCTGACCAGCAAGCAAACGGCATACTACTACTCATATAAGTTTGCAAAAGAAAATACACATGCACGCAGAAAAGAGTGGACTAGAAATGGTAAGAAACAACAAACTATTAAATGCTCCACCTATGGACAGTTTCTACTCTCTAGTTTAGTTGACCAACAAATAAACAAGAGATGTGTACTACCAGGTCATAACAGTAGTAGCTTGGAAGACATTAGAAACAACTAACTGACTTGTGCTAGGAAATGGCAAGCCATTCTAAATCGCCACCAAGTATTCAAGATACAGAACTACAGGGTGTAGAGAATGGGCAAGTAGTATTCCTTCATCCTACACAAACCAAAACTGTTTCCTCAGAACTAACAACAGCGATCTGTCTGCTGACGACTAATATCATAGGTTTCAAACATAGAGGAGCTTAGTTAACAACTAAACACGAACATTCGGAAACAGCACATGAGGGATAAACCTGCACCTGATGAACCTTGTTGTCTGGAGTATTTTATTAGCAGACTTTGTGACTTGGCTTTAACAATCGAGCTGGCTCACAAAAGTCATAGGGCCAAATGCGATATTTCAGATCACCTAGTATTGCTAGGTAGCAAGAAATTGCAAAGCAGCCGTAAACCAGACAGTTTCCTAGCTTTTGTTTCAGAAGATTTTTTTATCACCTCAATCCCAGCACACGGCATCAGATACTGTAATACATGGATGAACCAAAATTCGCAATTAAGACAAGCAAAGAAAATGGTGCAATGATGGCCAATAGATAACAGAGTACATGTTCTATATCCTACAACTCCGGCAGGCAATCAAGGTGGTAGCAGAATTACGAATAACGCATTCCACAGATTTTTATTATTAAACCACAACGTCACACTGGAATTAGACACTTTATAGCTTATTTTGTTATGTGCAACACACTGAAGTTTCATTACCATAGAAGGGCTTCCTACTGGCTGGTGTTGACCCAGCAAACTCGAAAAAATTAATCGACACTACACGGTCAGTCAGTGGAAGGAGACTCTGCATGGATGACATGTTGTCAAGACTTCAGCCAAGGTAAAAAAAAACTGGAGAGCAATACCACTATAAAAACAGGTTTCTGGTTAGAGGAAAAACTATATGAAGCAGCTAAAAGACTAAAATCATAGCATCATGGGTTGGGAGAGAAAAAATCATCTGAATTAGCTACACATTAGTAACAATGATTCGATGAATAAAAAAAGCTATCTGAACAAGTTAGACATTACAACAGGCTAGAAACACAAGGTAGCACAGCACACATGGCGACTACAGAAATCATGTCCGTTTCACCTAGATACGCCGCCGATGATTGTTTTAAGCAACTTTATTTTGTTTGTGACAAAAAAGCCATTTGTTAGTTAAGTAAACTGGGAAACAACAAGCTGAGACCAACACCACTATTTCCTTAGAAGGTTCACAGACCCAAAAACCTGGTTTGGTCCATTGATAAACAACGATTGAGACTAAATGGAAGATCTAAATATGGATTTGGTTTCAAAGTCAAGCACGAGAGACATGTAAATGAAAACTAGAAGCAATTATACGTCGTGACCGCAATATGGCAGTAAATTATGCTATGCGGTATGCACTTACATGTGGCAGCATGCTTCCGGTTTTTAATAGACAGTAGAGTTGTGCTTACATAGTCCACTGTTGATTTGGTAATTGGTGTACACATTACTACTTAGGCCTTGTTCGGCACGCATGGATTGTAGTGTATTTCAGTGTATTATCCAGAGTGTTTTGGGTGAAAACACTTCCATCACCCAATCCCCCCGTATTCTCTTCTATCCAAATCCCCTGTAAAACCCCTCTTACAAAATATCGTTTGGTAGGGCAGAGGCGTAGAGCAGCAGGATAGAAAGGTGCCAACGATCTGGTAGTGGTTCCGCAGTCCATGCGAACGGTAAGGATACTAGCTGCCTAAATTTTCCCGATCTTTTGATAAGTCATGTACTCATGTATCAAATGGAAGTCTAATCAAGTTGACCTAGATGCAATACAAGTAACGGAAAGTAGCTTATCAACAAATTTATTTATTAGTTACAATTACTACAACAAAGAAGTAAAGTTTGTACGCATATGAAGGGATTTAGTGTATCAAAATGTGTGTTTCAATACCATAAATGTAGTTGTTTGGTCACTGACGATTAAACAATAAATATAGACGCAACAGTGAGCTTAGGATATTTAAACGGTAAAAGTAATATATCCCAAAAATATATAAAATCATGCGATAATGTTCTTAACCATTCTTGAATATATTGAATAATAGTTCACAGGGCACTACAAGAGGTCAAGATCTAATCTGAAGGCAGAATTAAAAAAAAAATACCGACCATTGTTTTTAAGGTGGTAAAGCGTGCACCTTACAAAAATGATACGAACATGCATGCACTAGTAAAATCACAATCTGAACTAATTATACGGATATGATAAACTAAAATCTTGAAAAGCATCAACTCAAACAAGATCTGGTCGATATCTACAGGTAATATTTGAACAGGTATGTCCATCGGGGCACTGCACAGTCAAGTTCTAAAATTTTGTTGGGGCGTCTACCTCCTGGCTCCTACAACTCAAATGCATGAATCCTACTGTTACACCATCATATTAGTTTGACAACAGTTACCGACGTCCACTTAGTTTATCTTTAGTGGTTCCGCAGCCTGTCTGTATAAGACTAGCTGCATAAATTTTGATGATCTTCATGTATCAAATGGAAGTCTAATCAAGTTGGCCTAGATGCAACACGGGTAACAAAATGCAGATCACAGATCACCTAATAGGAAAATGTTACAGCAGCAGCAGTGGTTAATACGTGAATAAAGATGGCATCACTAACAGACAGAAACACACGACTTAGAAATAGTTGTGAGTTCTTTTAATTACGTGGTAGCTGGTAACAAATTTAAGTTCCAAGAAACAGAGCGATGCACATCATTAATATATCAAGTAACCATGCAAACGTTACCAACTCACGTAAAAACAAGCATACTAGTAACCAGTTAAAAGTTAAAACATGCTAAAGTTTGGTTCCTAGAAACAGTAGAAACCGTGTGATGCACATCACCAATATATCAGGGTACCATGCAAGCATGGTTAGCTCACATAAAAATACAAGCAGACAAGTAACCGGCTAAACACACACTTAGTTTGGTTTCTATAAATACGTCAGTTTAACATAGAAAGGTCTACATCATTTTAATGTCTGAAGCTGGTTAAAAATTAAAACCTAGTAGAGTTCCAAGAAATCGTGTGATGCACATCACTAATATATCAGGGTACTAAGCAAGGTTGGTCAACTCAAGTAAAAACATAAGCAGAATAGTAACTAGCTAAGCACGCTAAAGTTGGTTCCTATAACAGCGCCAATTTAACATCTAGACATAGAAAGGTGTACAGCATTTTAATGTCCGAAACAAAGAACTGACAGATCATTTCATCATATTCATAAAGTACAACAATTGGAAGTATTGCATCAAAGCTAAGAAGCAAGTTTTACAACAGCTGAAAATAAAATGTGTGTGAGAGTTCCTCTTGATGCAGCAGAGCAGATAGACATCCCATCCCAAGATGAATGAAAATTCTTAAGCTGAGCGTATGTATGTAGTCACACGCACCAGTTGGCCTGGGATACACCGTCTTCCCGTCTAGGAAAAATCTCAAGGCATGGCTGTGAATCCTCCATCAAACACAAAGCCGCGGTACACGCCGTCGCCATATCCGGGAACACCGTCCACCCAGTCCCACTTGCCGCCGCTGCTCCCGACGTCGTCCTCCTCCCACATCGCGAGCTTCCCGCGGACCCGCTTCCCAGCAAACCACACCTTCCCATCACCCCCAAACACCTTAACCTTATTATTGCCGCCGCCAGCAGCCGGGGCAGGCCCGGCGGCGGCGCTCCCCTGCGCGGCAGCCTCGCAGAGGCCGGTGAAGCAGCGGTACATATTGGGCGGCATGCGGCCCGCCTCGTCCCACTCCATGGTGGCCAGATCCAGGCGGAGGATGAGCACCGTGGAGCACGGCGCGTCGATGGCGAAGGAGGACCTGAGCCCCCCGATCATGAGCACGCGGCGGCCGCCCGCGCCGGCGAGCAGGCGGGGGCGCTTGAGGATCTCGAAGACGTCCCCCCAGGCGGCGCGCTCGACGGGCGCCCAGCCGCCGGTGAGCCTGGCGAGCGGGCAGGAGTAGAGCTTCCACTGGCTGCGCCAGGGCGTGCCGACGTCGCAGAGCGCGAAGACGGCGCGGGCCCCGGCGGCCAGGATGGGGCTGCGCGGCTTGGAGGGGAGCGAGAGCGGGTGCTTGGACCACTTGGGCTGGGAGGGGGTGTAGGAGAGGGCGGCGAGCTCGGTGAGGACGAGGACGACGCCGTCGGGGCCGGCGAGGACGGTGCCGTGGCGCGCCCAGGCGGATCCGAGGGTCGGGAGCAGGCGGTAGGTGCCGGAGAAGGGGTTGCAGACCGCGAGCGCCTTGGGCGGGTGGGCGGCGGAGGAGGTGGAGGAGGGGGGTGAGAGAGCGGCGGCGGTGGGTGAGGAGGCGGTGTCGATCCAGAGGTAGAGGAGGGAGGCGGAGGAGGCGACGGGGGAGAAGGAGTGGTGCGGGAGGAAGGAGGCGAAGGGGAGGCGGAGCCAGCGGCGGCGGTCGGGGTCGAAGGCGTGGAGGCGGCCCCCGCCGTCGGGGCGCGGGTGGCGGAGCAGGAGGAGGCGGAGGGAGGGGAGGAGGGACAGGAACGGGGCGGTGAGGGTGGAGTGGAAGAGGCGCGAGACCGGGCGGCAGGCCACGGCGTCGCGGAGCGGGAGGCGGAGGAGCACGTTGTGGAGCGCGTCGGGCGGCAGGTGGTGGATCGGCGGCGGCGGGGCCTGGTCGTCGTCGGAGCCGGCCATGGCGATGCGGAGGGGAGAGGAAAACGGACCCAGGGGCGTCTACGTCATTTCCTCAGCCGGCGGACGGCGTGGAGATACATACATGACCACGATTACCACCCACCGGCGGCTACTAGATCGACCCGCTCCTTGATTTCTCTCACTGCAAGTGGGACCAACATCCCCGGGTTTCGTACTGGGCCTACTGTCAGTGATAGTGGGCGACTGGAAGAGGTGGTGTGTTGGAGGAGCGGCGCGTCCGTCCGGTACACCGGAGCGCTGCGGCTGTGGCTGCGACGTGGGCCTGTGTGGGCTGCGGAGGATGACACGTGGGTCCGCGCTCGTTCCGTCATCGGTGGGGTAGGTGTGAAGTCGAGTGATTAGCGGGCGGGAAAAAGTTGCGCCTTTGCCTGCTCGGTGGGGCAAGAATAATTGGTGAGCCCACATGTGTGGGGAATCCAACATAAATGTTCCCCTATATATAAAAGTTCGTCAGAATCGCCTCCAGTTTAGCTGTCCACGTCGCCCGATGAACCCTGGCCGTTCGATCACGGCGTAGATCACTTCAGAATTCGCGCTGCTACAGTAGTACTGTAGCAGAGGAATTTCTGCCAATCCCGTGTCGCCACGTAACCCCGCACGAAATTTGGCGCACGCTTTTGCGGAAACCCGCCCGCAAAGGACCTAGCCGTAATTTTAAGAAAAGCGAGGGGCTTTTCTGCACAAGACTCCGCAGACCCCCCCCCCCCTATCCTCTCTCTCCCGCGCGTTCGTGGCGCCGCCGGCGACGACGCCGCCACGCTCCGCCGCCGCCACGGCCCTCCCCGGCCAGATCCACGGGCACGGCGAGCTGCGCCGTCAGCCGCTCTCCCTCCTCGCCGGTCGCCGCTTGCCAGGACGGCGCACACGCGCCGTAATCGCGGGCGACCCGTACGTGGCGGCGCCGCCGCTCGCCTCCTCCTCCCCTTCGTCAACGCCGCCGCCTCGCATCCGCCGGCACCATCGGCTCCCTCATCCTCGACCTCTCCGCGTCCCCGGTCGCCGACTCGAAGGCGGTCGCCTTCCCGTCCCCGCGCGGCGGCGGGCGCGTGACGGCCGGGTTCGTTATCTGCTTCCCCAACTATTCCACCTTCCTCGCCAAGCCCGGGCTCTACGCGGAGTACATCTTCGTGCGCGCGCCCTGGCGCCACCGCGGGCTCGGCCGAATGCTGTTGTCGGCCGTCGCGAGGAGGGCCGCCGACTACCGGCCACCCCGTTTCTCTCCCGCTCCACATTCGACCCCTGCCCGTCCTGCTGTCTGCTCGCCGCACTGCCGTCCCTGCCCACTCCGAACAGATCGAAGGATGGAGCAAGGATCGCCTCCACCTCCTCTACCTCCTGCGCGATTTTCGTGTCCTGGGAAGCTCGCAATCGATCGGATCGAGTCGGTCTTCGTCCGCTCCGGCAACCGCTGCAGGTGTCGCTCTGCCGTTCGACCTCCCCCGATCTCGCTGTTCACACCATCAGGTTCCTGGTGAGCTCTGCTTCTCCTTGTGCTCTTCTTTTTCTCGCTATCTCCCTCCCTCTAATTCTTGCTCGCGCGCAGATGGCTGCCAATCATCGGTAGACGCCCGTCGGCGGATCTTCTCCGGTGACTGAAACTGAGCGGGGCGGCCACCAAAAGGTCGTCCGCGGTGCCGCGCGGCCAACGTGCTCGGTCGCGCTCTCCCAGACGCACTGGTTCGTCTAGCCCGTGGGCACAATACCTGTGTGGCCATTGTTGACGCCAGCACTGATTCCCTCTTGCGTGAGAAATAGTAGCAGCAGCCTAACCTGTTGTCATCGCTGTTTTGTTCAAGAGAATCATACCTATTTTGCTTCTCCGTGGCTCGATGGCAACGACACAGGAAGTTTAATTACGCTATACACGTCAGGATTGTGCAGCGTTATTCCAAAGCGTTGGCCGGAATCTGCTTCAGCTAGGGGTAAGCAATGTGATATTCTCTTTCTCATATTGTTCATATTTTGATTCAATCTAAAATTGTAGTGCAGGAACGTTGGTGGTCCGGAGATTTTTTTCTACAGACCTTCCCGGATTTCAATTTATTGTGTACAATGACCTTCCCTTTACCATCCAATCCAAGTTTGAGTTCGAGGAGCCACAGTTCCAGGAGGAGGAGAGCTAAGCCGGGCTACAGAGACGGAGAGGAGTATGGCTGCAAGAATCGCGTAAGTTGGTGATCAGTACCAATCCGTGAGATACTCTGTATTTATCTCTACGATTGGTTAAAAATATGTAGATGAATACACATTATCTCCGTCGCAGGTGACGCTCTTGCTGATAGCAACATAGGTACGATATCTAAGGTTATGTAGCCTCTTCATGTTCCTGGTCATATGGGTGCAAGTAATAATTTCTTCCTGGATAAAATTGATGGTTCATACCTAGCATACTCATCTAATTTTGTTGTTAATTGTTGTGTCTTCTGTATGCAATTCCAGTTCACTATATTATAACTTATCACATCAAGTTTAACAAGCATATAAGAATCTGAATATCATTAGCTATGGTTTCTTTGTTTTTTTATGGACTCCTCTCTCTCTATTGTTCAACAAATACTAAATGTTACTACTTATTGCATGCCTGTATCCTTCGGTTTACAGTTTCTAGAAAACCAGATTAAGTTTTTTGTGTTGAACTCTGAAGTTGAAGTGCATCAACCTGTTGTCTTAGGGAACTGTCTTGACATAGTAATAGAAGAGCATTTACTATTTTATTTAGAGCTCATGTATATTCTCAAGTTAAAGACGTTCCATCTGTAGACTCTTATTGTGTTTAACTTAATATAAATAATGTCGAGTATTGACAAAGGTAATTGATTTGTTAAAATGTATTCAGTTTCGGTGTTAAGGTTGAATCTGGATGACAAAAAACTGCACTTCAGTTACGGTGCCTAAGATAAATGATCTTAGGGCTCATTAAAAGGTGTAGCAATTTTCAGATTTAGTACACCATATTTTTACTGTCATACATAAGCTAACACCTCATCTTTCGGTTTCGTTTTTAGGTGGAATCAGGATGATGAAGAAATCCATTTCAGTTCAAGGCGTCAACTGTAGATATTCTCTCCATTCTGCCATTATCACTCATGCCAAAGTGTTAAAAACATCAAACCCTATCATCCATTTAAAATCAACCATGACAACGTGTCATGCACCAAAGATGATTAGAAATGTAGGACTAATGAGAGTCTGGTTTTATGAACCTAGAAAGTTCTTTCTATACTCCTTTCTCTGACTTTCTTAAGACTTTAATATGGGCATTGGTTGAGTTTGGGTTCTCGTGATCATCTTTTTTTCTGAAATTTTGATTGTTTCTGCAAGTATGAGTGTTTTCTACGGATATGTTTCTTTAATTAGTACCAGCGGGGTATTTCGCCCCAGAATTCATGGGCGCAGTCAATTGTGTGTTCATCCCATCTAATGTGCTGGATGACACGAATACGTAAGATGTGAACCAAGTAGCTGCATCATGTTGCATTTGCATAGCTAGATATTACAATAAATAGAACATATATATCTATACATCTATAATGTTGTTGATGTATTACATAATATTTCTTATACAGTTGTGGCAGCTACAGTACGTATTTGTTACATGATTGATCGACATTGCTACAATCTGCAAGCACCCTAATAAGCAGTGCAGTTATTTTTCTTTGTTTTCTATTGAATGTGGGAGTTTCTAGCCTTCCGGAGTGAGTATGGAAGATTTTTTATTGTGTTTAGTTGTTTTAATAAATACAATGTATGGTCGATACATAATGAAGTTCGTTTTATCAACCTGGATAATCTTAGGTTGCAGTCAATCTAGAGTATTTATTTCACTTTCAGTTTTATCACTGATATGTCAGTTCTGTTGTATCCCATGTTTACCTTTTTTTTTTGCCACTGACTGCTATTGCTCCAGTCACTCATCAAGCTTTTATCACAGGTTGCTTCCATGTTCTTCAACAAAATTGTTTCCAAACTCGTGGCCTCATTCAGTGATCGGTCGCTCAGGTGATGGAAAATTCTCAGGAAGTTGCATTTGCCTTTAGTTTTTCCGACTAGGATACACATCCAAATGCAGACAGCTTTTGCGGAAACCTCCCGCAAAGGACCTGGCCGTAATTTTCAGAAAAGCGAGGGGCTTTTCTGCACAAGAGTCCGCAGACCCCCCTCCCCTCTCTCCCGCGCGTCCGTGGCGCCGCCGGCGACGACGCCGCCGCGCTCCGCCGCCGCCATGGCCCTCTCCGGCCAGATCCACGGGCACGGCGCGAGCTACGCCGTCAGCCGCTCTCCCTCCTCGCCGGTCGCCGCTTGCCGGGACGGCGCACACGCGCCGTAATCGCCGCCGCCGCGCCCGCGGCCCGCTGCCGCATCCGGCCGCCGCCGGCGACGCTCTGGTGACCTAGCAGCGGCGGCCCGCATATTATCCCACATAAATAATGGATGCCTCACTTATCAAAAAAAAACATATCAACACCCTCACATTTCAATTTGCTAGAAATTTAGAAAAATAATAAGATATTTCAAAATGCTCATGGAAAACATAAATGCAACACACTTGAACATTACAATTTACTATAAAATTGAAGATACTATAAAGTATAACTCACATATTACACTATCCCTAATTATAAAGTTAATACAAATTTTTATGATACACTACAAATATATCTAAAGATTCCAATTTAATAAATAATAATAAATATGCAAACAAATATAATAAATGCTGAAAATGGAAACTATTTGGAGATAACAATAATATATTTCCTCTAATTATAATGCTAAATAAAAAAATTACAACAAAATGGAACCATAATCTACATTTCAATTTAATTACCATATTTGGAGCTAACATACGTTACATCCCTCTTAATATAATTGAAATTAATAAATACTCATATAATGTATTTTCTCTGATTATTGAATTTCATTTAAAGATTTACAACAAACCACAAACATATTATTTCAATTCGAATCAGTTACTAATTATATATGTATATAATCAACAAAATATAAGAAATATACTAAAATGCTAAAGAAACAAAACTGTTAACTATTTCCCACAAAAAAAAAATAAGTTCGAACAACTCAAATGTTAACTACTCCCTCCGTCCCAAAATAAGTGTCTTAAAGTTGTCCAAAAGTGAATGTATCTATACTTGTTTCATGTCTAGATACATCCACTTTTTATCAAATTTAAGACAGTTATTTTGGGACGGAGGGAGTATATGGAAAGACCATTCCTATTTGAGCATTCCTACTCAAATTACAAATTCGAATATTCCAAAATGTCATATAACTATCAAACCTGCTCATTTAGTAAACAATAAAAGAATTCAAATTTGAATAAATTCCAAATTGCTCATTTTCTACAATCTATTTGAACATTTCAACTCAAAATTCACATTTACAAATTTCAGAATTTCAATTACCTTCCAAATCTAATCATTTTGTACACATCAAAAGAATACAAATTCAAATACATTTCAATACGAATTATACTCGAAATCCAACCATTCCTCTAAGCACAAAATTTTCCAAATTCAAATAATATTCACATTCCAACAATTCTTTTACCGACATACTTAAAATTCATCAAACACACGCGCGGCATTGCCGCGCTAATATCCCTAGTAGATTATCTAAAACGCCAAAGGCTGGCCTAGCGAAGCGGTCCCATATGTCTGCGGCTGCTCGCGCTTCCTGCGACGAATGATGAGCCTGCCAGGTGGGACCTACTCATGCAAGTAAGTGTAAGTACTCCCTCCGTTTGGAAAGGATGTCACAAAGATGAGCTATTTGTAGCTTATTTTTGTAACATCCTCTTCTGAACGGAGGGAGTAGTAATCTTTTCATTCTTTTTCAAGAATGGAAAAAGAAGCTCTTACTCAGTTACAACATACTTTTTTTTAGTGAGATAGCATACCCTTTTTTGTGTTGCCAAGTTAACTGGTCGATTTAACTACTCCCGCTTCGACGAAAGAAGGAAGTACTTCACATTCCGTCACTTTAAACTACAGCGAAAGTTGATAGAATATATGGTCTCTGACCACAAGCATGGAACAATATTAGCTTTCCAAGACGTCCCGGCTGTTTTCGAACAAAGATAGTATTGTGGTGTTTTTTCTACTTATGGGACCCTTACGTCGAGGTTTTGAACTAATGAACGGGTGAAAAAGCGTCGGACGCGTCGCGGAAGAGTATTAAGAGATTGTCGAGATGACGATATGCGTCACAAGGGTAGAGCCCCATAAAATATTAGGTCGCAAAATTTGGATTTCCATATTCGTTGGACTTATGTGCTAACACTATGACACATGCATGAAATTAAACTAGGTCATCATTCAATGCCCAAAGTACACAACTAAATCATACATGGATCTATATTTTGCTATACGATCATTACCGATGTTTAAATTCGCATATGTCAATTGAAATCCTAGAAAAATTTGGTCAAAATGGCCTATTGTGGTCCTTCGTGAGAAAGGCCGATTATGGCAGCTAGGAAGCCCAATATTCTAACTGAGGTGGACTTGATGAGACTTACCCAAAAATAGGTGGGACTTGATGATCCACCTCGTAATAAGAGTCTTCATATCCTACTTAGGACATGTGTTGATATTATTATTAAGCCATACGAATCAACACGAAAGCCTACTTTCCGGCATTAAAAGTAACCAAAAACTTTGCCATGTGAAGATCCAAAGACAAGGCGTGACTTGTGTTGATCTAAAAAACAAGAAATCTAGCTTTGCATGAATATGCCCAATTTTGTTTTCGACTCAAGGAACTTCATACGACCAACTGTATTGTCTCAATAGGTTCTCCTTATACATACATGGGATGAAAAACATGTTTTGGACGACATATCCAATTCCTATCGGGTTTATAATAATTTAGTAGTGATCTAGTATTAGGAGGTCACCATGTCTCCAAGTTGACGGCCGACTACTCGGAGAAGCCAAGGGCCGATTGAGGAAGTGAAACAAAATAATTTGATTAGGCAAGTAAACACAAACTAAGCAGAGTGGCCGGGTTAATAGATCAGATTAGCAAAAGGGGGGCGACCAAATCATCAAGGGAGAAAGAGAGACGAAAGTAGGAAGAAAGTGAGCCCACTAAGCCTAAAGTTAGCTCATATCGATGGGGATAACATAAAAAGAGATTAGAAGCTTGTGGAGTGCATGCTCATCACAAAATAAAATCTCCCAAATGCATGCAGCTACTCACTGACGGCTGCTCCCCGGTTCTTGGTGCCTGCCGATTCAGCACTCACTTGGTGAACATGCAAATTAATAATTATTCCCACTGTTTATTTATGTGTTGGTTTTTTTATATCTCGTGGCTTTGTTTGTGGTGATCAGGAATTTGTCTTGCTTCTGGAGTCGGGGGATACTGTGTGTCTTCCTCCCTTGTCAACTGTGTCATCTTCCCTTCAAAGATTTTTGTCTGCTCAAAGCAATACATTCTTTTTTCGTCTTCTTTTGCTTAGAGAAAAAGGACGAGAGGGATGCATGCATGCAGTTGCCTTTATTTCTCCATCCAAATATATTACCGTTACACTTAACTATTTTCCTCACTTACATTTTTATTATTCCCACTGTTCCAATGGTATTTTTTTAAGAAAATCAAACATTTCTGATCAAGTTTATTGGAAAAGTACCACATTTAGAGTATTGAGTAAAATAAGTAAGAAATTGTATTTCATGATTATAATCTGATGAAGTCGATTCCGTAAATGCATACATTTTTTCCTACAAACCTTGTCAAAGATAACGAAGTCTAATAGGTACTACAAACACTAATACACCTTATGAAATTGAACCAAGTGAGTATGCGGAAATGGAAGTAAACGATCTTCTCCATGCACACGGTCGAATTCTCCCAAGTTTTCTGAACCGAGATGCATGCGTATATTTTAGCATGGCAATTCGTGATTTATTCGGTTCTTGACAAGCAAGGATGAACATGTAATTTAAGAGGCTAGCCTAGCTAGATGTCATTTCCTAATTGAGCACACAAGGATGCTCGTTGAGCTGTTTCTCTCTTTTTATTTTTGTCTGCTACGTGGTGCAATTCCATTTCCGAAGGTGATTAACTAGTGATTTGTAGGTCAGAGAGCAAGCGATGATACGGTTCCATCTTGATTAGGGGATCGGTTATGTTACGTCATGGTTGGTACGTTATAGCTTTTCGGAAGAACAAACTGAGTTGCTATATATAGCTGGCAACAAGAACATATCTAGCGAGCTCGCTAGCGACAAGATCCTAAAATTATATGTCATTTAGCCACGTCGATCCGTTGCAACTAATTATTTTTTCTCGATAAATATGTAGAAAAAAAGAAGAAATGGTGGTTATCTCTCATCTGCAGCTAAAGTCTTGTAGCTTTTGATTCTTTTCTAGCTATACCATATATTGAATCCGTTCGTGTTTACTCGATGTGTTGGTTGAAGGTTGTAGGCACCCCCAAGTGCATGCTATATATGGATTGCAATTCTTCTAGAGTTTTCATCAGCATGATCACCATTTCACTGAACTGCACTGCTAGCTGGTAGACAGCTGCCGGCCCACTACGATAGGATAAATTTGGCAAGCATGAACAGCTGGCTAGAAAGATCTGTATACACATATGCGTGCATGAAAAATCCAAAGATCGATGTGCTATATTTAGCAGGGAATGGGCAGACAAACGTCTCACTAGACAATTCCTTTTTTGTCGATTCACTAGCTATGTATGAATCTATATAGAAAATTCGTCAACAGTTGTTGAATAATTGGACAAGGATGATCTAACCATGTTCTTGTACTATTTTCCAACGACCTAATTCGCCTAGGAAATTTGCTGTCGTCGTCGTACTAGAGTAAACTGTTTTGCTATGATGTAAGTACACTTAGCAAGCACGACTGATGGATTAATCTATGGGGAATGCTCATGGTGGCCACGCGCGCGCATAATATCAGATGAGAAAATAGATGATCATGTGTCAAATGGCATGGCAGCATGTACGCACTAGCCGGAGCGGCATGCCCACACGCAACGCTCAAACGCAGATAGACAAGACAGAACCCCTGAGATCCACTATAAATCACGGGAACGGAGCGTGTGTCCGCCACACTACTGCGCCTGCCACTACACACAACCATCTCGTCGAACACTCCACGTCTAGCGATCTCACTCACAGCTGCCATGGCCTTGAACGTCACCAAGCTAGCCGACGCCAAGAACCCGGCGACCATGATGAAGTGCGGCGACACCGACTCGGACGTGGACTTCGCCGGCCGCGCCAACTGGCTCCGCGCGGCGGTGCTAGGCGCGAACGATGGGCTGGTCTCTACGGCGTCCCTGATGCTCGGCGTGAGCGCGGTGAAGCACGACGTGCGGGTCATGGTGGTGTCCGGGTTCGCGGGCCTGCTGGCGGGGGCGTGCAGCATGGCAATCGGGGAGTACGTCTCCGTGTGCTCCCAGCGAGACGTGGAGGTCGCGCAGATGGATCAAGACGGCAAGCGTGGCGGCGACGAGGAGCGTGCCTTGCCGAGCCCCGTCCAGGCCGCGGCCGCGTCGGCGCTGGCGTTCTCCGTGGGCGCGCTGCTGCCACTGCTGGCGGCGGGGTTCATCGTCGATTACAAGCTCAGGGTCGCCATGGTGGTGGCCGTGGCGACGCTGGCGCTGGCGGCGTTCGGGTGCGTCGGGGCGGTGCTGGGCCGTGCGCCCGTGGCGAGGTCCTGCGCCAGGGTGGTGGTGGGCGGGCTTGCTGCCATGGGCGTCACCTTTGGCCTCATGAGGCTATTCCGTGCCAGCGGCATATGACGTCATCGAGAGCGCCAATGACTTGAAGGATCTCTTGGTGAAGGAAAAGAGACGAAAATAATAATCAGACGCCTCAAGAGAAAGTCCTGAAGATCAACATTGACTGTAGGAGGATATCGATCAATTCGGTCGGACTCTGTTCCAGTTCTAGACATCGTTAATGTTTTGGTTGCCGGCGATGCTGCGACACTAGCTAGTAATTAAGTTAATGGAATTGGCACTACGGGAGAGCAGGACTTTGCCGTGTGTCCTGCTCTTTGCCGTGTGCTGGATGTCGGGCACACGGCAAAGATTTCTTTGCCGTGTGTGGGCACACGGCAAAGAATAGCACACGGCAAAGACTACGAAAAACACACGGCAAAGCAAAGCACACGGCAAAGATTACGAAAAGCACACGGCAAAGATTGACACACGGCAAAGAAAATGGAGCCAAACGGAGAAGTGAACGAACACACGGCAAAGACCAAATTTAATTTTTTTTAAGTGTAAAAAATGACATAGGTGGCATAGTTTGTGATAATGTGTCCATATTTGACACATAGGTGTATCTTGGTATGGCAACAATATTGTAGATCTGAGTTTTTTCAAATTATTTTTGTAAATATCATTTTTTTATTTTTTATGTGTCAAAAATGACATTTTTTGTGAAGCAAGTACAAAAAAATATGGTGCAAAATGGCACCCATCCAATTATCACACAAAGTAGACCATATTTGATGGATAATCCAGAAATATTAGAAATTTTCTCGGTTTCTAACTAATTTCGCCTATTTAAACGATTTTATGTAGATTTTCCGAAAATAATTCAAATTTGAAGTACAAGTGTGTGATAGTTTGCTCTGGAAATTTTACAAAAATCATTTTAAGTTACACAATTAGTGGTTATATAACAGAACCATCGATAGTTTTGAAAATTCGACCCCTGTAAATGAATAGACACGGCGGCCATTTTGACCGTTGTTTCAAAAAAATAAAAGAAAGTGAAAAAATATCCAAAAAAAGAAATCCTTCGGCACGGAGTCCTTTTATGTGTATTAGTTGATTGAAAAAATAATAAACTTGAATTTTGACAAAGTTTTCAAAAGAATGTTTCACAAAAAGGTCTATTGTCTATAAACATGTTTAAGTTTCGAGTCAAATGACGTAGATATGATCATTTTTGTGGCATAGTTTATGATAATGTGCCCATATTTCGCATGTATGTGTGTCTTGGTATGGCAAACAATGTTGCAGAACTGAGTTTTTCAAATTATGTTTATAAATATCATTTTTATTTTTTAAGTGTCAAAAATGACATTTTTTGTGAAGCGAGTACATAAAATATGGTGCAAAATGGCACCCATCCAATTCCCACACAAAGTAGACCATATTTGATTGATAATCCATAAATATTAGGAATTTTCTCGGTTTCTACCTAATTTCGCCTATTTAAACGACTTTATGCCGATTTTCCGAAAGTAATTCAAATTTGAACTACAGGTGTGCGATAGTTTGCTCTGAAATTTTTCCAAAAATCATTTTAAGATACACAAGTAGTGATTATATCACAGAACCGTCGATGGTTTTGAAAAATTCGACCCCTTTCGATGAATAGACATCGTGGCCATTTTGACCCTTTTTTTCAAAAACATCAAATAAAGTGAAAAATTACTCAAAAAATGAAATCTTTTGGCATGGAGCCCTTCTATGTGTAGTAGTTGATAGCAAAAATAATAATCTTGAGTTTTGACAAAATTTTCAAAAGAGTGCTTCACAAAAAGGTCTATCGTCTATAAACATGTATTGGTTTCGAGCCAAACGACCAAGATATGACCATTTCCATGGCATAGTTTGTGATAAAGTCTCCATATTTGGCACATAGGTGTGTATTGGTATGGGCAACAATGTTGCCGAACTGAGTTTTTTCAAATTATTTGTAAAAATATCATTTTCCATTTTCTAAGTGCCGAAAATGATTTTTTTTGTGAAGCAAGTACAAAAAATATGGTGCAAAATGGCACCCATCTAGATTTCACACCAAGTAGACCATATTTTATGGATAATCCAGAAATATTAGGAATTTTCTCGGTTTCTACCTAATTTCGCCTATTTAAACGACTTTATGCCGATTTTCCGAAAGTAATTTGAATTTGAACTACAAGTGTGTGATAGATTGCTCTGAATTTTTTTCAAAAATCATTTTAACCTACACAAGTTGTGATTATATCACAGAACCGTCATTGGTTTTGAAAAATTCGACCCCTTTCGACGAATAGCCATGGTGGCCATTTTGACCATTTTTTCAAAAAAATCAAATAAAGTGAAACAATACTCAAAAAATGAAATCCTTTTGCAAAAATATGTGTACTATTTGTTAGGAAAATGATAAACTTGAGTTTTGATAAACTTGAATAAGTATTCTATGCAATAGTAACTGCTACGTAATCAAAGAAAATAAGAAAGTAAAAAGAAAAACCAAAAAAATCTTTACCGTGGGCCAGCACATGGCCAGGAGGAGTTTCCCCCGGATCGCGCTTCTTAACTGTTGGATATATTCCTGCACGATCCAATGGCTCACAACAACTCTGTGAAAGCACATGATCCGTGTGCTCTGCTATGATTGGTTGAGGCTAGTAGGCATATCGCTGCAGCTCGGTGCTTTTTTTTATGGTCAGCTCGTTGCTTCTGAAATCCAATTAAAAAACAGAGCAGAAACCCCGGATCCCCTCTCCTGTCTACAGTGAGAAAAGGCGATTTTTGAGCTCCCCCGTCGACCCACCTCGCTCGCCGGCGAGCCGCGGGTTCCCTCTTCCTCCGCCGGCCGCTCCGGCGGCGGGAGGATGGGGGAACCCCGGATCTCGGCTTGTACATAGTGTAGGGTTTGGTAGGGTTCCCGCCGGCGGCGTTGTGGTGGTAGTGATGCTGTCGGTGTGGTGGTTTGCGTCGGCACGCTTCCCCTCCTGCGACGGAGTTCTTCGGGCCTCCGCCGTGGCGTGCGCGACTTCTGGACGCCGGGGATCTGCGGATCCGCTGGCCTCGTTCGTCCCCGGGTACTGCGAGTGGTGGTGGCGGAAGTGGAGGTGCGGGGTGGCTGCTGTGGAGGAAGGTGGTGTGCTGGCGGTTGATCTGTGGCGCTGGCCACGGATCTGGAGCGGAAGTTGCTCGGGGCAGGTCCCCGGCCGATGGAGGACAACCGTCTTCAGATCCAGCTCGTCGGAGCTGGTGGCTTCTGCGGCTTTTCAGTGCCTTCGGGCATGGTGCTCTTCTGTTCCTTGGGCTTGGTCGCCGGGCGGTCGCTTCTTCTGTCGTCTCCGGCGGCGGAGGTCGCGCGTGGTGGTGGACCTCGAGGTTGAAGATGGCGTGACACAGCAGTGTCCTCTGTATTCTCCTTTTTTCTTTGCTTGTATATGCTGTTGTACTGGCTTCCTTTCCGTATGAATACAAGTATGAAAAATTCAAAAAAAAAAAACAGAGCAGAAACGCCGAAAGCAGCAGCTCGCTCGCTTGCTGTCGTCGTCTCCTCCATTCGCCTCTGCTCCATACTCCTCCTGCGCAGAACCTCCATGGCCGGCGACCTCCTCCGACCGGGCTTCCTCTACTCCTCTCCCACACTCTCGTCCGCCTCCCGCGCGTGCGTGGTGCTGCCCTCGACGTACGGCGCGGCGGCCGACGAGGTGTCCACCGCCGCCGGTCCGTTCCCCTTCGTGCCCGACCATGTGGGAGTCCAAGATGGACGACGTTGCCTGCCCGACCTGCGCGGACCTAGGCGAGCGTGGCCGGGTGCGTGAACGGCGGCGACGGCCACCACGGCGCGCCCGTGCGCGCGTCCACGAGGTCCACACGAGGCGCGCGTCCACGACTTCCCGCGCGGTGTGGCCATGCCCGAGACAGAGGATGAAACCGCTGTTGGTCTTCTTCCTAGGCGGCGCGGAGGAGGAGAGCACGGAGCATCGGCGCGCGTCTACGACGTCCCGTGCGGCGTGGCCATGCTCGAGGCGGAGGGAGAAGCCGTTGTTGGTCTTCTTCCTGGGCGACGCGGAGGAGGAGAACATGGAGGCGGCGTCGGCGTCCGAGGACCCGTACGCCACGCCGGCGAGGGGAGCCGCCCAACCAACCCCGTCGGCCTCGAGTCCGGCGCCGCCAGCCCGTCCCCGGCGAGGGACGGCGGGGATTTTTTTTATAACATCATCGTTCTTTGCCGTGTGTTAGCACACGGTAAAGAGAGAGTGTCTTTGCCGTGTGTTGCCCGTGGGGTCTACTTGTCAGGAGAGCGCCGTCAACGTCCGTCGGCGTCGTCAAGTGATGGTGGGGCCCACGCGCGGTTTTTGCCGTGCGCCGCGATAATTGACACACGGCAAAGAGCACGTTGCCGTGCAATTCTTCCCCGTGTCCTCTTTGCCGTGTGCAGCACACGGCAAAGGCTTTGCCGTGTGTTTTCTGCTCTTCGCCGTGTGCTTTTGGCACACGGCAAAGTTCTGCTCTCCCGTAGTGTGGGAGTGTTCAGTGTCAAATAAATAAAATTATAATATATCTTACCTATGCATAATATATCTTACCTATGAATAATGCTTTTGATTGATTAAAAGAGATGAATCTATGCATAATAGAAGTTACCCTATCAGTGAAAACTTTGGTAAAATGTTTGAAGATAGACTAATTGGCTAAAATTTGCTCATGCAGATAGCATCAGACTCCTTTGAGATTAGTGATATCATGTCAAAGTTCAATCTATAGACATCAAGCTTCCCAAGGTAGAAGTCATGGAACATTGCCATAATGTCATTTTTTACTTATAAAGTTATAATACCTAAATAAACCTTTTGTTTTATTTTCTCACGTGTAGGAAGGTTAGCGGATATGTCGTTGCAACATACATGTAATAGTTCTATCAACTCATTTTCTTAGGTTAGTACAACACGACATTTCTTGTGTGTTCCCTTCGTTGTGAATGTTTTCAGTTTATCTGGGAGCTTTGACGAATCTTTATTGTTTTGGTTGTACGGATAATTTTTGCTTGCCAAATATTTTCCCAGAATTTGTTGAATTTTCGATTTTCCTTTTTTATATTCCCGCCTTGTTTTGTTTGTTTTTCTTTCTAACTTTGTGTGGTCGCGTACTCGCGTACGTGTGCGAAAACGGCATGTGCATGTCAGTGGTTTTAATGAGGCAACAGGGGTGAAGGGGATGCGGTATCTGTTACTCCCTCCGTTCCAATTTAATTGACTTGCTATGCACCACAAGTGGATGTATCTAGACTTGTAACATGTCTAGATACATCCACATATGGTGCATATAAGTCAATTAAATTGGAACGGAGGGAGTATATGAAATGACGTTGACGTCGCTCTCGCGGCATAGCCTTTGGTGACACTGATTTGTGGCACTAGGTTAGCGTTAATTGAGCTCGAACGCAACTTAGTGGACATCCAGAAAAAAAGGAGATCGGTCGACATGATGCTTGAAATAATATCCTCTAGCTAGCTAGCCCTTACCTGCCGTGTGGCAAAATGGGAATTATATGCTCGATTTTTACAACATATTTGTGCGACAGATCCAAGCTAGTATGGTGTGGAGTGACTCACTCCCAACGAGTGGACTTGTGATTCTATATCTCTGCATGCACTGGTACACTGCTAGGTAGGCCATATGGTTTCACAGCTTACTAATTATGAACATGAGATTTGACTTACAGGAAAGAAACTCAAATTTAACCACTCCATGATTATTGTAGTTGGATGGAAAATTTTGGCCTAACTCAGGGACATATATACTTTGTTGGCGCAGCATCTCGCTGCGCCTCTCTTCTTCTCTCTACACTCTCAATCTCACTTGTGTCTCTCACAGAACACACACACGCACACACTTAGCCAAGGAAGAAAACAAGGCTTTGCCTAGCAGAACCTCCCTTGGACACCACCGTAGCTACATCTTGCTCTTTCTCATTATCAAATAAACATGCTTACAACTCTCTTAAATAGACTCAGGCACGCAACAGCAGCCCCACGTACTCAGGCCACTCACACCACGTTGCCCTCTAACTAATGCATTAACAAACTCAACGCATGCACTAACCACTTCTTGACTCACTCAGCTATTTTCTTATGCAGCCCGTTAGCTCCTTATCGTTAGCTCCTGATCCTGCATGCAACACCCGTCTCGCACGGCTGCGCCACTTCACGTGGTCATCTGGCATCTCACCATCGTCGTCGCATCGCACGACCTTGGCATCTCACCCTGCACACCTGATGAACTAGGATTCCTACACACGTACTGCTGCAAGGCAAGCTGCTCCGATCACCTAAACTACATGCGGAACAAAAACAAACATGCAGATACATGAATCAAGATTAATGGCTAACATTCACCCCCTAATCTTGATTCTCCAATCTTCATCACGGTTCACCCGCAGCCACTCGCCAAGGACGACGCCATCGCAGCGCCGGTCACCACCATCGATCTCCACTTGCACGTTCTTCAGCGGCATCACACCACTGACCACGTCTTGCCGCCGCCGTCGCGACGACTCACCTTCGCGATGGCATCACACCACCGAGGACAACTCCATGATGACGATGGCATCACACCACGGTCGACTAGCTTCGCGCTGATCCATATGACGACCTCGCGCCGGCGTACATCTTCTCGGCAGCATCTCACCGCCGTCTGCTTGGAATGGCATCTCACCGTCATCTTCTCGTGGCAGCATCACACTGCCGTTGCTAGCGCCCGACAGCATCGCGCCGCCGCCGCACCGAGCGGCATCGCACCGTCTCCTTCTTGTGGCGGCATCACACCGCCGTCTCCTCCTCGCGGCATCGCACCGCAGTCTCCTTGTCGCCGCAGCATCACGCCGCGGCCTCCTCTTGACGTGGACGACGCCTTCGCGACGCCGATCACCACGCCGTCTTGCCACACGCAGCGACCACCTCTTGACGTGGACGACGCCGTCGCAGCGCCGATCACCACGCCGTCTCCACCGGCACCAGCGGCGTCGCGCCACCACCTGCCTCCTCCTTGCGCCGCCAGTCTCCACCTCACATGGAGTCCGCCATGCCTCCGCTTGCGCGATCACCACAGGAACCAAGAGCGGATGGCTCTGATACCAATTGTTGGCGCAGCATCTCGCTGCGCCTCTCTTCTTCTCTCTACACTCTCAATCTCACTTGTGTCTCTCACAGAACACACACACGCACACACTTAGCCAAGGAAGAAAACAAGGCTTTGCCTAGCAGAACCTCCCTTGGACACCACCGTAGCTACATCTTGCTCTTTCTCATTATCAAATAAACATGCTTACAACTCTCTTAAATAGACTCAGGCACGCAACAGCAGCCCCACGTACTCAGGCCACTCACACCACGTTGCCCTCTAACTAATGCATTAACAAACTCAACGCATGCACTAACCACTTCTTGACTCACTCAGCTATTTTCTTATGCAGCCCGTTAGCTCCTTATCGTTAGCTCCTGATCCTGCATGCAACACCCGTCTCGCACGGCTGCGCCACTTCACGTGGTCATCTGGCATCTCACCATCGTCGTCGCATCGCACGACCTTGGCATCTCACCCTGCACACCTGATGAACTAGGATTCCTACACACGTACTGCTGCAAGGCAAGCTGCTCCGATCACCTAAACTACATGCGGAACAAAAACAAACATGCAGATACATGAATCAAGATTAATGGCTAACATACTTTAGATGCGGCTTGATTTTTATAGGTAAAATAGCTCTAGAGCGGTCGCTAAAGTCAAGTTTGTAGTTTGTACTAATGTAACTTGCCTTCTTACAAATGAACAATTGACTGAAAAATTTAGAAGGTCCAACTTAATGACATCTCATAATTTTTGTACCTAAGCAGGAAATTCATTCGGATATGGTCACTTCATGATCAGTTAGTGGTGCAGTAAGAAATGTGTTCTCCTCATCGAATACCTGGGTTATGTTATCTTTTCCGAACTCGGCAAGAGAGAAGTTACTTGAGACGTTATTTGTTCGAGAGAAAAACTCATATTGGTTAATTAACAATCATATAACTTGCCTTCTTGCAACCAACAAAATGTCCAAACTTCCACATGCAATTGCTACATAGAACTGTAAATTAAAGGACTATAGATCGATAGTATCTCAGAGCCGAGCTGGAGTGTAGCCAAAGTTACATTAGCATGGCATACAAAGACTAGATCTTAATTAGATAACCGAGGAAACACGGCCTTCATGCATGCATGCATTGCGCATGCACCGATCGATTCGGGGAAGAATGCATACACGGGTGATCAGCCGGAGAAGACGTACGTTGGCGCCATCAAGAATTCAGGGTCACCAAGAAAGCATGGATTCCCTACGTGGCGGCAGCAAAAACAAAACAGAAAAACCTTGTCAAATGCCGGTGGCCCGGAAGAGCCGCATGAGGCCGAAGGTGACGCCCATGGCGGCGAGCCCGCCCACCACCACCCTGGCGCAGGACCTGACCACGGGCGCCCGTCCCAGCACAGCCCCGACGTACCCGAACGCGGCCAGCGCCAGAGTCGCCACGGCCACCACGACGGCCACCCTCATCCTGTACCCGACGATGAACCCGGCCGCCAGCAGCGGCAGCAGCGCGCCCACGGAGAACGCCAGTGCAGACGCCGCAGCTGCCTGGGACGGGCTCGGCAGTGCCCTCTCCTCCTCGCCCCCGCGCTTGCCGGCGCGGTTCAGCTGCGCGATCTCCACGTCTCGCTGGGAGCAGATGGGCCCTGGCCCAAGATTGTAGATGGTCTCGACCCAAGAAAAAATAACATGCATCGGTGCACCCGGGCACGTGGCGCACATCCGGCAGCAGGTTTGTGGTGGACCTGATCTCTCATCTTCTCCGCTCACGCTCAGGTCTCTTTGCATCCTCCAAAAGAAAATGACCATCTGTCTTCGTTGACTTGCGGTACTAGCTGCAAGTGCTTCTCAGTCTCATCGGCTGTTAGGCTCATCGCCGGCCAACGGCTCACTTCCTGCACTGCAGGCCGCAACGGCTCTCCACGAGGATTTATTTATTCGAATTATCATGGCTTGATCTATCATCCACCCTCAGCCATAGCTGGATTTTCCAGATAAGAATCATGTTGATTTTTAGTACTCCCGTCGGATTGTTAATAAACACAGTTCAAGATTTAATCATGAAAAATATTCACACCTTGATCTCAGAAACGTAACCAATAACTATCAAGGAAACCAAACTGAAGATCTGAATCACACAGAACAATTGGCCAAGTCCGTCGTAATTTGCTTATGCATGGTCTGTACGATGGACTCTTACAGCAGACTGCTCAATGACTACACGTCGCGGCGAGACGCCAACGAGTGTGCGTGTAGCTGCTCCATTGAGGGGTGTGCTCGGATCCAGGTCGCTAGGAACTCGCGCAGCAATTTCACCGTCGAAGTGCTCACCTCCTCATCGGCGCCAATGGCGGCTAGCGGCGGCCGGTCGTGTGGCGGCGCGTTTGAAGGCCTCTTACAATTAGGCTCATTATTTTTTCCAGTTAATCACAGTTCATGGGCTTCTTGGGCTTAATCTCGGGCGCCATATCTCAACCGTTTAATCAAATCATACTACCCCTCCCCTGGACCAGTAAAAGGTACCATAGAATTTGCCGGGTGTTATATTGATTGCTTAGATTTTGCTACTACGAGTGATTGATCACTATGGGGAGTAACTTAGACTAGTAGCATGCATATGTTACTACTCTAAGTTACTACCTCCATAGTGGGAGTAACATGTTTGTAGTGTCATATTTAATAGGCTATACACTCATTTTGCCTCGAAATGTGTGATGTTACGGTAACATAGCTAGTTACCACAACCATCTCTCTCCTCATTAATTACCCGCCACATCAGATTTTTTGCCTACGTGACATTGATGTTACTTCTCATGTTACTCCCATTGGAACTAGTCTTAGTGAAGCCAAGAAGGAATATTTGTGTGCTTAATTGGGAAATGGCATCTAGCTATTGCTAGACATATTTACTCTGTCGACGTGTTTACTTGTCAAGAATCAAATACAGTAAATCACGAATAGCCAGATCAGGTGCATCGTCTTCAGTTTAGTTCACGAAACCGAGAGAATATAGTTGTGTGTGCATCTTCAGTTCAGTTCCCTTTTGTCTTATAAGAAATGAGAGAGAAATTCGATTTAAAAAGAGAGGAAAGGTAAATTGCATGCATGCATGCATTCCTCTCGTGTCGAGACTGTTCTCGTCCCTTTCTGTCCAAACAAAATAATAAAAAGAGTAGGAATATGTTGCTTTGAGCGGACAAGAAACTTTGAAGAGAAGATGACAAGAGAGAACACACATCATCCGGGCTCTACAAGAAAACAAATTCCTGATCACACAAAACAAAAGCATGTCATAATAAATATATATAAATAAACAAACAAATAAACAGGTCAACACATTAGGCCCACGTACTCGATTCACGAGATCAAAATATTTCTCAGTCAGAGTGAGTGCTGAATAGGCGGGCACCAAGAATTGGGGAGTAGCCGTCTTACGTCCGTAGTATTTGGGAGAAAATTAGAGGAAAGTGAGGGATAAGCATGCACTCCACGCTCCTAATCTCTCTTTATGTCATCTCAATCGATCAATCTGGCCTAGCTTTGCGCGGTGGGCTCGCTTTGTTTCTCTTTTGAGGTATATACACTTTTAGTCTCACAACTACCTCTTCTTTTTTCTCTCTGCTCCTCCTTGATGATTTTGGTCATTTTATTTTTTTAATCTTGTGTTAGTTCACATTGTTATAGTAGCTCCCTCTTTCCATGTTTTCATGGCGTTCTGTTTTACGTGATGAACTTTTGATTGCTAACTTTATCAACAACTAGTGAACGTGCACGTGCAACGCACGTCTCACAGTTTATTATATAAATATGTCTGTTTGAATCTATATTTTTCACGGTTTCATGATACAAAACTGAAATCGGACAAATATCTGCTGAGAAGTACTCCATGTGCATGTACACGCACGTTTTGACCAAGGAAAAAATACAATTTCTATATTATTATACAATGTTGCTATCCTATATATACTAAGCAAATACATATATGTGCTGCGGGTGACAAATAAAATATCACTGAATTTTATTTTTCATGATACTTTGTGAACCAGAATATATTTATTACAAGACATATTCATCACAAACGTGGAGTAATTCAGTACTCCAAAATGAAATAGTAATCACCCAACTGTATTTGAAGTCTGGCCAAGTTGCAGATTCTTCAGTTGCAGGGGTCTCCTCGCAAGGTTCAGACACAGAGCTCCGGAGATCTTCGGGTTTTATGGTTGTTTCTAGGTTGTTCTATGTGTTCCTGGTTCTTTGTGTTTGTGCTAGGTGTCCTTGTATGGGTCAAGAACTTTGTACTTATTTCGTGATTTGAATACAAGTACTTTCTCAAAAACATAACATAAGCACCAGCATTTTCGAAAGAATTTCAATTTCTTATTTATATTTGTTTTAATACAAAAATAAAAGTCAGGTTAGAGAACTCCACTAAAACATCTGTATACAAATAAGGCATGGGTTGACATCAAGAGGTGCTGTATTTTGTACAGCACAGCAAGAAAAAATTATGTGCAACATGTATTTGTATCTACATAGTTAAATCATTTCTCTTCTAACTCCTAGTGTATAAACCATTTTGATGGCCTTCCGATGTGGCAGTTGATGAACAACAAACACCGATATCACCCACACCAAATAAGAAAATTTGCAAGCAGCGCTTACGGATTGTTGAAACGTTTTTAAAGAATGAAGCATTTTAGCCAAGTGAAAGACCATGTATTCCCTCTTTAAGATTTGGCTCTTGTTAAGCACAAAGCCATGAAGAAAACAATAAGCAAGCAAAAGGCAGGGAAAGAAAGCTGCTTACAGGAAAATTCTCGGATTGGAGACACCGCACCCCAAGAATCCTCCGCCTGATCACCACTCAATCCACAGCCCATGAAAATTTCTAATCAATCTAACTTAGTAATCAGAAAAAGATCATATGTTAGCTCATTTTCACTCTACTGCCGGTCACCACGGACGCTGCAAGAACTCGGCCCCTCTTCCCTCCGTCAGTTGAGCGGGAAGCATGTGTCGTCGCCGCCGGAGTAATAGAGGAAATTTGCATAAGCAGCGGCGTAGTGCGCGTTGCTGGGGTCGGCCGCGATGGCCTCCTGGTATGTCTCCTCTGCCGCCTCGTCGTTCCGCGCCTTCCACAGGAACATCGCATACCAGTTCAGCGCCTCCGCGTCCGTCGGCTCCACCCACACCGCTCTCTCGAGTAGTGCTCCGCCCTGCGATTAACAGAGACATATATTTTCAGTGACTGACCATGCTAAAAATAAACGAAGAGCTTCGCTGTCGATTAGTCGAGCAGCTGGTGGCATACAGTTTGTGATCGTTCCGCGTGAGGTAGAGAAGCTGGGCGGCGAGGATGAGCGAGTTGTTGGGCTCCTCGGACACGACCCCAGGTCATAACTCTGCCCCGTCCGCTCGTACTCGGCGACGTCCTCTGTCTCCATACTGCCATGACCGGCGCGGCGAGGTTCCCCAGCACGATTCGGCCGGCGGGTGCAGGGGACTCGACACCGTATCGGCCGCAGCGTGCAAGGTAGCGCGGCACACGCGGGGCGGCGGTCTCGGGCTTCGGTGGCTTCTCGGATGCAGCGTGGAGCTACTCGCCACGCATCTCCTAGACTAGCAGCCGGAGCCGAGCGTCGCGGCCAAGCTGCGGAGGCTACGACGCCTCCTCGTCGGAGCGCCACCTCCTCAAGATGCTCTCGAGCAGGACAAACTGGACGCGGTATTTGCCGGCGTCGGGATGAAATCGTGGCCTAGCTAGATCTGTAAGGAGAGCGGTGGGGACGGCTGGGGCTGGGAGTGTGACGGAGAGGGACGGTAGCGTCCATACGGACCATGTGAGCAGTGGCGTGGAGTATGCATTTTCTTTTTTTTTAGCGTTTTTCTTTTTGACAATCCTTTGTAATTAACCATAAAACGAAAAGGTGGTGGCAATTTGATTGTATTATGTGGTTTGGTGGGAGGGCAAAACCGTCCAAACCGGACAATGTTGAGTTGTCAAATATTGGGACGATCTGGGCCGTTTGATTGGATATTGAACGGTCCAGATTTAAAGTATCTATAGACAACAAGTTTGTTCTTTTAATAGTAGTATAGATACATGATCAATGGTTCATACAATTATATCACCGAAAACTTTTTTGAATGCGAATGCACACTCATTGGTATATAATTTTTGTAGCATGTAGCATATGTTTTATTTGTCAAATCTATAATAAATGTTGCATACAGTTATTATTTTTTGTTAATGAAAGAGTAGCTAATAAGATCTTGAACATCAGATATATACCTAAGGGCGATCACGTTGCAGATGAGTGTACTAAACCGCTTTCAGTAAGACAACCTGAAGATCTTCGACTCAATGTCAACTTAGATAAGTTGTGATTGAGAGGGAGAGGGATACATGGAACACTCTTGATTAACTTAGTGGCGTATGAGCATCGCCAGCACCCAAAACATGAAAGACTCCACATCACTCTGTTACAAGCTGTACGTTTAAAAACTGAAAACTCGACAAAGTTCCCTCGTCGACGGTTTTCTCAAGCGTTCTCGATCTCGATCATGTCACATGACGGTGGCCCGGAAGAGACGCATGAGGCCGAAGGTAACGCCCATGGCAGCGATCCCGCCCACCACCACCCTCGCGCACGACTTGGCCACGGGAGCCCGTCCCAGCACGGCCCCGACGTACCCAAACGCGGCCAGAGCCAGCGTCGCCACGGCCACCACCACGGCCACCCTCATCCTGTACCCCACGATGAACCCGGCAGCCAGCAGCGGCAGCAGGGCGCCCACGGAGAAGGCCAGCGCCGAGGCGGCCGCCGCCTGGGCGGGGCTCGGCAGGGCACGCTCCTCGTCGCCACCGCGCTTGCCGTCTCGGTCTAGCTGCGCGAGCTCGACGTCCCGCTGGGAGCAGACGGAGACGTACTCCCCGATGGCCATGCTGCACGCCCCTGCCAGCAGGCCCGCGAACCCGGACACCACCATGGCGCGCACGTCGTGCTTCACCGCGCTTACGCCCAGCATCAGGGACGCCGTGGAGACCAGCCCGTCGTTCGCGCCCAGCACCGCCGCGCGCAGCCAGTTGGCCCGCCCCGCGAAGTCCACGTCGTCCGAGCCGGAGTCGCACTTCATCACCGCCGGGTTCTCGGCGTCAACCAGCTTGGCGTCGTTCACGGCCATGGTGCCTGTGAATGAGATCGTTAGACGTGGAGTGATGGAGATGGTGGTGTGTGGAGGCAGGAGTAGTGTGGCGGACACACGCTCCGTTGCCGTGATTTATAGTGGATCCCAGGGGGTTCTGTCTTGTCTATCTGTGTGTGAGCGTTGCGTGTGGTGTGGGCATGCCGCTCCGGCTTTTCCCAGCTTTCATGCCGCTCCGGCTAGTGCGTACATGCCGCCATGCCATTTGACACCTGATCTCCCTTTGTCAATCCGGTATTGCGCGCGCGCGTGGCCACCACGAGCATTCCCCATAGATTAATCCATCAGCCGTGCTTGCTGAGTGTACATCATAGCAAAACAGTCTACTCTACGTACGACGACGACAGCTTATTTCCTAGGAGAATTAGGTCGTTGGAAAATCTTACCACATATGGTGAGATCATCCATGTCCAATCTTCAACAGCTGTTGACGAACTCACTTCCTTTTTTATTTTTTGAGGATGATGAATTCATTTCCTCGTGGACAAGGGAACATAGAGGCTGCCAGGCTGCCTCTGGTAGGACGTTTGTCTACCCATTCCACGCTAAATTTAGCACAATTAATCATCTTTGATTTATCATGTATGCATACGTATACATATACAGATACATTTTTTTTAGACAAATGGCTTTATTACTCATAAGTTTGGAGTATTACACCTGGCCTCTACATAACAAATGCACACAGCCGCAAATCAAAGGACAAAGTATAAGAAGTGCAAGAATAGACGGATTATAATCATCAGAATAATGCAAAACGCCTATGACATAGCAAGCTCATCAGCCTATGGAGCACCAATCTGACGATCAAGCGGCCACCCATGTTGTGGTACTCTATACAGATACATATTCTTCATGAATATGAAAGGAAGCTCTGCTCCGACTCTCTAGAGTTTCTGTTACGTACGGGGAGCTAGCTGTTCATGTTTGCCAAACTTGTCCTCTGCTAGTGGGCTGGCCTCTACCCCCAGCTATCAGTGCAGGCAGATATGTATGTCACCACCTGCTTTGTGTGATAGCACGTAAATGTTCACTGAAATGGTGATGATGCTGATGAAACTCTAGAAGAATGGCAAGCCTTATATGTCATCCACTTGGTAGTGTCTAGTGTGTCTGAAACTCTGAATTCAATTCTCTAGCGAGGGACAAACGAGAAAAGCTACAAAACTTTAGCTGCAGATGAGGCCGACCATTTCCATTTTTTCAATACATATGAGAGACATTCAGTTGCAAAGGACGTGGCAGCATGACATTTATTTCGGGACGGGATATATCTTGTCCCTAGCGTGCTATATATGTTCATGTTTTTTTTTTTTAAACTGATATAGCAACTCTGTTTGTTCTTCTAGCAACTCTGTTCATGTCGCCGGCTATATATAGCAACTCTGTTTGTTCTTCTATAAAGCTAGCTAACATAGCTGCCATGACGTCCCCCATCTCCTTATCAAGATGGAACCTTATCATCCCAGGCTCTGAGCTACAAATCGCTAGAGTCACTTTAGAAATGGAATTGCTCCACGTAGCTGACACAAAATGAAAAGAGAGAAACAGCTCACTCAACTCAACAAGCATCTTTGTGTGCTTATTTCGGAAATGGCATCTAGCTAGATGTCCATTTACTCGATCTGTTGTCGTAGATATTTCTTAAGAACAAAATATATTAATTGCGAATCGACACGTTAAAATGTATCACCATTAATTAAGGATAACACATCCCAGTTAGAAAAAAATGAGAGAATTTAGCCTTGCAATGAGAGAAAAATCAAATGCAAGTCATTCGGATTTAAAAAGGAAGAATTACAAAAGAAAGAAAGGAGTATGTGCATGCAAATTGCATGCATGCATCCCTCTCGTGGAGACTGCTCTCGTCCTTTTTTATCCAAACAAAAGAGATGAATATATTGCTTTCACCAGACAGGAAACTTTGAAGAGAAGATGACAAGAGAGGACCACACACAAACCCTATCAGCTCTACAAGCAAAAGAAAATTCTGATCGCAACACAAAAAACCATGATAAAAATAAATATTAGATAAACAAGTCAACGTATGTAGTATATATACTCGATGCATGATGCAATTCCAAGCCAGGACGGCAACGAGTGAGTGCTGAATCGGCGGACACCAAGAACTGGGGAGAGCAGCCATCAGTACTAGCACGTATTTGTGAGGAAAGTATTTTATTGGGGCAACTGCGGGATAAGCATGCACTCCACGCTCCTAAACTCTCTTTATGTTATCTCTATCGATGGACCTAGCCTAAGCAGTGGACTCGCTTTCTTCTTACTTTGGTCTCTCTTGATGATTTGTTCGTTTCCCTTTGTTGATCTTTTACTTCATAATGATGCGCTACTAGCTACAGTAGTTAGTTAGTTTTGAGGTCTTTTACATTACATCAGATTGGAAGTAAAATTGTATTGCCGGCTTGATGCACCAATTTGCTCTGGGCCGTCGCCCCCATTAACCACCGCCGTGCCTCCCTCCCTCCTTCTTGTCGAACCCCCATGCTGCCCTGGTGCCCCTTACCAAGCGGCACATAGAAAATCCTCCGCCTCACAACTGCCATCGCCGCTTGGCTCCCTCGCCTCCACTGTAATTGAACGTATGGAAATTAACCTGAAATAGTAGTAGAGCGGTGTTTAAACCGAACTTGTCCTCTGATTTCCAGTTGGGCTGTTACGTTTGCTTTGCTGTTATTCGCCAGGTTTTTTTTTCCATTTTCGTATACGATTTGGTTAGAGAGAAGAGAAATACTAGAGATCGCCATGCTGGTAAGAACGTCAACAAAAAAATATGTTTACGCTTTTGGTAGTAGTTGGTAATGGTAGCTAGCTGATTTTCAATCGATGTCCTTTGATTTTCAATCGACATGCTGATTATCTTAGGAGCAACTTAGAATACTACCCCTAGTTGCTGTAACAAATTCCTGTTTTTATTGGTGAAATTCATCGAGGTAAATGCCTTGTCTTGTCTTCTAACAAACTCAAACAAGGAGCGGAAAGGAGTGGAAGATTGATTCGTTAGAGGCAAATTTGGTTAAACTCACAATTGTTCAACTTGGATATGGTACTCAATCCTAACTGGTTATACATGGGAAGGAAAAAGCCACATGGGTGGATGAGCGCCACCCGCTACATAGTACACTACCGATGTGCAGTAGTCGACGTAGTAGCTAGTGATTTCATCTATTTTGTAGTACACACGACGATCATTCGAACTCGCGAAGAACTCTTGGGCCTCCTCTAGCACATGATTCTTGTGTGCGTAACATTGATGGTGTGTGTAGTAGATGTGGTTTCTCTGCAAACCACCATGACCGCTCGTCGAGATGTGGATTGCCTTGGAGCATGACGGCCCCAATAATAAGGCGTGATCGCCCAAGCTTCTAACCTTTTTCCACGAATACAAGTGTTGCATGGTCTCGGTGTCCATCTGAATATCAACTAGCTCGAACAACAAGAAATAGAACCCACAGTTCCTTCGCAGTCGACCATGCGGGGCCCGAGGCCCCCTCACTACCATCACAAGCTTTTCTCCCAGTTCGACAATGTATCTTGAATGTACATCTGGATCGGCCACGCTTCCAACGAAGTAAGCCAATTTGTCCTTTATGGAAAGCCAGTGGACAACGCTGATCATGAGCACACCGTGTTTGTCCAAGCCGACCTCAAATTTGGCGATTCCCTTGCTATTTTGCACAATGCAATAGAGCTGGCCTTTGCAGAAGGCGATATCCACGACTGGCTTGCCGATAAATCTCCGTGTCGTCCATCCACTCTCTGGGATGCCAAGCCAGCAGATCACGACTTCATGCTTGTCGGTAATGGCAGCCAGGATACAACCGCTCGAGTTGGGTGACTCGGAGAATATTACCTTGCGGGTAGCGACACCCGTCCCATGATCTGCCAGCGGTAGCGCCGCGTGAGCACCGGAGAAGACGTTGATGACACGGAGTGGCGCCTCGTATGCGACCCAACCACCGCAGTGAGAGCCAACAAAGCACTTGCCGCGCATCTTGCCGACGCCGAGGAGTGAGACGAGCGGGACGATCGTGCCATCTCCAGGACAATAGGCACGCTTCGTCCCGCCAACGCCGTGCGGATCGAGGAGCAGCCATGGGTGGTCGCGGCGTGGGGGCTGTGTCAACTGTCAACAGGACGACCTGCCACGACGTGCACACTATGGAGAATCGGACGTGGTCGAACGAGGAGTCCAACCTGGAGAGGACAATGGCTAGGAGATCGTCGGGGAGACTTGCCCACGGCCGCGTCGTCCCCGGCGAGGTCTCTATGCTTGCGGCCATGCCCAACGGCTCCATCTTGTTTTGCGATCGGGATTAGTAGAGATCGCGATCGGCGGAAACCCTATTTATCGCCTTTGGCGAGTTGGAGTTCTGACTCGCCTACAGGGATTCGCAAGGTGGGCCGGCCCATCATCACCGGAGGGATGTAATAAAAGAATCGCGTGAAGGGAGCTTGGGATTCGAACTCGGTATCTGCACGTACGTGGTTCCTGTTTTTATTCTCGTTTCTAAGCCACAGTGGGCTCGTTTCTACGTCTCTTTATTTTTGTTTTTATTCTTTCGTTTTTTTGATTCTTTTTCTTTTTCCGATTCCTTTTTTCTTTTTCTCTTTCCTTTTTCTTTTTCCGTTTTCTTTTTCTTTTCTGTTTTCTGTTTTCTTTTTTTGTTTTCTTTTCCCGTTTTGTTTTTATGTTTTCTTTTTCTGTTTTCGTTTTTGGTTTTATTTTTTTGTTTTCCGTTTTTTTCACTTTTCCTTTTTATGTTTTAATTTTCGTTTATTTTTTAAAATGGTTCATACTTTGGAAAATAATTATTTTTAAAAATGGTTTTGATTTTCGAAAATAGTTTTTTTTAAAATGGTTTCGAACCAAAAAAAATGGTTCCTTTTTTAAAATGATTTCAATCCGGAAAATGGTTCTTTTTGAAAATGGTTCGAAACCAAAAAAATGGTTCCGATTTTTGAAAATGGTTCCAAATGAAAAAAAAAATGGTTCTGATTTTTCGAAAATGGTTCCTTTTTGAAAATGGTACCGAACCGAAAAAATGGTTCCGAATTTTTAAAATGGTTCCGAATGAAAAAAATGGTTCCGATTTTTAAAAATGGTCCCGATTTTTCGAAAATGGTTCCTTTTTTAAAATGGTTCCGAACCGAAAAATGGTTCCGATTTTTGAAAATGGTTCCGATTTTTGAAAATGGTTCCGGTTTTTTAAAATGGTCCCGTTTTTTCGAAAATGGTTTCGAACGGAAAAAAAGATTTCGATTTTGTAAAATGGTTCCAAATGAAAAAAATGGTTTCGATTTTTCGAAAATGGTTCTTTTTGAAAATGGTTCATACTTTGGAAAATAATTATTTTTAAAAAATGGTTTTGATTTTCGAAAATGGTTCTTTTTTTAAAATGGTTTCGAACCAAAAAAATGGTTCCTTTTTTAAAATGGTTCCGATCCGGAAAATGGTTCCTTTTTGAAAATGGTTCGAAACCAAAAAAATGGTTCCGATTTTTGAAAATGGTTCCAAATGAAAAAATGGTTCCGCTTTTTCGAAAATGGTTCCTTTTTGAAAATGGTTCCGAACCGAAAAAATGGTTCCGATTTTTAAAAATGGTCCCGATTTTTCGAAAATTGCTCCTCTTTTTTAAAATGGTTTGATTTAAAAAATGGTTCTGATTGTTTCACTTTTTTTAAAATGGTTCCGATTTTTTAAAAATTGCTCCTCTTTTTAAAAATGGTTTGATTTAAAAAATGGTTCTGATTTTCGAAAATGTTCCTTTTTGTAAAATGGTTCTTTTTCGAAAATGGTTTGAATTTTTCAAATGATCCGGATTTAAAAATGCACCAACGAGAGAGAACCATCAAAGGAGCGAACTTTTTGAAAATCTGAACCATTTCTCAAAATTGAAACTATTTTGAAAATTGGAACATTTTTTTCAAAAATGAACCATTTTCAAAATGTTCAGATTTTAAAATTTCGGATTTAATCTATTTTCAAAAGAGAAAATAAAAAATCGGAAGAGAAAAAAAACATAGTGTAACGTAATTGGAACCTACCATACGCGCTTGAGGCCAGTAGCGATGCCAGTGCCAGCGATGGGCTTGGCCCATTAAGGAGGTTACGTGGGCGAGTCGGTAGATATAGCTCGCTAAAGGTGATACATAGGGGATCCCCGCGATCGGTGGCAAGGGTTTGACGAGGATATCGCGCTTTACGCGTGGGCGAGCGCCCGAAAGCTCACCCCCTCGCTATTTGGGCTCGGCCCAAATTTCCTCCTGGTCACGCCGGAGCTAGCTCAGATCGATCCATTGATCATTCGTGTAATCAGCTAGCTCAAACTGATCAATCTGATTGATGTAGTCCTCCAGAAGCTAGATGGATTTTGTACAAGGTTCGGCCACCGAGCTCGCGTCTATCTATTTTTTTCTTCAGTTTACAAAAATATCAAATCAGGAATAATTTTTAAATCTGAACCATTCTAAAAAATGAACACTTTACAAAATATGAACAAACTTTGAATCTGCAACATTTAAAAAGATGAAGAATATTCAAAATCTGAACATTTTCAAATATGAATAAAATTAAAATCTGAACCATTTTTAAGTGCAAACATTTTTTAAATCTAAAACATTTAAAAATAATAGTATTTTTTAAATTGAATTTCTTAATCGTTTTTCTAAAAAAAAAATCTCGGTAAAAAAAAATAGTCCATAAAAAAACGATGAACAATACTAGTGAATAGAAAATGTGGTGAACATAAAATGGCGGTGAAAGAAAAATAATACTCCCTCCATTCCTTGATTTAAGGTGTATAGTTTTCCAGAAAAAATCCAAAATATATGGTATAATGCGATTTATGGACAATCTACCCATCCAAAAATGAATCTAATTTATAGAGTGTATTGTCTATTAGGAACTCATATCTCTCGATTTTTTCTAGAAGAAAATGAGTCCTCCGGTGCCAAATACCCATATCTTAATTTCCGTGCAGGAAACTATACACCTTACATTCAGGAACGGAGGGAGTAGTGAACGAAAATGTTGGTCAACAAAAAATGCCCGTGATTAAAAAAAATGAACCAAAAATACCAGTGAATAGTGAACCAAAAAACGAGATCGGCTGGTCCAAAAAAATGTTCATGGGTTAATAAAGATACTCGAACGTTTTCCTAAAAAAGATGTTCGGAGTTAAAAAAAGTATTACCAAAAAGTTAGAAAATGAAGAAATAAAAATAAAATTAGAAGGAAAATGAGAAAATAAAATTGTACAAAGAAAGAAAAAGGAAACAGGAAAAAGAAAACGTAAAATAAGAAGGAAGAAAGAAAGAAACAGTTGCGACACCGGCGGTCGAGTTGCACAAGTTGATGAGTTGACGTACCATATTCCGAATGTGAACTCTGAACATGGAGGAGATAAGCAGTTCAAACCCAACTCAAAGGCACCATTCAATGAGAGCAGGGTGCGGTTACCAGACAGAGCTTGGCCTGGAAACAGAGTATCCGTTGCATCCGCGAATTTGCACCTTGAAGACATGCAGATGAACAAACAGAAAATCGTAGCTAGGAAGAAAGATGTTGGAGGCAGGCACTTGCTTGCCTTCTCCATTGAGTATGAGATCGATCGCTTACTAACGAAAGGTTGATATTCTGGCCGTCCTTACGGAGTTACAGGATAGGGAGAGGAATTTTTACTCGAGTCGAAGATAGCTAGCTTCCGGAGACAAGGATTGCCAATGGAAGATGTGTGGAATTTAGGGCCAAGAATGTTGACTTGCGTTTAGGGCCACACAAGATGTGTGGAATTTACGACAATAGCAAGTACTGATCACGAGTTGTGGAAAAATGGTACAGTACTAACTAATTGACTTTTCTTGTGGCTGTAGATGGTAATACAGGAAGAGCTTGGACGCTGGACCATGAGTTGTTTCCAGGAATAAATTTGGCTGTTTTTTAGTTAAGCATCTGGTTGGGAAATCATAAGTGATACTAAGGAGACTAACATTGAAACACAATTCATATGCTGCTTTTTGACTTGAGAGAAGAAAAACGCCCTAACCACGGACATGCCAAGCGACATTGCTAGATGTGCTTTAAGCATCTTGCTCTGAATTTGGCTTTGGTGGTCTTGAGCAAGTTCAGTGTACATTATTAGCTATGTACATTGCTGCACCAGATTCGCTGGAGACAAACCCAGTACCAGGCTACCAGCAAGCGAAAGTGCATTGCTGAATTCACTTGGAAGGATATTGTTGACGCCCTTGCTTGCCACTAAAGACTGGGCTATGCATTGATCTTGAAAATTTGTTAGCGAGGATGTGAACTCTTTGATTTCTGTAATATTATCCCTCGGGCCTCGGGATTGTGCGCCATTTGTTGGCGCCCTATGATCCTCGTATCTCCAGCGCTGCGGAGTAAAAAAAGGGGTACTGAGTTGCATTATTTCGTAGAGGACAGAAAATAAGATATCCGATACTTTATCCGAGAATAATGGCGTGCTGAATCTCTGAACCCCTGGTTGGCAACTGATGGTTACGGAATATGACAATCCCCGCTGTTAACAATTCGTTGACCGACCTTAGCTCAGTTGGTAGAGCGGAGGACTGTAGTTTGCAGAATAAATCCTTAGGTCGCTGGTTCGAATCCGGCAGGTCGGAAAATATTTTTTCTTGCATGATTTTTTTAAATTTTATTTACGTTTTCAATTTCGAAGTCGGAATACACGCTTGAAAACTTAAATTGCCAATGCAACAAATCCTAGCATATTTTTCAGCTAGGTAAACAAAGGGCATCCCCATTTTTATTATTCATCAGAGACAAAATTCAGTCCACGAACAAGGCAGGAACTGTCCAATTCAGCAACAAAAGGCGGCAACAAATCCGCTGCTTAAATTCCCACGAAAGAACTACATGCGGAGCAGGAGAATCAAATCAGAATCACGCAATCCAGGTAAGCATCGATCTTGGAATCTTCGCACATTTTTTCCACCATCTGTATCGGAGGCTTCTTCTTGTACCCTGTGCACCGACCGACCGTCTGATGGCTATCGGTTTAATCCTGCGACTCTAGGGCCTTGAGGACTTCCTCTCCCATTCGCTTGCATCCGACCAAAGTCTACAGCAGAAGAACGTAAACAGGGTAAGTTTCGGAAGAGAGGAAACAAGAGAAAGAAACAATAGTAGTGCTTGCTAGTGAGAATTCCACAACAAGTGGTCACGGGCCATGCGTTTGACATGCTACGGACCAGAGAACAGAGCCTTTCTATTAGTCGATCCAAGTAAATGATATTCAAGCACAGAACTACAGACTTGCCAAGTAGACGAGGGTTTAATTATCTGTTTTGCGGAAACATATAAAGCAGCTAGTAGTAGTTGAATTTTGCCTTCAACATAAATTTAGCAATGCATAAGCTAATCTCACCGTTCCAGGAGAATATATGTCCCCAGTTCTGAACCCATTGTCCAGTGTCGCAGTAACCGCGGCTTCAATTCTCTTTGCAGCACTTTCTACACCGAGGCCATATTTCAATAGCATCGCTGCACTAAGAATCGTAGCCAATGGGTTTGCCTTGTCCTGCAGTCAGTAAATAGTAGGAGCAAGCAGAGTTTCAGAGTAGTATTTAACAAATGCTCTAGTTTCTGCAACAAAATATGTTCTGAAATTAGAAGATAAGCTATACCAACCTGCCCAGCAATGTCAGGGGCAGAGCCATGAATAGGTTCAAATAGACCAGGTCCCTGCAAAGAAAAACAAAATCCTTATTTGCTTTCTTGCAGCCTTTTCAGCAGATAATAAGAGCGTTTACATGCAATTTAATGTGACTTGAAAGAAAACTGAACGGCCTCTATTACCGATTCACCAACACTGGCAGATGGGAGCATTCCGATGCTTCCTGTGATCATTGATGCTTCGTCCGATAAAATGTCACCAAAAATGTTGTTCGTCACAATTGTGTCAAACTGTGATGATGCAAGGAATTCAGTATGTCAGACATCCCCATACTACTACTTAACTCAGGGTGAAATAAGTTACATACAGAGAAACAAACCTGTTTAGGATTCCTAACAAGCTGCATTGCAGCATTATCCACGTACATGTGAGAGAGCTCAACGTCAGGGTATTCAGAAGCTATTGCGGTCACCCGTTTCCTCCAAAGCATAGATGCCTAGAATAATATTAGAGAAAATACTGAGAAAGGGAAGCTTGTACTTTCAGGATGATTTCTAGTGACAGCGAAACGACAGGTCCTTGTATCCAACTAAATGCTCAAGATAAGAGTTCTATAAACATATATCATGTCTCAAATTTAACTCCATCGCTCATTTCCAATTTCCATAAAAGTCGAACAACAGATAAAGCCAAGAACATATTTGGGATTCATGTAATTAAGTACCTCAAGCACATTTGCTTTGTCCACCGAGCATAGTTTCCCTCCCCTCTTGCGAGCAACTTCAAATGCAACACGCGCAATACGGTCAATCTGGAGAAAAGAGTTGTTGAAACAAATAGTTTCTTATACACCGATGAATGGTATGAAACAAACAGTTCTTGATTTAATTATACATATATTCTTCCAGAAAACACAATCTGACATCATAAAGGAATAATTAATGAAATAGCGAAATAAAATGGACAGCAGATTTAGTAATGCTTATGCCTTGGGGGACAGAAAGAACTATTACTCGTTCAAAAAATAATGTATCAGGAGGGACGGTGGCTGAAATATCTGATGAACAGTGTAGTCACCTCAGGAACTGAATATATTTCAGTGTTGAAGCCAGTTTCCTCTCCATTGTCATTGGTTCCGAAACCCCTAGGTTTGCCGAAGTAGATCCCTGTCACGTGAAATAATAAAATACCAGCAGAAGTTACAAGTTTCATCAGAATGCACCTGGAAACATATAAATCAGCAAGTAAAGAGGAATAATCATCCAAGTTTCATCGTAATTCAGTCAAAATTACCTCCAGTAAGCTCTCTAACAACCATGATGTCAACTCCTTCAGCTACCTCTTTCTTCAAAGTAGATGCATCTACTAACTACAAAAGTGTTAGATCAAAAAAATGTAATCACAGAGGGAAGATAACTGAAACAAACAAGTCTATTCATTCCATATCTTGCAGCCATGGCTTCATTTGCTAGTATTGTTCGTTTAATTAAATTTAAATTTAATCTACAGACACCTATACACATTATGTGCAGTTGCAGGAGAGAATCTGATACATGGCCCCTGTATGCAAACTAAACAATGTAGCCAAGTAGCTAAAGTGTAAAAGGCAGCTTTGTCAAGTAAAGCATGGAGCTCACGATAACTACATCAAAACAAATAGTAGTTATGGATACATACCTGCGGTAACACGGTGGCTGGCCGCAGATTGGCAAATACGCCAAGCCCAGCACGGATATTAAGCAGCCCGGTCTCCGGCTTGAGATGCTTCTCATTATTATCCCACTTATACCTACAACAACAAAATCACATCCAATTACTCAAAACGCAAATGAGCATCACTAATTCTGACCCAAGCAAATGCAACCCAAAACTGCTACCACTCTGGTTGCTGCCTTGAACATATTATTTCACTCACCCTCCTATCGCACCGAGTAGGATGGCGTCTGAAGCACGTGCTGCCTTGAGTGTTTCATCAGGGAGCGGCACGCCGACCGCGTCCAGCGCCGAACCACCCATCAGCATCTCTTGGAAGCGAAGCTCGAATCCTGCGGCAGAAGGAAACAATGGGTCAATTTCACCCTGCTCTTGCTCGGAGTTCGAGGGCGGTATAGCCTACCTTCCTTGGAGCCAGCCACGGAGAGGACGTCCTTGGCAACAGCGACCACCTCAGGGCCAATGCCGTCGCCAGGGAGGAGCGTAATGTTGTAGCTCCTCGCCGTGGCGGAGCACCGGAAGGCCACCCTCGGACGGCACGGCAACGCAGCAGCGCCACCACTCCGCTGGCCAGAGAAGCTTAGTGTTTTTAGCGGCGTAGCTTGGAGCTGAGTCATCGTGCTTGCTTAGCCTGGTCTCACCGTCCCTTGGCCTCGGCTGGCTGTAATCTGTCAAGGCAGTAAGGCAATGTTAGGTCATTTTTGGTAGATTTTTGTTTCTTCTCGAAGTGATTGATTTGTTACCACCTTTCAGTTGCTTGGGAATAAAGATGCAATAGAACATTCAAACTGTCCTAAAAACCTAAACAGTCATGTGAAGCTTTTGGCTGATTGAAAAAAAGTTACAACTAAACAGTCAAACAAAGCTAAAACGTTCAAGGAGAAACAGGTCAAATCAAAAAAATCAAAACAAAACAAGTCAGAGATTAAAAAAGATATGCATAGTACATTGCAGTTTCTACCATAGATCACAGTCCGTGTCATGCTGCAGCAGAATATGCAAGATGCTTCACGTTACATAAAATCCGGTACAATAACATTACACAAAATCCGGTACAATAATATATAATTATGGTGAGCTAGATGAGAGAAGCAAAGTCATCGAGACTTGTATTGTGTCCGTCCTAATGTTTGAAGCGCCCAAACATGCTGCTGTCCCCGGAGCCTGATTCTAAAACACTAGTAAACCGTGTGAACAGCGGAACTACAGTGAGTTGTTGTTCTGGGTGACCCTGGTTGAAGACTTACCACGAGTAAACAGAGGAGAGGAGAGGAGAGGAGGCGGAGGCTGTCAGGTCGGACGGGGGGGGGGGGGGGGGGGGGGGGGGGGGGGGGGGGGGGGCGGCGGCAGTCGTCTCGTCGGAGGTGGGTGGAGAGGTTGGAGGAATATGGCGGCGGTGGAGATGGGAGTAGGATTGGGACGGCGGCGGTGGTGGGGATTGGGGACTTCTTTCTTTCCATCGCACTGTTTTTAGCTTTCCTGTCGTGGGCCGCGACATTGCCCGCTTAAGGCGGGAGAGTGAAAACATTTTATATGGGCCTAAATTGCTTTCCGCGGTCACGGATCGTCGGGAGCTGGCCTAAATAGTTTTTTTTTCTTCTTGCGGTATGTGAGTGGGAAAATGGTAAATCTTCAACTTGTGGAGGTTAGCCAAATAGAATCCAAGAATTTGCGTCAGAAAATTTGACAAAGTTGTCGATACTGATCCATTTCAAACCGTCTACCAGTTTGGTGCACTAGAAAGGGACGAGTCCAAGGGAGGGTGCTTGGGATAGACGAGTGACCGACGATGTCGTGGTCGAGGGTGACACGGTGCGGAGGCAGACCCGGTTGATGACAGCACGACAAAACGGGGAGTGTTGCGTTCAAAATATGGAAGCGCGATGGAGATGAGGAAAATCCGATAGAGACAGTGCCACGAGTGAAAGAAGAGGATGATGTGATTAAAGGTTGCGGCACAACATCGAATTGACGCAGGCAACTCCAACCGGGCTTACCCCTTTCCATTATCAAAATAATGGAAATACAAAGATCCTTTTACATCCACCATCATTTGACCAAACGAAAGGAAAAATAAACCAAAAGGGGACAGAGGAGGAGGGGGAAAGCGAGCTAGGACACTAGCAGGAAACCCGTCGGCGAGCGCTCGATCTCAAAACACCCCTACTGAAGGCAACTAGAGAGAGGAGGCAGGAGACGGGATTTCTAGTAAAGATTTTAGAGCGAGTGAGCTCGAATCGTGATCTTATTTAGATATTGATAAGAGTTGGATGTGTTGGGATCTATCGCCCTCAAGCTTAACACTTTGCTAACCTTTTGGTAGCTTGACATTCAACTTCGAACCTAATGCTTATATACTGTACAACACTTATATGTGCCATATTTGATTCCATACCCACACAAACCTACAATTATTAACAAAAATCTTGAGCACCTATGATTGCATACTATGGCTAAAATCAAAGAATTGATGTTATTTACATAGCAAAGGTTGCTAGATGTTGATAAAAAGGGTCAAAGAAAGTATGACTGATATCTAGGAAAAACTCTGGCGAACACTCCAATTTTAATGAACACGAGGAGTTACGTCGATAATTTGTACTCCCTCCGTTCTAAATTAGATGATTTGTATTTGTCTAAATACAGATATATCTATAGTTGTTTCGTGTCTAGATACATTCGTTTGTTGACAAATGTAAGTCATCTAATTTGGAACAGAGGAAATACTAATAAGGAAAAAAATGTGAAGACGAATCGCGACCGGAGCAAGATGGCTCCAGGGAAGCGAGGCAAGGCCGCCAAAGGGGGCCCACCGGCGCCGGCGGCCGCCGCCGCCGCCTCGGCCGCGGCGGAGTTCCCGGGCTGCCTCCGCCTGATGCCGCCGTCCACCGTCGCCATCTCCGTGCACGCCAAGCCCGGCTCCAAGGTCGCCACCATCACCGGTCCGTGCTCCCCGCCATCATCGCCGCCGATCTTCTACTTGCTGGAGATGCTAACCCTCCGTGAGTGATTCGCAGAGATCGGGGAGGAGGCCGTAGGGGTGCAGATCGACGCGCCGGCCAGGGATGGGGAGGCCAACGCCGCCCTCGTCGACTTCATCAGCTCGGTAATCTTGCGCCTCCTCTCTGACGTTTACACAGTACAGTACTAGTAACTAGTTGCTTGATCTCGACGAACTGGCCTAACCTAGATATTAATTGGTAGTTCCATCATACTGTCATGAACTAGATTGAACATTGTACTGTGGTTTCGGGAATTGGGATTGCAAAATTTGGACAGATGGTTAGCTTTGTGGCCTGCTGATGCACTTCGTGTTGCATACTGATGACCTTGGGTCTTCTCCAAAACAAAACAAAAAGCTTCAACCATATTGTACAGTGATGATCAACGGATGATGCATGTAAAATAAGCATCTAACAGACCGCTGGGGACATGGATTGGCGTTTGGCGGAGTTTGTTCACCTTGGAGATGTGTGATATTCTTGAATTTCACATCTCTTTTCTTTATGTATGAAGCATTGCAATTGAGTAAGAAATTGTTTGGTCTTGGTGTTACTGCACCTGCCAGTTTTTCTTCTTTGGTCACCACACCCTACTTCAAGCTTGGCCACCTTGGTGAAGTGACTGTGATTCCCTAGGAAAATCATGGCATTGAAGTTCGGTCAGTTTGATGCTCGTGTCTTTTATGATTCCTTCAATGACAAATCAAGGATTTGAGCTGCGGTTGATCCAAGGAGAAAACCCTGCTTCTTTTACCAGAATCTATAAAATTAAGTGGCCGTTTGCACCTAGCGACTTAAGCCTGCTTTTTTTTCTCGAACCCACACCTAAGCAGATTAAGCATGCCTTTTTTCTGTTTTTTCGAACCAGCAACCTAACCTTCCTAAGCATGCTTGCTGGATAGTTACAGTACTTAATCCCGTTTTTGCACTATTGTTTAGTTGAACTCATGGAAAAAGATGACAGCTGTAGTGCCTTATTGGTCATGATGAATTAGAATAGGCACATGTTCTAGTGATTAGTTCATCAATCAAGAAAAAACCAAAGCTATCAGACATACATTCACTCGTTTGACATGATAATGTAATATAGATTTTGTCAATCTATTAAATTGGATCTGTCATTTTTTAAACTTTCTGAAAGCTTTAGTCGGCGGTCTTGGACTTACACACACGATGAAACTACAATTCATGGAGTTTAATTCATGGAAAAGAATGGCCATCCTGTACTGTACCACCTTATTGGTCATTGATTGAGAATATGCGCAATTTTCCACTGGTTAGCCCACTGGTAAAGAGGGAATAAAAAACTGTTAATTACATTGTGGTCGAACATTTAATGCATCATTTTTCGTGGCGCCTTTTGAGAAGTTCCTAAAAACTTATGTAAATATACATGCAGGTACTCAAAGTGAAGAAAAGAGAGATATCCATCGGTTCGGGTTCCAAATCCAGGGAGAAGGTGGTGCTAGTGCAAGACGTGACGCTCGGAGGCGTTTTCGAAGCCCTGAAGAAGGCGTGCAATTCTTGATGATGTATGTTCACCGCGTGTCCACGTATAACATAGTTGAGTATTACTCCCTCCGTTCCAAATTAATTGATTTCCATTTGTTCAAATGTGGATGTATCTATACTTGTAACATGTCTAGATACATCCACATGTGGACAAATGGAAATCAATTAATTTGGAACGGAGGGAGTATAAGGAACCTGGCCTGACGCTTGTGATTGAAGAGGAAGGGCAAGCTGTAATGCTTGTCTCCAGTAGCCTTACAAGAAGGATCAGCTCTGTCTTCTCCTCTGCATAAACCATCACTGTGCGAGTTGAATCCTGTAAATGGAAACCTGGACGATCTTTTCTCTTGAGATGATGATGCTGTTTTCAGACGAAAGAGTAACGGAGATGGTTTGGCTAAGGAAAAGGCTTGTTTTAGAGCTTTTCCACCAGCGCCCCCAAAGGTCCAATGGGATCCGGACCAAATAAAAAACGGTCACAGCGGAACCCCAAAGATCAGGGCCAGCCATTTGTGTGGGGCACCCACGAAAGGCCCCCCAAGTTTGGAGGCCGTCTCGGCGGTGTCGAACACTGGGCGGACCCGCCCTCCGACAGGGCTAGCGCACCTGTAATACACATAGTGCGGCGTGCCCGTGTTTATGAGGTTGCGAGGGAGGACGTTCTGCCCCCGTTTAATGGCGAGTCGACGAGACGATGCCACGCCTGTCTCAACACGCGTTATTAACGCCGTGCTCATTCCCCTGACGGCTTAGAGCAAAGCGACGAGTTGCAATAACGCCACGCCCGTTCCCAACAAACAGTGTTGGGCGGAAAAGCCATGGGAGTAGAAGGTTGATCCCAAGTATTCCATCTCTCGGAACCGTATTGGCACGCCGTGGTAGACGCGGAGTACGGGGCGCGCGGCTGGATCTTCTTCCTTCCCGCCAGCATGCGGTAGCAACCGCAGGATTGGTTCGCTTTGGACGACAAGCGTACCTGCTCTGACGACCCATAGATACTGATCTTCCGTTATTTTTTCAACCGGCGTCAGCAAGTGCAGGTGAAACTTCCACAGCAGCGTCACGGTCACCGAAGAAGGGAGCGCATGATTAAGCCGGAGAGGCTTCCCTCCGCCCCGGCATGCAACGAGGGTAGATCAAACCCGACCACCGCCGGCTGCGAAATCAGAAGCCTCAGCCAAGGCTATGGAAGTTTCTAAAGGATGCAACCGGCGACAATAGGAGGTGACACTTACTCACCGGTGGCAGATCATTAAGGCATGCAAGTTTCTTGATGTTGTCAGCCGGCTGTAGGATGGGCATCTTCCTCACCGGCGACGTGTTAGTGGTTGGCAAAGAGCCGGAATAGGTCTCCTCTCACGCCTTCAAATTTAATTTGTTAAGTTTCGTTTAGTTTTCGAAATGTAAGTTTGTTAAATTTCGTTTAAGTGTTCGCTCAAGTTTTATTCAAATATTTTGTAATATGCAATGAATGCAATTTGGAACCCGTTAAAATTTCTTTGCATTCGTCTGTTATGCGTTGGCCAAAACTGCACATGTTATGCGGTCGACGAGTGTGTGGCCGTAGTGGTATGCCGGCGGGCTGGCGATGACGCGGTCGACGAGTGCATTGCCAGAGGGTACGTCGGTGGGCTGGCAATGACGCGGTCGACAAGTTCGTGGCCGTAGTGGTATGCCGACGGGCTGGTTAAATATTCTTTGTCGTGGTTTTTCCGAAAAGCTGGGTTGGCTAAATAATCTTTAGCGTGGTTTTTCCAACAAAAAGCTGGGGGTGAAGGGGTGTCCCCCCCCCCCCCCCCCCATGCAAGGTGGTTACTTAATTAAGAGATGGTGACGGAGGAATGAAGCTGGTGGCCGGTGAAGGCAGCAATGCTTTGCGGCGAAGCTGCAAGTGATGACCACATCAGATGAGACGAAACGGGAAGAACATTCCGTGTGGGATAACCCATGCCATAACAGCCCAGGAGGAAGAGAGCCATGACGTCGATCCGAGGAAGAATGTGTGTGGGGCGAGGCGAGGATGGGTGGAGGAGGAGGAAGGGAGGGGACGGCCATATTTATGGAGAGCAGTCGCACTGTTGGCTGGCCAGGATGAACACTGTTGCTTGCTCAGTGTAGCATGCATCATGTTCGCTCTCTTCCTTGTCCCTCTCTCCATGCAACAGTAGTAAAGCTTTGAGATCGAGTCAGGGGGCAGTACGCTTGCTGAAATTGTTTTCTCCCACGGTGCCGGTGCTCATCACACGTAGTAATTCATTTCCTGACGGACATAGAGAGGCTCGTGCACACAGACAGCATGGATGCAGACAGACGTCACCGGTGGACGATGGTGGTTAATCGGGACACCACATCATTGAAAGTTTACTTAAATATGTATAGAAAAAAAGAATACATGTGGTGCAAGTAAGAAACACGATTAGCAAAGGCAACATTTCTGCACCGCAAAGTTCGATGGAGCAATTCATCAAACACCCAATCTCGTCTTGGTTTGTTGTCGCAGACTCGCAGGTGAAGTCGGGGACGCTGCCGCTTGTGTCATGGACGTTGTTTGGGATGACCTCCCTCACCGTGTCCGGAGATGGATTCCCGTCCCAGCAAAGCGCCAGATCAGTGCCCGGAATTAGATCTTCGGAAGGCATCGGCTCTGTGTCGAAACTTCGTGTAATAAAAATCTAACGGAATTATTTAGCATATAGGGCAATATAGAAAAAAGACGGCTCGACCGGGGATTCCAAACATTGCTCGTCGCCACGAAAAAAAAACCCTCCTCTCTCGCGACCCGTCGCCCCCCGCGCGGGCGGCTGGGCCGCGCGCCGGCGCCCTCTCCTCTAGCCCCTTCCCTCCTCCCTCCCCGTCCGCCGTCGCGGCGTTCGTCGCCGTGCTAGGCCCGGGCGGCGCCGGCGGCGCCGGCCCCCTGCTTCTACCCTCACGGTGGCGCGCTTGCGCGGGCTGACGCGACTCCGGGTGGTGCCCTCAGGCGGCGGAGGTCCGGTGGCGGCGGCGGGGTGACCTGCGGCCGCGCGGGTGGCGTACGCGGCGGTGGCGCCGCCGTTGGCGGCTGTGGTGGATGGGTGGCGCCGGACCGCAGCCCTACAGGCCCAGATCTAGGCCCTTCGGGCCCGATCTGGGTCAGGGCGGGGCGGGTGCGACCCGACTACATCCGGTCCGATTTCGAGCTCCTCGTGACATGGACGGCGAGGCACGACAACCACCCCTGCTGCAGCACGATGGTGAGAGCTTCACGGGCCCTTCTGGATCCGGCCGGACCTATGGTTTCGAACATGAGGGCAGTGGCGGCGTGACCTACGTGCAACAACGTGATGGCGGGGAATTTACGGGTCCTCTTGGGACTCGGCCGGGCCTCCCGGCCTGGTGTGTCCTTGCTACCGTGTCCGGTCGGCACCCGCGGTGGCGGTGGAGGAAGCCCTCCAGGTGGTCATGCTGCTGCCAATCTCCGGCTCCAATGATCTGGTGTGCTCTTGCTGGTGTGTCCGGTCGGCTACTGCTTTTGGCGGTGGAGGTTGTTCCCTCCCGCGTGGTTGTGGTGCCGCCATCCATGTCTACGGTTGTCTCTTCTCAGTCTGGCCTCGCAGTGTTTGTCATGGTGAGACGGCGTTCGTGACTCAAGACCGAGGTGGCGTCTGGTGGTGGGCGGCAAGTTTTGGTGGAGCGCTTCAGATTGCTCGGGAAGTGGTTTTTTGGGGGGCGGAAGAAATCCCAGTCGCTTTGGCACCGACGCGGTGACGCTTGTGAGTGTCACCCTTCCTTCTTGAAGGGCATCGGGGGTGCCCCTTCCCCACTCCTCGGTGCGTACCGGGGGAAACCCTAGGTTCTGTCCGGGCAGCAGCGTCGGCGTCGTCGCTTTCCTTCTTGGAGGTGTTGCTTGGTACGCGGCGATTCAGAGCGCTAGGTTTGTGGTGGGACTTTGCCGGAGAGGACGTAGCGGTCGAGAGTCCCTTTCGTTTTCGTTGATCCGCCGATGTTGGCGTTGTTTTCTCTTCCTTTTTCTCTTTCGTTTCTTTTGGGCTCGATTGTGCTGTTTGCCCCAGCTGTGGTCTCAGAGTTGTATCGGGTGGTTGCTATATTAATATAGCGGGGCGAAAGCCTATTTCTTCAATATATAGACAAAGGAGCGTGCGCGAAAATACTAAATTCTTTATATCTAAGAGCTCCCAAAAGAAATTATTCACAAACTGATTAAAAACTGGGCTGGGGGCGGTGCCCCTGACATGCACGAAGATCCGCCTATATATTTCTTCGCACGCAGGCTGCAACGGCTCTGCTCCCTCACAACGCCTATCTAGTGCAATTTAACCAAACGTCTAATCCTGGGTTCACGGAGATGTCATAATCCATGCATGCCAACTATGTATCATGTGTAATCCGTGGCTTGCCACAAATTCTAATTGGACGCCGGCATTATAGGCATCAATGGGGCATCTAGGAACGTGCAACCTCAAGTATAAATCTTCATATATAAGCTTCATCTGCATATAGTATATGGAAAAATTAAAGACAAGCTAAGCGGGTGACGGTGATGCGGGCGAGGCGCTCCTAGAATGTGGGGCCAGCGATGGACGTGATATTTTTTATAACATAAACCCGCTGGTGATCTCGTCTGCAAAGGCGCCGGCGTGGGGGAGTGGGACTATCGTGAGGAGGAGCAGGAGGAGAGAGGAGGACGAGGAGGCCAAGGCGGGCGAATAGTTTGTGTCGGCGGCGGCAAGGATGGGCGGGGATTTATGGAGCGCATGTTGCGTGCATTGTTGGGTGCTATTGGGCAAGAGTGAATTTATGAATTACCAGAGATAAGTAGTGGTCCATGTCTGAATGATGGAACACTTACTTAGGCGTTAACTGAGTTCTTCAATAATATTTTGAGTTAGAAAATGCCACTTTTGATGTAAAATTTATCGTGGGTTACAACTTTTCGTTTTCGGGCAGAAAATCACCACATGTTTTATTTAAAAAAACGCTAAACATACGGTGACATGGCACGAGTAGAATTTCTTCCTTAAACATACGGTGGATTGGTTTGTATGTTTGATTTACTGATTCTACTACGCAAGAGACTAACCGTGATGCTGCTGCTACCGATGATGAATATTCTGGCTCTGCACTAGAGAGGCTAGCTTGACGGCAATTTTTTTAAAAAAATGTTTTACGTCAATTCGTATGCATGATTGCGTCAATCGTTTCCATGTGACCTATGATATCACACAGAACTCTGAAAGGAATGTGTAGTGCAAGGTTGATGGATGTCGAAAATGTAGTCCATCCGTGGCGTGAAACAGAAATTCGCTCTTGTGTGTTTGGTCAAAGTCGAAATGGTTATGGGCACGTTTGGTAGCCAGCAGCCAGCCGGGCCAGGCCCGCTGGATGCAGAACCACCCTGCTTGTTTGCTTGCCTGCAACACGAAACTTGCATAGCGCGGTTCTTAAAGCACCCTTGGGCGAGGCCCAGTGGGAACCGTTTCCTTGCAGCCAGGCTGCGGGCGGCTGATCTAAAGGAACGCCGTGCCGCCCAGCTGCAGGACGCGGAGATGGCGCGAGCGGGGAAAATCAGGCGGGAGGATTTCGGTCACCGCCCTCCAAAAATCACCACTCTATTTAGCTCACCTCCAAATCGAGTCCCGCCATTTGTTCCATTCGAGCTCTTGCAATGGCGGCTGGAGCGCTTTGTGTGACGGCGAAGGCGACTTTGACGACGACCTCCACCGAGGTGCTGACCTCGACGGCGAACTCGCCGGGGACCTCCATCGCCTCCACGGCGAACTCTGGCATCAAGGCGGACGGCAAGATGCAGATGCACCCGGTGGATGTAAGATTTTCTGAACCTTATGCTTGTTCGTACCGTAGATCTGTTGCTCGTACCTCAGATCTGTTGTTTTTCCACATGTAGACCACGAATCCACGTTGCTTAGAGGTTCCATACCGTTGATCTCTTGTGCTTCCACATGTAGACCATGAATCCACGTTGCTTAGGTTCCATACCCTTGATCTGTTGTTATTCCACATGTACACCATGAATTAGCCTTCGTACTTAGATTGCTCATGTTCATAGATTACCTGACTAGGCCGACCTTGCCGTGTTTCGTGGATCAGGTTCGCGGTAAGAAGAGAGTGCCTCTGCAAGCGCTATGCGAGAATGCACTGCCCGAGATGTTCGACCATCCGTTAGCGTCCAAGCCTCTCGACGTACTGCCTCTGAATGCACTCCCTATGGATTCAGTGACTGACTCAGATGTGCAATCTGACATGACTGTCGAGGGGAGTAACAAGAGAGTGCACTCTCAGATGGGTAGTGGAGCTAGTCAGAGGCAGATAATGCAATGGACAGCTCCTCTATCGCTATTTGTTCTGAACAGGGTAGTGGAGCTAGTGGAGAAGGGGATCCAGTTTGACAAATGCTTCAAGGATCGGTACATCAGGAAGGTCAGCGATGCTGTTCTTGAGTTCACTGGTCTGACTGTCACCAGCACTCAAGTCTACAACCATCTGAGAAAGTGGAGAGTCAGGTAGGTTAGGATTAACCAACTGAAGCGCATGCCTGGAATAGTATGGTATGAAACCAGCACGACTCTAATGATGGATGATGCTAAGCTGTTTCATCACCTTCAGGTTTGCTTGCCCTTCCATTCAACCCAACTGTTTGTCGTGGTGGGATCACGGCAGATGCCATAGGTATGGCTAAGATGGGGCCGAATGGTCGTTGGGGGAATCCGGGAGGGTTTATGCACTCAAGTAGTGCACAAGCAAGAACACGCAATAAACCGCAAGAACATGAACTAGAAACCAAGAACACAAAGGACACCACGATGTACCCTGCTTCGGGGACCTCTTGTGGAGGTAACACCCCTACTGCAGCACTATCCTACTCGGTGTATAGCTCAAGGTGACAAGTACAAGCTGCTCCTCGAGCTGTATGATGATACAATGGTGAGAACTTGAGGTAGAAGATGAAGCTACAAAAGGGGGAAAAAGGAACTCCGAGCTTGGATCCGAGGTGTCTCCGGGGATTCCGAGGTTCCTCTCTTGATTGATCCCTCCCTGGATCGATCCTCCACGCAGGAGGGGTTGAAGCCCATTAAATAGGCCAGCCGAGTTACCGTTGTGCCCCTCGCTGAACACTGTTGCCATGCCTCTGCTTTGGTCATCATCGTACCCTGTCAGGGACAGGACATGGCCTGCCCATCCCCTGCATCACCACAGTAGAGCTAGGACGTCCCCTCTGACAGAGACAGGACGTAGCCACGCCGTGCTACCTCGTAGCCTTTTCCCGGATCTCGCGTGGTCAGCGGTCAGACGCGTGCAACCCCGCCGAACCCGGGGCACGCCTCTGCCAGGCTCCGTGACAGACGCTCCCGTGTCAGGCGGGAAGTGACAGGAGCATTGACTCCTGCCCGACCTACGGCCTCTTGCCTTGGTTAGCCCGGCACGGATGTGTCGGGCTCCTTACCCGGGTCTTGTACCTAAGATCTGACCAGGTCGGACCTTACTTCCTTCAAATAGCTTCTCCTGCACTCACAATACAAATCATAGCACCGGGGTAGTTAGGTCGGCTGATCATAGCTCGGATATGAACCTCGGCCCATGCCAACGGGATACCTCGGACCCCTCTTGGGCCAAGACAGGTCGGCCTTTATATTCTCCAGGTCAAGATGAAGCTCGGACACTCCCAGCCCAAACAGGTCGGCCCTTTCCGTACCTCGGCACATCTTTAAACTCAACTTATGCCAAGCCTTGACCCTACCCGGGGGTAGCCCCCGACATTAGTCCCCGAAGCTGGTGCGGTCCTACGACCTCGGATGGAGGGCCGTAGCAGGTTCAAAAATAACAAGGCACCACCTCTAAAACCGACCTCAAATATAGCTCTGCCGAGGTACTTCCCATAGACCATAATCTAATCCGAGGTTGATCTGCAATATGACCTTTCCGAACTGTTGACTCAGCACAATCTTGCCTCAAGATTTTCCGGGCACGTGGCGAAGAATCTCTGCCCGGACTGAAATCCGGACCTTTGAAAGAGGTCCTGACCACACGCCGCCTTCGTCAGCCGGACCCACCAAACAGTGCACATGCGCACTCAAGTGCTTGACCAATTTGACCCCCACGACCCCTCGGTTTTCGCGCTGACCAGCGCAGAAGATCGGCGCTGGCGGTTGCCATCCTGTGGCCCACGATGTGGTCGATCGTGCGGCCACAACGCCGCCACCGCATTCTCGCCCGCACACGATCCCACGTCCTCCCGATAACCGCGCGGTAGTGCGCAGTTACCGCACGCGGTTATAAATAGGGGCCCAGGGGGAACTTCTTCCTCCCCACACTCCTCGATTTCATCCAGCCGCGCGCCCTCTGCTTCGAGCTCCGCCGCCCATTGCCGCCGTCTTGCAGCAGCGTTCCGCACCGCCGTCCAGCGCCTCGCCGCACCGGAGTACGCGCGCTGCGCCTTGCGCCGCCACTCCGCCGTCGATCCTTCGCGCCACCATCGACTCGCCATCAAGCCTCGATCTTCGAGTTCTTCACCGGTGAGTTCTTCGTTTCCCCTCCATTGCCATGGATGAGTTCATCCTTCGATGAACTCGGGATCTTGATGAACCCTACGATCTTGATGAACTAGATGATCCTCTCGAGCTCTTTTAGTACCTTTAAATCTCATCTAGATTCATTTTAGATACATCCATAGCACTGTCCTCTTAGTTTTGCCCCTTGATGAACTCGAGTTTACTTTCCTTTTTAGCTCATCGGTAGATCTTTGCTAGTATCTCGCAGTGGTAGAAACGTGTTTCCCGCCTAAATCCTTTAGCCCGGCTATCCCGAATGATCCGAGGTATTTACCCCGGCTATCCTGAATTGTCCGAGGTACTTACCCCGGTTGAACCTCCCTCTTCTGCAGGAAAGCGTCCACATGTCTTCTGCCCGGATCACGCCGAGGAAGGAGCACCTGGAGAACGAGGTAGCTGGGAGGGATCCGATGTCACGGAGGTCGACATTAAGTGGCTCCGAGATTCACGGCGGATCCCGGCCAATCTCATCTGCCGGGTTCCGAAGAAAGAAGATATCGAACCCGACGTGGAATCCGGGGAGCGGGTCGTCTTCCTGGATCACTTCGAACGTGGTTTCGGACTCCCGGCCGGGAAATTCTTCCGGGACTTCTTGGACACCTTTGGGCTACAACCACACCACTTGCCCGCCAATGCCATCCTCCAACTCTCGGCCTACGCAACTTTTTCCGAGGGTTACCTCGGATTATGGCCTAGCATCGAGTCATGGGCCAAGTACTTCCAGCTCAAGAAACAAAGTGTCCCGAACAAGAAGGTCGTGGACAAGGAGATGACCGCTTGCGGGGCGGCCTCGATTTCGCCTCGGCGATTCTCTGAGTTTCCTCGGATTCAGGGCCTGGACTCCTGCCGAAAATGGCAACGCTCCTTCTTCTATGTGAAGAACCCGGGCACCGAAGACCTCATCAACTTGCCGGAGTTCACCATCGGACCCCTACTGCCCAACTCAACTGGGATTACGAGCCTGCACCGACGCTCCCGAGGTTTTATTGATCCATCAACCATGATGTCACTCCAGGAGAAAAGTTGGGGAGCAGATGACATTTGCGCACCATGATCACCCGCCGAGTTAATCCTCTACAAGCGCGGGCCCACAAGATCTGCCACATGAGTGGTCGCTATGACCCCACCGGAATAGCACTCATGAACTCAGCGACTCCGAAGTGAAGAGGCGCATCCGGGCCATCGCCAAGACCACCATGCCCGATAAGTGGAAATGGGGTGTCAAGCCCTATGACCGAGATCACCTTCCAGCCCAAGTAAGTGTACCTTACCCGGCGTATAATATTCCTCGGTTTCATTTTCACCCCGACATTGTATTGATTCTTGTGCTAACTCGGTTTTACTTCGCCACCTCTGCAGAAGTTCACTCGACAGGAATCGAGGATGGCCCCATTTCTTCTAAGGAGTGGACTCCCGACCTGCCTATTCCGGTCGCCGCCGAGGCTGAAGATCCGGACCATGAGGATCACCTCCCTATTCCCAAGGCCACCTCGGGTAAGACTCGGTTGCCCATCGCACCGCCCACCAGTTCGATCGTCCATCCAGGATTGGCCCGATGATGACGATGACGATTGCCAAATTCTGGAACCTGTCAATGTTATTCCAATTTCCTATGCTCCTCCGACATATAAGAACTTTCATCCAGCGTCTGCAGCCTCCCGGAAGCGCTCAGGACCCGGTACCTCGGATGCCGAGGCTTCTAAGACCTCGGAGACTGCAGCGCCCAAAGCCAAGCGTGCCAAGAAGATCTCGGCGAGGCACAAGAAACGAGGCCCCGTGGAGGAAGATGCGTAAGTCACCTTGCTCCTTTTTACTTCTCACGCTGTTCCGAGGTTAAGTTTTTTATACTCTAACTTAATCTTTCTTTTTCGTCTAGCCCGGCTCGGCAGATCAAACAGAGCCACAGCTCGATACATTCACCACTGCCTCCAGTGGTTGAATCTAAGACAACCGAGGCCGAGGTTAACCTCGGCAGCCCCGCCAGAGCCTCTCCTCCAGAACAGTCCGTTGATATCCACAGCCCGGAGAGGACCATCTCCTCCCCGGTGTGTCGCCTCCGCCGAACTTCCACCGCCGAGCTCTGACTCAGGCCTGGGACACTCTGCTCCCAGCCAAGATCAGACTCCTCCGCGTCCTCAGAAGGATGCGGAGACAGATCGCGCAAGACTCCGGCTAAGACCGTGCTGGAGCCTCGGCTCTCCCCCAAGTCTCAAGCTGCGCGCAACCAGCAGCAACAGCAGCAGAAGAACAACAACAACAACTGCAGAAGCAAAAGCTTCAGCAGCAGCAGAAAGATTCAGCTCGAGTTGTTGAGCCCCCCAAACAGCCACAGCAAACTCCGATGCCGCCACCGCCACCGGGACCCAAGGCTGCGAGCACCCAACTGGTGCCGCATGCCCTGCGCCGAAGTCCACCTTGACCAAGACCGCGCCTTCGAGCTCTCAGGTCGCCACCTCCCGAGCTCTTTTTGCTGCTACCATCCAGCCGAACATCAGCAGCTGGGAGGTCGGGCAACTCCGGACCAAGAGCGGGAACAGCTTAGGCTCGGAGAAGCATTACGACATGGACTGGAACTCGGCTGACACTGCCGAGGTCTCCTCTAATCCGACCTCGAGCATCCAGCTGGACCTAGCGCCGTGCTCCAGTCCATTTACAACATGCAGACTGCGGTCCTTGATTGCAGCAAGAAGGCATCGGTAAGTTTCTTTACGCAACTCTCTTTCTTCCTTTGAAACCAAATGACAAACACTCTACTATTCCCAGTCCCCGAGATTCGGGTTGAGCAATTGACACTCCACCGAGTTAAAATTGCTCGGCTTGAATCTCAAAAACTTGTCATTTCTCCAATGCTGAGTCCCCGAGGCCAATGCCGAGTCCCCGGGACTCAATTGGGCCTCGGGTGCTAAAAAGACCTCGGATTTCTTCGAAATGTAAATCTTCAATATTCGTGTCAAATCTCTTTCCGCCGAACTGATCTCTCTATTTTTTCAGGAGTGCAACAATGCTCGGACCAAAATCTTCAAGAACCTCCTGCTGGATCACACAAACTGAAGAAGTCTCACCGGACTCTTCTATCAGCAAAGGAGCAGAGCGAGAAAGATTATGCCTCCAAGCTGAAGACAGCCCAGGACGAAATAGCTCGGCTGCAACAAGAGCTGAACCGGGCTAATGAAGCCAAAGCTGCTGTGGAGGACGCTATGAAGGTCAAAGACCAGGCCGCCGAACAGCAGAAAGAAATTGCCAAGACCCTGGAGAACCGCGCCACCTCGGCCGAAACCGAACTGATCGCTCTCCGGCTACATCGAAAAGTTGGTTGTCCGAGCTCACTCGGATTAATCACCAAATGGATAGTAAGTTTCCTTTCTCCTTTTCCTTATTTTCCGCCGACCTACACCCCGTGCCACCGTATGTCTTAATTCAGCGACAGCCTTTTTGTCTTCTTCAGAGCATTTTGAGCACTCCAAGGACAAAGCTGTCCGAGAAGTTCTAGCAGCTCGGGCAAAGAGGGCTGAGACAGAAACCCTCGGCGAAAGCTGGGATATGCAGGACCACCTCGTCGCCCTTAATGCTCGGATCAGGCCGCTCAGGGCCATTGGAACTAAACTGGTAGATGCTGCCATCCAGGTCCATCGTGCCCTCTGGCCCAAGGTTAAGCCTCCCACTTGCATCGACGAGCTCGCCACGAAGCTAAAAGGAGCCGAGGCTAGACTTCGGGAGTGGAGATGCTCATCAGCTCGGGCTGGCGGGACAAGGCCCTGGTGTTCGTGCTGTCTTGGTATGAATCTGTCGAGATCCACACGGTTACCTCCCTGCGCAAGGGCTCTCCTTGGAACACCACTCCTGATGGCATTGAGAAACGCCAAGCAGCAGCCGACCTCTTTGCTAGTTATGCAAACACCCGGACCTTCGATGACGGGCGCCTCTATTCTGAGGATGAAGAGAGCTCGGACGAGGAAGAAGAGTCCGGTGAAGAAGCTGCTGAAGGAACTGGTGAAGAAGGCTCTGACGGCGAGGAATTTGACTTCGACGAGCCTCAGAGCTCCAAGGGCAAGGCCGGCAAACAACCGAGGTGGCTGAAGATTCTGATGATGACTTCAACTTCGACGAACCTCCGAACCCCAAGGGCAAGTCCGGCAAAGCCGTAGCCACCGAGGTGATCTCCCCCGACGTGACGGACACCCGGCATCCACTCCAACAACCGAGGTTGCTTCCGCGACCAAGGTTGTTCCTGCGCCCGAGGGTTCCTCCCGAGTTCTGCTCCCGAGGCTTTTGAGGATTCCCACTACCACAACTTCGGCGACCGAGGTCTCTGGTTCCGAGGCCTGAACTTGTCTCAAGAAAAACATTAAATTCCCGGTATGCCGGGTTCAGATGTAATAGACCTTAAGTAGTTTGCCGTGCTACCAGTACATTATCTTGCTATCCGAACCATGCTTTTCTAATTTATGCCGAACCCTTTTGGAACGAGTCCCCGAGTTCACTTTCGTGTTTACTATACTTGGCATTCTTTGCTCTTGTCTACCATTTTGGCGTTCGACAGTCGAGTCACAAGATTGTTGTTTATAGCATACAGTACTTAGCAAATGCCGAGGTGTGTTTCAAAATCATCCGACATAAATGAAAGGTAAAGACAGGGGTTAGTAAACGACACATGCCGAATTTTTGGACCGAGTCCCCGAGTCCATTTTCATGTTTCCCACGTTTTTTCATCTTTGCTCTTGACTACCATTTCGGCGTTCGTCAGTCGAGTCACAAGATTGTTACACAG